>BSQZ01000013.1:9199781-9372281 GCA_033239005.1 Lamellibrachia satsuma | reverse complement strand
ATATATATATATATTAAAAAATGCATGTTTACAAAATTCTTGTATACAAATCAGGTAATTGGGATTCTGCTAGGCTAGGATTCTGCTATCCTAGGATTCTGCTAGGCTAGGATAGTGTTCCTGGGTTCGCCAGTTGTATGAAGACGGATGTGTTTTACATCTTCATAGCTCGCATAGTGACGACAAAATAAGTACATTTTAAGTTGTTTTCAAAATGACAACGGCCGATATTGCAGAGGGGACACATGTTGGCAAATCATTCTGTACCTACGGGCCCGGCAGCGGCCAACTGGTTCTCGGCATTGTAATAGTAGACCGACGGAGGTTGAACGCAAAGCGTGCACGGGCAGACGTCTAGGCGGTCACATAGCGTTCTGTTGCCCGGTTGATGTTATACGCGCTCCGAGCGTAGTTAACAAGCGTACGTCGACTTGAAAGCTGCTATCTCCGACACCACACACTCCACCAAGTCTGAGATGTCAGGTAGTTTACCCGACGTCAGATACTTGATACGCGCCACGGTGCCGCTCTGCCGTGGCCCATGCACCGTCAGTGGGGCCTAACAATACCTTCCAGTCTTCCTTCACCTTCATCCCTTGACCGGGACGCCACCTGGACGCCACCGGGACGCCACTGGAACGCCACCCTTAGGGGTGCGGAGTCATTGTGACTTTTATTTTTCGAATCCTTCCTTTATTTCATCTCTCCAACATATGCAGTACCAGTAAAGAAAAGTACCAGTATTTGGCCAGAAAAGAAAAGAAAATGAATCAACAAGGCTTGTAATAATTATACTCCGTACAGCTCTTTTTCATGGCTAAATCAGGAATTTTCTTAGTGGGTTTTACACATATCTACAAACCACAGGTTTGTGAGTCCACGACAGGTTACATATTTACCCCCGTGGGATCTTTTACTACCCCTGGTATAGACGCCATGGTTTCACCCGAAAGACACAGGCAAGGTGCATGGGGTGAACGAGATTGACAAGTTTCTAAACGGCAGCAGTGCCCCGGTCCTCTCGACTGACAGTCCGGCTCTCTAACCGCTCAGCCACCGTGCCATGTCTAGAAAGACGTTCCATATCCTGATGACCAATATTGTCCCTATTCACGGGTATTAGAACGTCTCCTTTCAGTGCCGGCCAATACATTACAAGGACGATTGGCATGAACAGGGTGGCCCCTTGTGTTGACACAGCCGTCCTGGCTCCTCGGTCCAAGCCAACACGTGGAGGTGTTGGCCAACACGACGGGGAGGCGCCCTCGCACCGCCTACCTCATTAGTCTCCCAATGAAAACACTCCCTCCCGTCCCCAGGTGCCGGGGACGGGAGCTGTCCCGGTCACCCCGCTGTTTTGCGCGACTTCCCGCCACGGCCTCCGTCTGTGTTTACTCAACGCGTCACGCGAATGCTGCACATTCTACTTATTATATTTAAATAATCTCCCAGATCGTTTAGATTGGACTAAAATGAATCATAATTAAACGGTTTTTAAACTGTCTGTCTCTTTGTCTGCCTGTGTGTCTGTCTGTCTGTTTGCATGTCTGTGTGTCTGTCTGTCTCTGTCTGTGTGGCTGTAAGTTTGTCTGTTTGTGTGTCACACACGCATGTATGCACGCACACATGCACGTACGCACACACGCAGTGCTTTTTCCAATGATCGAACTACCATTAATCTGTAGTTCCGACATGAACCAGGTTTCGCAAAGATGCAGTTCTTTCCGTGCTTTTTACTATCATAAAAAAGTCTAAGCACTAGGTGTTGTAGTGGACAGATAATCACAACAACAGCACGTTTATATTAGCTATATACTGTGTTGAATGCATGTGAACGAATAGTCTTCGCGTAATAATTGCAGTGTGGCTGAATCTTTCCCAGATAAGTTGAGTTGGCGTTAGAATGAACATGTTTGCCAGGGGTGAAGTGTAAAACGTTTGAGCGATCCTAAGCACGGGATACCATTGTATATAAGAACTTACATTAACATTTAGCAGAACTTCTTTGCAACACACTTGCAGATTAACCGTCGTGGAATCACGGAACTGTGGCAACGAGATGGTCATCTATTACCTGGTCCGTAACAGCTTCCGTCGCGACGCTATCCAGAAAGATGCGCTGGCGTTAGACTAGGAACAGCTTATGGAGGAGCAGCATCGCTGATTCAAACACATGGTGAGATCAAAGGGACTTTGATGTCTGAGGAATAAACGCCTTCGTGGCATCAACAATATCCACAACCACGAAAGTACTCGTCAGTCCCACATTCCGCCTAGACTTATTCCTCCGCTGTGTATTATAATAATTTAAGTCGAATCTTAAGTTAGTGTCTTCCTTGGCCTCAATGTAATCTTAATGACTGCTTCTTCAGTAACGTCTGTTATACGATATGTTATATAATTAAAATAAAATACAGTTTGCCATTTACTCAACCGAAATTACGAGCATTTTCAATTAAATACACAGTTTGACGCAATTACCATATACTTAAGACATCGTGACCCTTTTGTCCGATGGGCAGGTCACACACAGAGAATGGGTGAGGGGAGACTGACAAAGAGTGCATGTGAAACAGAAGAGGGTGGTAGTAGTGGAAGAGGAAGAACGAAATGACGATAGAGTGACAGTGTCATGAGAGATCTCGAAATGGCAGGGGAGAACAGTCGAGAGTGGCAGAGAATTGCGAAGTATCGCGATAGATGGAGACGACTGGTCGATAGGAGGGCGGAATAGTGATGTGGAAGAAGCGTGGCTCTTTATCGTGGACTTGGCAGACCACCATCCCAACATCACCCATGTCACATAATGACACCCACCAGTATTAAGTATGAAGCATTACTTCTTCCTGCCATTTGGACAGGGTGTTGAGACTCGATGAGATCTAATTGGCGTATACATTACACAATCGTCGGCTAACAGTCTGACTGTGGACTTGATGTTACTTGGCAAATCAGTATAATATAATATACATAATAAAAAGTAAAGGCTCGAGCACCATTCCACGGGGACCCCCGCCTTGACGTCGATCCACTCCGAATTCTTTCCATCTACAACTACGCTCTGTTTCCTTTTAGTGAGGAAATTTTAAATCCAATTGAATGTACTTCCAGTGATACCATAGTTGTTGATTTTATGAAGTAATCGTCTGTGCGGTACCGAAAGCCTTCGAGAAGTCCACAATTACCAAGTCTAGCTGGGTTCTGTTGTCAAGAGATTGTGTCACGCCTTGCATAGTCTGGATACGTTGGGTCTCGCAAGAGTGATGTTTGTCGGTTAAGATATTATAGTCATCAAAGTGTTGCATACTGTTGCTATACAGGATGTGCTCAAGTACCTTACAACATAATGGAAGTAAACAAGACCGGTCAGTATTTACTAGGTGTAAACCTGTCTCCTTTTTTGAAGATCTAAAAGTCTTTGAAGGTGTAGTGGAACTACTCCTGTGCTTAGAGACGTATCGTAGTTGGTAGATGTGCTCTTTTCTCTGTTCATATAACTATTTATTTTTATGGGGTAAAACACGCCTTTGAAGTGGGTAGGACCTACCGTCTAAAACTCACTGGCACATTATTTGCTGGAACTGGAAGGTAAACAATGGTCTTCCCCCGTCGTCCCTAACAACACCCTTATATAGTAGACTTCAAGATCTCGCCAAGTTCTCGCGCACCTCTTTGTCGGGTCAACAGTGTACTATTTATTCGATTTTCATATTCAAGCGACCCGGCTCTGATCTCACACATTTTTGGGCCGGCGACAACCCGAGGCACATAAACCTTGCCAACTACGTGTAAATAAACGGAACAGAAGACGAAGAAACAGAAGACGACGAGGACAGAGCAGTACCACCTGTCGGGCTCTGTCGGCGCAGAGTAGCAAAAGACTAATAAATATGTTATTAAGATTGTCATAAAGTACTCGCCACGCAGGTCGTAAATGCGGGGAGAGTTTCCGGCGCCGATAAGTGCGCTCGGCAGGACTTAGTACCGCCCCGAAACCCATCGAGCCTGGCACAGGGCGGGCTGCGAACACCGGGGGCTGCGGGGTGCGGCCAGCATCAAGGGAGAGGGGAAGACGACGGGAACATAATATGTGGGTTTGATAGGGCACCGGAGACGGGAAGCGGATTCTGCACGGTAAGGGGAGAAGACGGGTTGGTTGTCGAAACAGGAAACAAGTGGTGGATGTGTGGTTGTGTGTGTGTGTGTGTGTGTGTGTGTGTGTGTGTGTGCGCGTGCGTGCGTGCGTGCGTGCGTGTGTGTGTGTTACACACACGCACGCATGCGTGCGCACACACGCACGCACACACGCGCACACGCAAATATACATTACAGTTGATCTCATATACCAACTACCCAGACTACGTTGTAACCCTAACATTAGAATACGATAATTGAAAAAACCCTTAGCGGCAGTGGATAAATGATCTGCACATGCCATCTAAATATGTGTTTTATTTATATCAATTTATATCAATACCTGCAACATGTACAGCCATCAACATCTGACTAATGTAGAGCTCTACAGCGCATTGAGTAAAGCTACAGACGAGGTACGGCAAATGAGACCGATATTTGGTGGCCATTGCTGCACGAGCAGTGACGAAATGCCATCAAGGACTACGCTGTGGCAAACTGTGCATGGAAGAACAAGCCGAGGCAGATTGGCATTTACATGTGCCGACTGTCTAAAGGAAGACGTGGGACTGGAGCCGGAAGAGCTGCCCACGGCAATGAGGGATAGAGGCGTCTGGAAAAAAAGATGGTTGTATGTATAGAGTTCGACTCCAGTGGCCGACATGACTTCACTTGTTTTACATTTCAATGCTACAAAGCAGAGTAACATCAATACAATAGTTACATGGATATTACTTTAGGAGTAACATTGCATAATTTTCTGTATTTCAGCGATAATACAACAATCTGTCAGTCAATGTTATACCGCTGACATTTATTAGCATGTGATACTGCGCTCCAGTTTATCTCAATGCACTCGATGTTTTCAATAGTCAGCTGTCGACCAACTTCCGCTGACACCGGTGTGGTCACTACACACTAATGGACGTTGTCATCTCCCGATTCCTGCCGCTGGACCTTCAGTGTCCTCTGTCGCCGTCCAGGCGGGTTGGCACGATGACTTCCGGTCAAGACCGCGTGACATCTCAGCCGTAGACAATTTCTGTGGCGTGTTAATGGCGTTACGTAATTCACCCAGAAGAAATCGTGTTTGCGGTTAGCTTGCCGCATTAACTCTGTGTCACGGAGATGAGCTAAGTGTGCGATTCTTTCAGACGGAGAATGTAGCTAGACAAACGCGCCTTCAGCTTACATAACAACGCAGTGACCTATCAGAAACATTTCGTTTTGTTTCTAGAATTGTAAGATTTTTCTAAAATAAATATATATATATATATATATATATATATATATATATATATATATATATATATATATATATATATATATATATATAGATATATATAATATTATACAAACAATAGATTGTGTACGTGTTGAATGTCATGCGACCATGGTGGTCTATGCAATTAGTTTATTCCGAAATTTCCAATAAAATGACATGGCTTACGTAGACACGTGGCGAGCTCGCATAATTGCTACACAGGACAATGGAGATGACAAGTAGTGCTATGTCTATTCTGTAGGACACGAGCCATGCTGGCGACACGCGTCAAGCCACTGTCGCCGATAATGACCGGCCACCTGAGCCGCCGCTTGCAGACAACCGGAGACGCCCGATCCCAGAGATACCCAGTCTCCTGGACGCAAGGTCCCGAGACACCCGGTCTCATGGACGCTAGGTCCCAGAGACTGTCTCGGTCTCACGGACCCTCGATCTCATGGACGTCCGGTGCGGGAGACGTCCGGTGTCAAGGACGCCCGGTCCATGATACGTCCGGTCTCGGAGACGACAGGCCTTGTTTTTATCGTTGGCGCGCCCAGAATGTAATGCGATTATCTATTAACCCCAGTCCCATACATTATATGTATCACCGACTTGCGTAATATCATTACACAAGTAACACCCATCGTTAGCTTGATCGAAATCGTACAATTTAACTCAGTAATATGTGCCATAGAATATATATGTACAGTATTAGGCCTAATATCCAGCAGCCGCAGAAGCTATATTATTTGGCAGACTAGACTGTGAACTACGTATTTCGAGTTGCACTATACGTTATTTGGCGTGACGTCTCGCTGTGCCAATGCTGCGGTCTAATTCTGTCCGCATGCAATGCGCACTCGTGTGAATTCTTCTTCCTCTCCCCCTTGTTTCCTTGCGGGGTGGGGTCACATAACTTATTCTGTTCCGCCCCCTCGACGAGTCGTCTTCATTCATCGCGACCTTCCGTCATTCTGTCCCACTCTCGGATGTTCACCTCTGCCCTTTCGAAATATCTCTGAACACTGTCCCTCCGTCTTAAGTTCGATCTTGTTCTTTTCCTTCTATCACTAAAGCCCTTATGAACTGGTCTTACATTGTCCACATTTCGCATACTTCCAAAATACTGAGAATTGCAACGACGTTTAAAACATTCATGACAGTGTGGTTTTTAAAGCACCGTATATGAACCACATAATATTTCAACAATGACAGCTTAACATTTGTAACTTTAATCTATTGTGCCAAACACATTTAAACGACAGTCAGCATCAAGAATCAAAGACAGACTGTGCGATCAAACAATCTTGCCGCCGACTTGATGAAGGCCAAATGAGCCCGGTTTGCTCGGATGACAAAATGTCTGCCGTATACTGCTAGCGATATTGTCTCGAAATCCTTCGTTGACGCTCAGGTCGTTCATACATATTTAACCGAAGTCTCGGGTAACGACTCCCCCTCCATTGCCGGCATCCGTCAGCTGAACGACGGACGCGGTCACTAATTAGTTTCGTTAGTTTTTCCCCGCCACTAATCAGCGCTAACGCCAGGTTTCACTTGTCAGACTAATCCGCAGAACTGCCCCCGAATGTCGTCTGCAGCGACTGTTAAGCAGCGCGCCAAAATTGACGTCTATTCCGCCATCGCTGCCGCGCGACACAAATCAGTTCGATTGACCTTAATAATTAATCTCGCGATGCCAAGATGTTATCGAGCACAAATTCCTATATCGACTGTTCGATTCTGCTAACAGCAGACGATTAACGAAATCCAGCATGGAAAACGGAAGAGAGTGGTAGGAGAAGAGGAATACCGAAATTAGGACGGAGGGACGTTGTTAAGAGAGAGTTCGAAAGGGCACAGGTGAACAGCCGAGGGTGTGAGAGAATGGCAGAGGTCGCGACGGATGGGGATGATTGTCGAGAGGACGGAACAGATTAAGGGGCAAGACCACAGTTGACCTTCCCGTTTATTGTATGACAAATGCAGGGCGTATTAAATTGTGATATGTGAAATTAAACAATTCATATGATGTGACATAGTGTAATTGAGCAGGCATATTCACAGGTTTGTTTGTAGAAGCTATTGAACGTTATTTTAGAGTTTAACTGGCGGAGGGATTTATGAGAATTTTCTGCTATGGGCCATGTGTGGCTATTTTTGTAAATATTGACGGAGAGTTGCTGCTGTGAATTTCTGATTTTTTTATGGTCACGTTTTCTTATAATCAGACAAAAGGTTAACGCAATTTTGCAGTGTGGTATTGCAGCTCCACCCCACAAGGGACCGGGGGGGGGGGGAAGAAAAAAAGAAGAATGACAGCTAACCTAAGTAACGCACACTTGACAAAGACCGCCATTTTCTGACGAACTGTGATGTTCTGTCGCGATTATGTACAAAACCTGACTATCATATACGTCGCTGATATTTTCTGATCACAATTAGTCAGCCATTGCTGATTACTTGTGCTGAACAATGTATCATCGGATCCTTACTACAGATTAATAAAATAAATCATTATTATAAAGTTTTTCCTTGTAATAATTTATTTGCTGAGGATATGGTAGAGGCACACGTAACATGATTTCAGATTTGTTTTATATATTCATATATTAACAGGCGTACATGGTGGCGTACAGGTGAACCCATGTCTCGACTTACAGTTTAATGAATACAATCAAATACTACCACATATTTAACAATATTTAACAAGATTTGTCAACCAGATGGCAAATGGACACGGAAGCCATTGGCTTATTGAGAGTCCAACAATGTTGATCTACGTGTAACCCGCCCTCCTGAGATGTGTCAACCTTGTTTCAAGCATATTCACGTTGCTAGCAGTTACATAATCCGTAGACAATTTGTTCCATTCATTTATTGTCCTCTGTGAGAACGAGTACTTCCTGACATCCAATCTACATTGATCCTTTACTGTTTTTACCTCATGTCCTCTAGTTCTGCTATCCTTCTTGAATGAGAAAAACATATTTCTATCGATATTTTCATACCCATTCAATATTTAAAAAAACTTCAACCTGATCTCCTCTTAACCTCCTTGTCTCTAGAGTGCCATTTTTCAGACCATTTAACTAATTTGTCTAGATCGTTTTGTAAATGTTGTTTATCACCATCAGTGTTAACCTTTCTAAACACTTTTGTGTTATCTGCATATTTCAGTATGTTGCTTGTTATATTGTCGTCCAGGTCATGGATATATATTAAGAATAATAAAGGTTCTAATACTGATCCTTGTGGTACCCCACTCAAAACTTTCCAGTTTGAAACATCTCCATCTACTATAATATATTCCAAGGTGTACACATGTTCAAATGAATTCATGCCCTGAAAAGCCGTCGCCGGAAGGTGTATGTAAAATTATAATAAACGTTCCCCGCAGTGGAATGCAGCTCTGAAAACAAGCCAATATGCTTGTTAATTTAATTGTTGTTGAGCTTTTATACTCGAGTTATAAATGGATATTCGGGCAGTGGCCAGACAGTTTATACGACCAAACAATGCCATTTTGCATGACCCAGGAGCAATAAGATGTCCCGTGTTTGTTTCATGCAATATTCTCTGAGTAAAATCCACATAGAAACAAGCTGTCATCCGGGCTTTGGTAACAGCAACAAACGGTGGCGCCGCATCACGGATCGTGGATAATCGAGAGTAATTCCGCTAGGATTCACATGCATTGTCGTCTGCTTGGGGTAGGCATTTAGGGGATACGGAGGCTAGTTGTATACAGGGGCATGTTGTTACAAAGTCGTTTTACGAAGACTTACGAAGACAGTAGTTTGTTGGAAGTCCACCAGCGGACATACTGTCCAAAAATCGGGAGTTATGAAGTCGAAATTAACGAGGTGTGGGCAAAACCGCCTTTTTAACCACCTAAAACCTTTTTTGCTATGCCCACATAAAATCACATCACGCAGCCACTTTCAATGTTTCGAGAATGAAAGTTAAAACACATATACTGTATATTATAATGGGTTATCCCAACTGGAAGGCGAACTGAAATTCAAGTGTTATCGTTCAAACAACAACTAGCAACTGAACAACTAAGCCCCGGTCTCCCATACGTGTGTTCAATCCAACAACATCTAACAACTGTAACAACTAGGCCCCGCTCTCCCCTACGTGTGTTCAATCCAACAACAACTAGCAACTATAACAACTAGGCCCCGCTCTCCCCTACGTGTGTTCAATCCAACAAAATCTACAACTGTAACAACTAGGCCCCGCTCTCCCCTACGTGTGTTCAATCCAACAACAACTAGCAACTGTAACAACTAGGCCCCGCTCTCCCCTACGTGTGTTCAATCCAACAACAACTAACAACTGTCTGTAACAACTAGGCCCCGCTCTCCCCTACGTGTGTTCAATCCAACAACAACTAGCAACTGTAACAACTAGGCCCCGCTCTCCCCTACGTGTGTTCAATCCAACAACAACTAACAACTGTAACAACTAGGCCCCGCTCTCCCCTACGTGTGTTCAATCCAACAACAACTAGCAACTGTAACAACTAGGCTCCGCTCTCCCCTACGTGTGTTCAATCCAACAAAATCTACAACTGTAACAACTAGGCCCCGCTCTCCCCTACGTGTGTTCAATCCAACAATAACTAACAACTGTAACAACTAGGCCCCGCTCTCCCCTACGTGTGTTCAATCCAACAACAACTAACAACTGTAACAACTAGGCCCCGCTCTCCCCTACGTGTGTTCAATCCAACAACAACTAACAACTGTAACAACTAGGCCCCGCTCTCCCCATACGTGTGTTCAATCCAACAACAACTAACAACTGTAACAACTAGGCCCCGCTCTCCCCTACGTGTGTTCAATCCAACAACAACTAGCAACTGTAACAACTAGGCCCCGCTCTCCCCTACGTGTGTTCAATCCAACAACAACTAACAACTGTAACAACTAGGCCCCGCTCTCCCCTACGTGTGTTCAATCCAACAACAACTAGCAACTGTAACAACTAGGCTCCGCTCTCCCCTACGTGTGTTCAATCCAACAAAATCTACAACTGTAACAACTAGGCCCCGCTCTCCCCTACGTGTGTTCAATCCAACAATAACTAACAACTGTAACAACTAGGCCCCGCTCTCCCCTACGTGTGTTCAATCCAACAACAACTAACAACTGTAACAACTAGGCCCCGCTCTCCCCTACGTGCATTCAATCCAACAACAACTAACAACTGTAACAACTAGGCTCCGCTCTCCCCTACGTGCGTTCAATCCAACAACAACTAACAACTGTAACAACTAGGCCCCGCTCTCCCCTACGTGTGCTCAATCCAACAACAACTAACAACTGTAACAACTAGGCCCCTACGTGTGTTCAATCGGACACTGTAGCGCGGGGCCATTGCTGCATCTTTGGTTGTTCCCGGTCCGATTGTCTTCAACTTATATGCGAATAGTTGAAGTGCTGCCGATCGCACTGTCAGAATATTTTCTAGACCAGAATAATAGTGCAGAAGCCACACGAACGCCAATCTGAGAATAGTGGCGCCACACGGTTTATCGAAAACCAGCCAATATTGTTTAGATCGGAACATCAGTGGCAAACTCTTGGGACGCGACGTCCTCTCGCAGGTCGTCTAGAACGAAATGTTCTCGTGAAAGACAGTTTGTGGTATATTTCAACTGAATTCGAACGGAACAGGATATATACAGACTTCACTCATGCATCAGTGAAGTCTGTATATACAGTGGCCCGCAAAAAATTACAATTACAATTCGCATCGGTATCGTTGCGTGTCAAAACAAGCAAATAGGTCCCCATTTTGAAGTGACTATGATTGTAAGTTGTACCTTTAGCGATATTTCTATTCAGGATTACTGAGCTGTCTCACATGGCCATCACTGGCTCAAAGTGCTCGTGGACATTCTTGAGGAAGATCGCCTTGTCTGTTTGCTGGAATGCTGACGGCATTTACCACTGTGGTAAATGGACCCCGGGTCCATTTGCACGGGGGTCCATTTACAATACTACACCGGTAATAACTCTACAAAATACCAGCCTGTTGCACCACAGCAACGTCACCGAGAACTCAAATACGTACGTGAATGATGTTGAGTTGGAGTGGCTTGATGAGGAGGACGTAGACATTCATTGCACTCCCCAAGTTGGGACAATAATCCCCTTGACCCCCAGGCCATGGGACCTCAGTATGCGTCCCATTCACCACAATGGTACTATTAGTGTAACGCTACATCCCTTTACTAGCGATTCCAAGGATTTGGTCCTTTTAAACGTAAATGGTCTGAGAAAATAAAAAAAAATATGTTTGATACTACCATTTCGGTGAATGGAATGCATGCAGAAGTCACAGGTGTCATGACATCTATTTTGTGTACACTGGGCCAGTGTCACCCCAGCTGGCTATGGTCACCTCGGTTTACTTCCTACATTTTCATATTATCAGTCTAAATAATCAGCAGACAACATTCTCATTCAACATACATGTGTTTTGACCAAAGTCATCCCAGCTGGCTATGGTCACCTGTCTCATATTATCGTTGTAAATAATCGAACACTTATCAAGATATATACATTATGTAGGGTCCGGGCTTATACTGTGTAGTCACTATTCAGCAGGCACATTGCAACATTCATATTCAACATATGAATCCTTGGGAGGATGTCTAGTGTGTGAGTAAACAGAAAGGTGTCTTAGTGTGTCATGACTCCGACTCACGAGTGTACCAGTGGAAGAGCTTCAGTACACGCATTAAAGGTACATAAACATGGACATGTGATTAATTATTAGTTATACCGACCTATTTTCTACCTGTGAACTACATATGTAGGCATATGTTGATGTTGTCCCTATATCTTGTTGCTTTCCCGCTTCTTGGAGAATATTCCTGCTACGGCCAACCCGTTTCTCATAACCAATTCTACCAGCTCCCGACCCTTTCCGACTGACCTCCCCCGACCAACCCTTCTTCTGTCGTCTCTGCTGTACTCACGTGTCCATTAAAATCTCCAGCTATGCACGTCACCACATGCGTGCGCTTCCTCAAATCCCACCATTCTCTCCAGCTCTTCCCTGGAGGCCCGTTTCTCGGTCTCCACCCTTCCTGTTTGAGGCCACTGCTGTTACATTGACTCACAGGTGACCAACTGCTGTTACATTGAGTCACAGGTGACCAACTGCTGTTACAAGAGTCACAGGTGACCAACTGCTGTTACACTGAGTCACAGGTGACCAACTGCTGTTACATTGAGTCACAGGTGTCCCATTGTTGTTACATTGAGTCACAGGTGTCCCATTGTTGTTACATTGAGTCACAGGTGTCCCATTGTTGTTTCATTGAGTCACAGGTGTCCCATTGTTGTTTCATTGAGTCACAGGGGTCCCATTGTTGTTTCATTGAGTCACAGGTGTCCCATTGTTGTTTCATTGAGTCACAGGTGTCCCATTGTTGTTTCATTGAGTCACAGGTGTCCCATTGTTGTTTCATTGAGTCACAGGTGTCCCATTGTTGTTTCATTGAGTCACAGGTGTCCCATTGTTGTTTCATTGAGTCACAGGTGTCCCATTGCTGTTACATTGAGTGACAGGTGTCCCACTGCTGTTACATTGAGTCACAGGTGACCAACTGCTGTTACATTGAGTCACAGGTGTCCCATTGTTGTTACATTGAGTCACAGGTGTCCCATTGTTGTTTCATTGAGTCACAGGTGTCCCATTGTTGTTTCATTGAGTCACAGGTGTCCCATTGTTGTTTCATTGAGTCACAGGTGTCCCATTGTTGTTTCATTGAGTCACAGGTGTCCCATTGTTGTTTCATTGAGTCACAGGTGTCCCATTGTTGTTTCATTGAGTCACAGGTGTCCCATTGTTGTTTCATTGAGTCACAGGTGTCCCATTGTTGTTTCATTGAGTCACAGGTGTCCCATTGTTGTTTCATTGAGTCACAGGTGTCCCATTGTTGTTTCATTGAGTCACAGGTGTCCCATTGCTGTTACATTGAGTGACAGGTGTCCCACTGCTGTTACATTGAGTCACAGGTGACCAACTGCTGTTACATTGAGTCACAGGTGTCCCATTGCTGTTACATTGAGTGAAAGGTGTCCCATGGTTGTTTCATTGAGTCACAGGTGTCCCACTGCTGTTACATTAGTTTATGCAATGAATCTACCTCACATTGACGCACAAAGTATTGGAATTTGCAACTTTTAGACAAACATAGGCGATTCCCTTCCCCTACCACCAAAACACAAAATGTCGAGCGAAATATTGGAAATTGATCAAGTTCAAGTTTCGCTACGTTTTCATTTTATTAGGCCATATTTGTATGTTACGCAATAACATTGCTTTATATAGTCCTCGTTGATGAATACCTTGATTATACATTTGACCGTAAGCAAATTAACAGAACATAGAGAATGTATTGTCATCACTAGGTCAGGTAGGTCACAAAGAACCATCTCTTGCCCGTGACCATAGCAGGGATCGAACTTAAGGTTTTCTTCCATGAAGCTACTAATGGTTGCAGAGAAAACTTAATAATACACATCAAAGTAGTATATGTGCACATGTTTGAAGTTATGTACAGTTTGTGCATTGTGAACTATTACTGGAAAGTTGACAGTTGAAACGCTTGAACAAAGTACTGTTAGTGTCAGTTAATTGTCACTGTCTGATTCACTGGTATCGCTGCTGTCAAACTGTGCAGTATAGCAGCAGCTTCAGCAGCGTTGACTTATTGTTCAAAATGTGTACATCCTGAACTTTCCGAGACCGGAGGCTTCGAATTCGTCTCCTCGGCTGGTGTACACGGCTATGACAAGCTGCCTTGTCTGGTTGATGACATCTGGTGTGATGTGATCCTGGTCTTGATCGGCGAAGTTCTCCAGTGAAGACGTCCGCTGTCTTAAGGCTATTCAGCCACACATTCTTACCAGTAAAGTAGGGAAGGTGGTTGTATCTCGTCCACTAAGGCTGTGAAGGACGGGAAGTTTGCAATGATCTGTGTCATCCGCAGGAATGCAGCAACTTCGTCACTTTTCCCTGGAGCAGCAGGCTGACTCCAACAATTTCTACTGATCAGCTGACATCGAATCATGAAGTACCCATATTTCCAGTTTGAAATCTCACTATCTACTATTACTCTGTCTTCTGTGTGTAAGCTACTATTATATCCAGTTGATTACATTATTACCTATACCATGGGCTTTTAGTTTAAGTAAACATTTTTGATGTGGCACTTTATCGAAAGCTTTCTGAAAATCTAAGTAGACAACATCCACTGGTGATCCGTCATCTACCCACTTTGTAATTTCTTCCAAAAAACATAAGAGATTGATTGGGCATAACCTTGTTTTTAGGAACCCATGTTGAGATGTATTAATTAATTTATGTTTTACAAGGAATTCCACCTGTGGTCTCTAATTAATGTTTCGAGTAATTTACATACAACTGATGTTAAACTCACTGGTCTGTAATTTTCTGGCTTGTTCCTCGAGCCCTTCTTAAATAGCGGCGTAATGTTTGCTTCTTTCCATTCTGAAGAAACTATTCCTTGTTGCAGTGACAATTTAAAAAAAATTGCAAGTGGTGTACTAATTTGCTCAACAATTTCCTTAAGCAGTTTTGGTGGTATCCCATCAACTCCAGGTGATTTATTATCTTTCATCTTCTTAACTTTCTTTGCTATAATTTCAGGAGTTACAAATAACTGCCCTAAATATTCTGATTTAGTGCCCTCAAATTTAGTAAATGGAACTGGAAGTGAGCTGATATCTTCTGTGGTAAACACTGAGCTGAAAAACTCATTCAGGACCTCTGCCATTTGAAACCCGTCTGAAATTATGTTTCCCCTGTTGTTTTCCAGTTGTCCGACCTTATCTCGAACTTTCTGTTTACTCCTTTCATAAGCATAGAAACTCTTGCTGTCATTTTTTATATTACCTGCCAATTTATGTTCAAAGGTTCTTTTAGATTTTCTAATTTCAGTTGTAGCTAGGTTACGTGCCTCTTTGTAAGTTGCATAGTCTTCATCCTTTCTGGTACGCCTATAAACCCTCCACATAGTTTGCTTAAATACTATTTTTGTAATAGCTTCTTTTGACAAGTGTTTCTTTCTAGACCGTTTTCCTTGTTTTTTCAAGGGAACAAATGTATCGATGATACTCTCAATTTCATATATTTTAGAATAATTGCGGTCTTAATTACATGCATGTTATTGCAATCATGCTTTGCTAAGTATTTTCTGTTATCTTTATAGTTACCTTTGTGGAAGTTTCTTCGATACGTTTTTTAATTTTTACTTTCTGATTTTACATTGATGTCAAAATATATTTGATTGTGGTCACTGTTACCCAATGGTTCATGTATTTTTACATTGTCCACTAATTCTTTTTGTGATGACAAAACTATATCTAATAAATTATCTCTCCTGGTTGGTTCTAGCACTTGCTGAGTAAGGAAGCTATCCTGAATTAAAAATAGAAATTGTTGGTCCTCACCCCCTGTACTCTATAGATTTCCATTGTATGTGTCCATGGTTAAAATCTCCCATTATGATACATTCCCTTTTACTAACTTCCTTTATAGCATTTTGTATTTTTGTGTTGTCCTCTTCGTTTATGTTTGGACTTCGGTAAACTAATCCAATAGTTAATTTTGAATTTCCTGAAATTATTTTGCACCAAACGGCTACATCGTAATCTGCTTCCCTTTCTAATTTTATTTCATAAGCCTGAATAGATTCTTTAACATATAAAATAACTCCCCCTCCCTTCTTCATTTTCGATCTCTCCTAAACATTACGTATCCTGTCGATCCTTCAGCATCTGTTATGTCTGTGTTGGCCCATGATTCGGTACTATCAGTTATGTGAGGGTCAATATATTCTACTATAATGTTTAATTCGTTCGCTTCCTTGGCATCAGCATCACTATGTCTGTTCTAGAAGCGTGTACAGGGAGACTCGGTTGTGGTTCCAATCTGCTTTCCGTCCAACAAATGCTTCATTTATCAGGACATTGTGTACTTCTGGGGAAGTTTCAGGCAACTTCTTCTTCATCTCAGACATTGCTGACTGTGCTTGTAGTGTTCAGCGGCTGTCAGACAGGGAAGTATCCTTGTCGATTCACACAGATGTCCCGTCCAGTTACCGTCCCGCTGATGGTAGACAAATCAGTGAAGTATTGGTATTTACTGCACTTAAATCTGTTTCCTCAAATGGTTCAGTTCATCGCGAATCCAGTTCATTTATCTCCAGATATGTAGTGTGTGACTAGTTTGAGTAATGTGTGCTCTCTGTTTAATAAAAAAATGCCTATTTAAAAAATCATCTAAAGAATATTTACTTTACCCTTTAGATCTGGAATGAATCAAAATAGTGGATGTCCAAAATGGTAAACACTGGGAGCCAATGCCGATCATGGGCGTGACCTCCATCCTCTCGCCGATCACATGGCAAAGTTACGAAATTTCGTGATGTTCAGCATTTCGATTTTCACTTCATTTAATGCTTGAACAAGCATTTTAAGTAAATTAATAGTTTGTATGATGATTTCACAAAAAAATACATACAAAAGTTGTACAAACGAGATAGTTGCAATGGATACTAGGTTACTACTTACTTACTTAGGCCCTTAACTCCTCCTGGAGCATAGGCCATCCACAACATTTCTCCAGCGCTTCCTGTCTTGGGCAATCCTCTCCAGTTGTTGCCAGCCATTCCCTGTTTGCTTGATGTCTGCCTCGAGGTCACGCCGCCAGGTGTTGTTTTGACTCCCCCTCTTTCTCTTGCCTTGGGGGTTCCATGTCAGGACCTGTCTGGTTATGTTTCTGCTTGGCTTTCTCAAGGTGTGGCCAAGCCTTCCCCATCTCCTCTTAAGGGTCTCTATCTCTATTTGGGCTTGGTGTGTTCTATTCCAGAGGTCTTTGTTGCTCACCCTGTCCATCCAGTGTATTCGGAGAATTCTTCTCAGGCAATGGTTGACAAATGTCTGGGATCCTTATCAGCGTGGTTTTGTTTATTCGCCACGTTTCCGCTCCGTACAGCAACACGGACTTTACATTTGTGTTAAACAAGCGTATTTTTGTGGTTTCTCCAATTACCTTTGACTTCCACACATTTCTCAACAGGTGGAAAGCTACCCTTGCTTTGCTGATCCTTTTCTTTACGTCAGCCTCTGTTCCTCCATGCGCATCCACTATGCTGCCTAGATATCTGAAATCTTTGACCTCTTCCAGTGTCTCTCCCTCAAGCATGATTGGTGTTTCGCAAGTAGCATTTGTTCTCAGGATCTTTGTTTTCCTTTTGTTGATTCTCAACCCAACCCGCTCCGAAATCAATACCAGTTCTGTTGTTTTGTCCTGCATCTGCCTATGGCTGTGAGACAGGAGTGCAAGGTCATCCGCAAAGGCCAGGTCATCAAGTTGATTCAGCATCGTCCGCTGGATTCCATTTCGTTTCTCCTTGGTTGCTGTTTTCATGACCCCGTCTATGACTAGAATGAAGAGGAATGGTGACAGTAAGCATCCCTGTCTCACCCCCGTCCTAACCTCAACGTTCTTTGTAAGTTGACCTTCATGAATGACTCTGCATGACATTCCCTCACAGGAGTTTTTGATCATGTTGACTAGTTTCCTGGGCACCCCATAGTGTCTTAGCACTTTCCAGAGTGTCTCCCTGTCCACATTGTCAAAGGCTTTCTCGTAATCAACAAATTTGATGTATAGGGATGAGTTCCATTCGATGGATTGTTCCATTATGATTCGCAGTGTTGCAATCTGGTCAGTACACGATCTGTCCTGTCTGAAGCCGGCTTACTGTTCAAGCAAAGTTTGGTCCACTTTGCCTTTCATTCTCTCTATGATTATTCTGTTTAGAATCATCCGAGGCAGTGACAACAACGTGATTCCTCTGTAGTTATCACAGCGGCTCAGGTCTCCTATCTTGGGAATCTTGATAAGGTAACCTTCCTTCCATTCTGCTGGAATTTCTTCTTTTTCCCAGATCTCCTCAAAAAGACTGTACAGCATTTCTACTGAAGTATTTACATCTGCCTTTAATGCTTCTGCAGGGATACCATCAGGGCCTGCTACTTTCCCATTTTTCATATGTGCGATTGCCTCTTTATCTCTTCTCTAGTGGGTTTATTACAGTCTATTGGGAGATCTATCTCAGCTGGTTGGATGTCTGGTTGATTGTGCAGCTCTTCAAAATGCTCTACCCATCTGTTAAGCTGTTTGTCTGCCCCTAACAGGACGCTCCCATTTTTGTTTCTGATTGGCCGCTCTGATTTCTTAAACTTTCCAGCTAACTTCCTTGTTGTATGGTAGAGTTGCATCATGTTCCTGCTAGCTGCTGCCTTTTCTGCATCTTGTGCAAGTGCCTCCACGAAGTTCATTTTGCCTGTTTTATCACAAAAAATACTTTGAAATGAGACTAGCAAAAAATCGAATTGGGGATGCATCTTTAACTAGTGTACTGCACTTTACGGCAACAGTTACTTTTGTGGCGTTTGTAACACTAACCCATCCATTTTGAGTGTGAACAAATGGCCGCGGGCCGCTGTTATCGCCCCAAAAAGGTGAAACATTCAGTCGGAAAGGGGTAAAACCACTGATGACCTTCGTGTTTATTGTTTCACACGAATGTAGGGCGTATTAAATTGCGATATGTGAATTTAAACAATTCATATGATGTGACATAAATACAATTGAGCAGGCATATTCACAGGTTTGTTTGTAGAACGTATTGGTTGTGAAATAGTGTATTTTTTGAGAGTTTAACAGGCGGAGGGATTTATAGGGCTATGGGCCACGTGGCCGTATGAATACATGGGTACTTTTGTAAAAAAAATTACGGGCATAGCACATCTGGGCGTTTTAAAAGAGCTGAAGGTATGTGATTTTTACAAAACTTGTTCAGCATGTCAGTGAGATGATGTCAGTTGCTGTGAAAATTTTAAAGAATTTTTGATCGTCACGTGTAGGTTGGTTGTCCACCCTTTGTGACCCTGCATATATATATATATATATATATATATATATATATATATATATATATATATATATATATATATATATATATATATATATATATAGGGTGGACAACCAACATACACGCTAAAATGCTTAAGGGGACAGACCACAGTAGAGCATTGCATTGGTGGCCATGTTAACGTTTTGTCTGATTATGAGAAAAGTGACGATCAAAAATTCTTAAAAATGTTCACAGCAACTGACATCATCTCACTGACTCGTATATATATATATATATATATATATATATATATATATATATATATATATATATATATATATATATATATATATATATATATATATATATATATATATATATATATATATATATATATATATATATATATATATATATATATATATATATATACACATATACAGTATAAGCCTCGATATATTTTGAAACGTTGAGCACTGTTAATGCAATTGCAATGTCATTAATTATAAGGAGACTGTCTACAATGAAATTGTGAAATATTGGTATCAAAATGATACAGAAAATTTTACAGAAATGTAAACAATATCTATATATGGTCAATAAATATAGACAATTGAGACTTTCGTTCGACCTTGAAGATGGACTTTGAAAAAGTAACTAATAGTAATGCATTTGTCAATGTTAACGGCTCCTCCTCAATTCAATTTTGTCGCTAGTCTCATTTCAAATTAATTTTGCAAAAAAGCAAACGTACCTAGTATCTATACTGCAACATGCTAGCTAGCTTTTTTATATAGTTGTTTTGTGTGTGAAATCATCAGACAACCTATTAAATTACTTAATGTTTAGTCGAACATTAATTGAAGTGAAAATGGAATCGTTAAAAACTCACAAATTTCACCTTGTGAAATTAGTCGGTCCGCTGACTGGTCATACTTGAACTCCAAATAAATGAAACTGTCCACAGAAAGATCGTTCTCGCTTCGATGGATCGCTGATGAGGATTTCTATACATGTACATACTAGTGCCCTGCGCGGGCCGGGCTTTGGGTCTGTACATAATTTCGCGGGCAGGGGCCGGGCCTGGGCCTACATACTGGGGGCCCGGGCCGGGCATGGGCTGAAAACAATTTAAACACATCGGGCTTTGGCCGGGCCTGGGCCTAGTGTGAGCGGGCCGGGCCGGGCCTGGGCTGGGCCTGGACATAATAAAAATATTCATACAAAACACCGATTATTACTTTATTTTTTAATAAAAACTGATTATAAATTGTAATTCCGTTTAATGAAGGCTTAAAATTATTTCTTTAGTATTATATAGTTGCAAAGTGAGACCTTGCATGGAATTTAATGGCCCCATAAGTTTACTTGGCTGGAAGTAGCCAGCCCCAAATGTTTACTTTAGAAATGTTTGCAGACGCAATCAAGCCATGATTAACCATCAACTTATCACCCTTTGACCCTACCAGTGGACATTCTATTGTCTAGGTCTTCCCTCCAAACATTGCCCACCTGAATGATCTGCCCACTGCCAAGTGCCCACTAGGCCACAGGCCCACTACCCAGTACCCAACCCAGTTAGTAATTGGTATTTCTCCCCAGTCCTAATTCATTCACACTTGTACTAATTCACACATGTCTGAACCTGTCTGTCTCAGGCTAGTGACTGCAAGCCTGCTGGAAATGCCACTGGGTGTCAGTGCCAGTGGGTGACATTTAATTTAACAAGATTTAACAAGATTTGCCATCCAAGCCAAAGGCCCAGATGGCAAGTGGACAAGGAAGCCATTGGCTTATCGAGAGTCCACCAATGTTCATCTACTTATAACCCGCCCTCCTGATATATGTGTCAACCTTGTTTTTAAACATATTCACGCTGCTAGCAGTTACACAATCTGTAGACAGTTTGTTCCATTCATTTATTGTCCTCTGTGAGAATGAGTGCTTCCTGATGTCCAATCTACATTGATCCTTTACTAATTTTACCTCATGTCCTCTAGTTCTGCTATCCTTCTTGAGTGAGAAAAACATATTTCTATCAATATTTTCATACCCATTCAATATCTTAAAAACTTCAATTTGATCTCCTCTTAACCTCCTTGTCTCTAGAGTTGTTAAACCACATTCTTTCAGGCGTTCTTCATAACTAAGGTCTCTAAGTTCTGGAATCATTTTAGTTGCTCTCCTTTGTATGCGTTCAAGCGTATCTATATCCTTCTTACGATATGGTCTCCATGCTTGTATACAGTATTCTAAATGAGGTCTAACTATTGCTTTATAAAGAGGTATAATTAACTTTTTTCCCTTGTATGTTATGTTTCTTCTAATCAATCCAAGAATTTGATTACCCTTTGAAGCTGCAATACCACACTGCTCTGAAACTTTCATATCAGCGCTTATTGTAACTCCTAAGTCATTTTCTTTTACAGTAGTACCAAGAACAGTAGCTCCCATTTTATAGTTTACATTCAAGTTCCCATGTCCTGTATGTAGGCATTTACATTTCCCAAAATTGAACAGCATCTGCCATTTCTCAGACCATGTCACTAATCTGTCTAGATCGTTTTGTAAATGTTGTTTATCACAATCAGTATTAACCTTTCTAAACAGTTTTGTGTCGTCCGCAAATTTCAGTACGTTATACTCTCGTCCAAGTCATTGATATAAATTAAGAATAATATAGGTCCTAATACTGATTCTTGAGGTACCCCACTCAAAACCGATTTCCAATTTGAAACTTCGCCATCTACTACAACTCGTTGTCTTCTGTCAGTCAGCCATTGTTCTATCCAGTCAGTTATGCTATCCCCGATACCATGGGCTTTTAATTTAAGTAGCAATCTTTGATGTGGCACTTTGTCAAAAGCTTTCTGAAAATCTAAGTAGATAATATCTACTGGCGATCCCACGTCTATCCACTTAGTGATTTCTTCCAAAAAACATAACATATTTGTTAAGCATGACCTCGCTTTAAGGAATCCATGTTGAGATGAATTTAATAATTTATGCTTAACGAGGAAGTCCACCATATGGTCTTTAATTAACCTTTCTAATAATTTACAAATCACTGACGTTAAACTCACTGGTCTGTAATTCTCTGACTTATTTCTCGAACCCTTTTTAAATAATGGTATGATGTTTGCTTCTTTCCATTCAAACGGAACAACTCCCTCTTTTAATGACAAGTTGAATACTCTTGCAAGTGGTATACTGATTTGATATACTGTTTCCATTAGTAATTTTGCAGAAATCCCATCCACTCCCGGTGATTTGTTATCCTTCATTGCCTTTATTTTCCTAGCTACCAATTCTGGAGTTACAATTAACGGTCCTAAATAGTCAGATTTAGCCCCCTGAAATTTAGCATCAGCAACTGGTAATGAACTAATATCTTCTTTTGTAAACACTGAACTGAAGTAACCATTTAGGTCTTCCGCCATTAAAAACCCCTGTGATATTATATTTCCAGCACTGTCTTCTAGAGGTCCAACCTTGTCTTGTACGTTTTGTTTACTCCTGACATATGCATAAAAACTCTTGCTGTCAGTTTTTATGTTACATTCCAGTTTTTGCTCATAGCTTCTTTTAGATTGTCTGATTTCAGTTGTAGCTGCATTAAGTGCCTCTTTGTATTTTGCATAGTATTCTTCATTTCTGGTACGCCTATAAACCCTCCACATAGTTTGTTTTAGCATTATTTTTCTAATTGCCTCTTTTGACAAGTGTTTCTTTCTACACCGTTTTCCTTGTTTTCGGAAGGGAACAAATTTATCGATGATACTCTCAATTTCATATTTTAGAATATTCCAACATTCAATTGCGGTCTTATTCATCAGCATGTTATTCCAATCTAGTTGTGCTAAGTATTTTCTCATATCTTTGTAGTTACCTTTGTGGAAGTTTCTCTTGTACGTTTTCTTATTTTTACTTTCTGATTTTACATTGATGTCAAAATGTATTTGATTATGGTCACTATTACCCAATGGTTCAAATATTTTTACATTGTCCACTAATTCTTTTTGTGATGACAAAACTATATCTAATACATTTTCTCCCCTGGTTGGTTCTAGTACGTGCTGAGTAAGAAAGCTATCCTGGATTAAACATAGAAATTGTTGATCCTCAATCCCTGTGCTCTCTAGAGAATTCCATTGTATGTGTCCATGGTTAAAATCTCCCATTATGATACATTCCCCTTTACTAACTTCCTTTATAGCGTTTTTTATTTTTGTGTTGTCCTCTTCGTTTATGTTTGGACTTCGGTAAACTAATCCAATAGTTAATTTTGAATTTCCTGACACAATTTTGCACCAAACAGCTTCATCGCAATCTGCTTCCCTTTCTAGTTTTATTTCATAAGCCTGAATAGATTCTTTAACATATAAAATAACTCCCCCGCCCCTTCTTCCTATTCGATCTTTCCTAAACATTACGTATCCTGTCAGTCCTAATTCAGCATCTGTTATATCTATGTTGGCCCATGATTCAGTTATACCAATTATGTGAGGGTCAATATCTTCTACCATAATGTTTAATTCGTTTTTCTTATTTACTATGCTCCTTGCATTTAAACATACGCATCTATAACCTTTTTCAGAGATGTTTTTCGGATGATTTGATATTGGTTTATCTGTGCTAGTGGCCTCTTGTTCTGCTTGAGACACCTCTAGGTAACCCCCCTGCACTTCTAGTTTAAAGAATGTTTACTTCCAAAAATATTTGTCATTGTACCCAAGTCGCAATCTACTGCTGCTGAAAGTTTGTCCGCGAATACTGCCGCCCCCTTTCCACTTAAATGAAGCCCATCCTTCATGTACATATCAGCCCTCCCAACAAAACTTCCCCATAAATCCAACTTCCTCTTCCATACACAGCCTCTGGACTAACATGTTAATTGCCATCCCCCGACAATTTCGATATTTATGACCCCTCCTGCCCATTACAGGTAAAATCCATGACAGTATTACCTGCTCAACCCGCGTCTGTTTTAGTGTTCTGACCAACTGCCTATATTTCCTAACTATGGCAGTTGTACCCTCCCTCTCTACGTTATTTGTCCCTACATGTACTAAAACAGATCCACCCTTACCCGAGCCTACGATGTTTTTTACCCTCTCAGTTATCGCCTCTATTTTGGCTCCAGGCAAGCAGACCACCACAGCATCTCCCTTGTTTAAGACTCTGTCGGTCTTCCTAACTATCGAATCCCCCACAAACACCCTCGCTCTCTTCCTCACCCCCTCTATCACTGCTGCAGAATAACTCTTCCTTTCGATCCCCTCCATCACATTCTGTCCTGACCCCTTCCCTTCCGTCTCCCCCACTCCCTTCTCCTTCCCTCCTGTCTCCGCTACTCCCCTCTCCTTCACCCCGGTTGTCTTCCCTCCCGTCTCCCCCACTCCCTTCTCCTTCCCTCCTGTCTCCCCTACTCCCCTCTCCTTCACCCAGTTGTCTTCCCTCCCGTTCCTTTCCTTCCCGTCTCCTTACGTCCTGTCTCCCTATGACCTGTCACCTTCCCTCCTCTCAGCTTCCTCCCAGGCTGAGGTGAGCTCTCCCTAGCATCTCTTGTGTCTTTCCCCACTTTATCGTCTACTGTTCCCTCACCGGAACTACTGGCACAACTCCCCTGTTCCCTTCCAACCATTGCCACAACGAGCAGTCTCAGCTCTTCCAACTCCACCTCTAGTTCCTTCATCCTTGCGCATCCCCTACACTCAACACTAAAACTATCTGCCTGGACCTCAGCCCAGGACTTCTCGCATCCAGACTTGACGAAATCTACCAAGTTACTACAACTGCCACAAATTAAGTGCCTTGTGGCCTTTAACTGCCGTTTGCACGGCGCCATCATACAATTTAGTTTTAATTAGTTTGCTACGTTAGCCTTGAATAAGGCTGTTTTTGTGATCAAAAGAACACTTTAGGCTAAAAATCCTGCCACCTAGCGAATACGGAGAACACAGTGTAACAAAACAACGAAGTCAGTGTGTACTAATTTACGCTAAAATCCTGCTGTTAATTCCTTTTTACCGAAATCGTTGACTACCACTGTGTCAGATATTACCTTATGTATGTAATTTAAGTAAATAAATAACTTTATCTTACATATATATATATATATATATATATATATATATATATATATATATATATATATATATATATATATATATATATATATATATATATATTAGCTAATGTAAACGATAGCTCGATGCACGGGTTGAATGACCTGTAAACAAACTCCCTTTTATCACTCGTTGAGTTTGAATCCGGGAAAAAAAAATACTACCTCTGTTAACAACAACGGTTTCTTAATATATGTCTACAAGAAGTTGGTGAACAATATATATATAATACTAATACTTATTCTAACCAATATTCACTGTTACTGACTATTCACTATGTTATCTAAATTTTCGAATTGTAAACACCCCTATTAACGCTCGCTGAATTCCCTGACAGAATCCGAAACTAACTTACTCTAAAATACTCCCTCTGACTAATAATTAACAAAACCTGTTTCCTAATATATGTCTACAATACGTTTGTGTATAATATATATGCAATAGTAATACTTATTCTGTTTGATATTCCACGTATTTCTGTAAATGATCTACACCAAATTCAAATTGCTGCACCAAGTCGCTGCACCAAGTCCAAGTGAAATGAAATTGAAAGTGAAATATCATATGAAATTATGTTAACTTAGTTGAGCTAATTCAACTAACAATATAAATTGGGGTTATGGCTTGCATATGGGTTAAGTCAGGGTTAGATTTAGTAGTAATGACACTAAGAAGTTTTAGTTTATTTTTCTTCAGGATATTCGTATGTTTGAAGAAGTTGGTGGTGCTGGATTTTTAGAACTCATCCAGCACACTATGAACCTTCAGCATAAGAGTAGTACTCCACTAAGAACTAAGACTATTATGCCCCATCCCACAGATATATTGTTTTATTAAATAAAAACACACACACACACACACACACACACACACACACTAGTGCCCTGCGCGGGCCGGGCTTTTGGTCCAAGCCCGGCCCGGCCCGCAGCCCGCGGGCCGGGCCTGGGCTTGGGCCGGGCTTGGGCCGGGCCTGGGCCTAGTGTGAGCGGGCCGGGCCGGGCCTGGACATAATAAAAATATTCATACAAAACATCGATTATTACTTTATTTTTTAAAATAAAAACTGATTATAAATTGTAATTCCGTTTAATGAATGCTTAAAATTATTTCTTTAGTATTATATAGTTGCAAATTGAGACCTTGCATGGAATTTAATGGCCCCATAAGTTCACTTGGCTGGAAGTAGCCAGCCCCAAATGTTTACTTTAGAAATGTTTGCAGACGCAATCAAGCCATGATTAACCATCAACATCACCCTTTGACCCTACCAGTGGACATTCTATTGTCTAGGTCTTCCCTCCAAACATTGCCCACCTGAAAGACCTGCCCACTGCCAAGTGCACACTAGGCCACTAGCCCACTACCCAGTACCCAACCCAGTTGGTAATTGGTATTTCTCCCCAGTCCTAATTCATTCACACTTGTACTAATTCACACATGTCTGAACCTGTCTGTCTCAGGCTAGTGACTGCAAGCCTGCTGGAAATGCCACTGGGTGTCAGTGCCAGTGGGTGACATTTAATTGAAATATCATATTAAATTATGTTAACTTAGTTGAGCTGATTCAATTAACAATATAAATTGGGATTATGGCTTGCATATGGGTTAAGTCAGGGTTAGATAAACATATCTCCTACCCTAACAATAAACCAATACATTAACGCCAAATGTAACAAATGTTACCATATTTAATAGTAATGACACTAAGAAGTTTTTCTTTATTTTTCTTCAGGATATTCGTAAGTTTGAAGAAGCTGGTGGTGCTGAATTTTTAGAACTCATCCAGCACACTATGGACCTTTTTTATTTAATAAAACAATAAGTCTGTTTTACAGTTTATTTGTTTTTCGTCTTTGTTATAAGATTATAGGTTTATCTTCTCTAAACTTAGCGGGCCGCGGGCTTGCGGGCCGCGGGGTTACCCATTTTTGGTCCGCGGGTATGGGCCGGGCCTGGGCCTGAAACTTGCGGGCCGGGCCGGGCCTGGGCCAAACATTCACGGTCTGGGTCGGGTCTGGGCCGGGCCTGGGCCTAAATTCTACACACACACACACACACACACACACACACACACACACACACACACACACACACACACACACACACACACACACACACACACACACACACACACACACACACACACACACACACACACACACACACACACAAACACACACACACACACACACACAAACAAACACACACACACACACACACACACACACACACACACACACACACACACACACACACACACACACACACACACACACACACACACACACACACACACACACACACACACACACACACACACACACACACACACACACACACACACACACACACACACACACACACACACACACACACACACACATGTATATTTATTTATTTATTTATTTATTTTTTATTTAATAAAACAATAAGTCTGTTTTACAGTGTATTTGTTTTTCTTCTCTGTTATAAGATTATAGGTTTATCTTCTCTAAATGGGCCTAAAACTTGCGGGCCGGGCCGGGCCTGGGCCAAATATTCACGGTCTGGGTCGGGCCTGGGCCTAAATTCTAGTTTGCAGGCCTGGGCCGGGTCGGGCTTGAAAAATTATTGCGGGCCTGGGCCGGGCCTGGACTCTAACTGCTAATTGCGGGCCGGGCTTGGGATCAAATTCTAGACCAGCGCAGGGCATTAGTACGTACGTACGCGTTAATCCGCGCGTACCTAAGTACATATAAGTACATATGTATGCTCGTGTGCGTGTGTGGGTGCGTGTATTCGAGAATGTAGGCATCACACAGTCGTGACATATTACGTCATCAACTGCAGGTAAACATCACAGAAGACGGGCATTAATAATTGTACTGGAAACATAAAACAGGTGAATATCGACGACCTTTCAAAGGTTATTCGCCTATCTGCCGCAGCTGTCGCCGGGCCTCCTGTTTAATGTGCGTCAGTTCATAGATAGTCAAATCGACGTCGTCATTCGGCGTCAATGATCGGCCGAGGACACCGGCAGATGGTCGGCTTACACCCACGGTAAGTGACGCGCTGACGGGACGCTCTCTCTCCCCCTCCGCTTGACTGAGTGTGGCCGGGAGCGATTCGCTGGGTGTATACGAGTGTGTTTATTCACGTCATGACGCAGCAGTAAGAATTAAGCAACAGCACGCATAACATAGACAGCAGGGGTTAAATTGCAAAATCGGAAGTCGGTGTATTCGCACGAAAGCTGATGACCAGGTAAATTGTTTCAAATATTGAATCTGTCTTTACATCGAACTAACAATAATTACGTTTCACCTTATACTATTAATTCGGGTATCGCTGGATATGGCGGTAGGGTTATTACTAACGTAGGTGGATGTCATGTTGAACCCGAATATACTCGCAGCGCTTACCAGTACTGACAACGACATGGGCCTGACGCAACTGTTAATCTTTACCTCTCTGAAAGTACGGACACGGAGCATGTTTCACAGCTCATTGTATCAACTGTGTGTGCTGGCGAGCACGCAGGCGTGCACGCTACCGTGCAAAATACAACTTTAGACCATCACACGTCAGCAGTATAACGTGTTGATATTTACGTGCGGCAATGGTCGCGTCACGCTTGACCGGGCAAGACACTGGACACTATGCTCATCTCTCTAAGGTCATATTGCGTCAAATGGCCACACCGCTATCCACATCAACGCATAACATAGGACATGCACGAGTGTGCGTACATACACATACATACGCACGCACACATCGAAACATGTATCTACAATTGCAATTAACCAGCCATTTTTTTAGATAACCGATGATTGCCAATCAATCAATTATGTACGTCAAAATATGTTGATCGTATTAAGTGGAAATCGGAAACTTTGGCGCTACAAAATGTAACGGAACCGTATTGACCTCGTGAGGAATTCTCTCTGGAAGTATTCGACATGAGTAGATATCGCATTTATCGCACACTTGTCTTGGTTTATTTTGTGTATTCACTTTATGGCTGTTCGGCAGTTACCCCGTCTCGGTTGCGTCATTAATGTAACTTCTTTAGTATGGCAACCGAAATAATTAACGCGGTATGACTCAGTCGGTCTGCACCAGGCCACAAACACATTACGCCGCTTTCTCGTCATTTGTTCAACAGTAACCGTAGCCGACACCCGTCTGACGTAAATAACGCTGGCTGACCTTCAACAAAGCGTTCACGCGAGGTGAAATAAGCGCCGGGTCGCTCCGGGAGCTTTTGCGTAACAAATGGGACATCGACGACATCCGAATCACATGTCGTATGAGGTGGAGCGACGTTAGGCGGTGAGTCGCTACTGTTCACATTAAGATCAGCTGGCCGAGTTTACGTGACAGATCGTGCACGAAGATCGTATGGAGATGACGCATTCAGGTATTTGCTGATCCAGGGACTGCTGGACACCGCGATCAGCTACTAGCGTCGCACTGTGGCAATGTGTCGGTGGTAGGAATAATATGATCAAATATTTCTGCTGTTTAGTCACACTACGGCGCCTTTGTCGTCGTCACCATCTGTGCAATCGTTTGGCGGGTCTCTATAAAAAACATGCTGACGTGACGTGTGAATTCACAGTAATTATCAATCGACGCCGCCGCCGCGCCAGCAGCAGCAGCAGCAGCAGCAGCAGCAGCAGCAGCAGCAGCAGCAGCAGCAGCAGCAGCAGCAGCAGCAGCAGCAGCAGCAGCAGCAGCAGCAGCAGCAGCAGCAGCAGCAGCAGCAGCAGCAGCAGCAGCAGCAGCAGCAGCAGCAGCAGCAGCAGCAGCAGCAGCAGCAGCAGCAGCAGCAGCAGCAGCAGCAGCAGCAGCAGCAGCAGCAGCAGCAGCAGCAGCAGCAGCACCGGTTGCAATAGTTGTATTTGCCGCGTTAATCTTGCTTTAATTTATCCGCCATTTCATATCTTTGTATGTCCCTGTTCGTAGTCAATGTCGTGATCGTCAACACCCTTATCGTCTTCGATGTCGTCGTTGTGGCATCTGCCTTTGTCCCCGTCCGTCTTTTTCGATCGTCCGCTGTTCTATCCCCTCCTTCTTATGCCTTTCAGTGTCTGTAGCAGAGCCGGCTACTAGACGCCATTGAAGTCGTCCGTGGTCGACATGGCCCAAGAAGACGTGAGTGTGAGGAACCCGCGGAGGTCCGAATGTGGCAGTTTATGTGGCTACTTGTACCACAGAACGGGAGGAGGTGAGTGACCTTCACGGTTGACCTGAAGTCGAGGATTTTATCCGCATGCGTTTCGTTTTAAAACACAGTTGATATTTTCTCGAATGACTGCAGTTCGTATCAACAATTCACACTTACAGCAATGTTGTGACCTCGGTATTGGCAATAGTGAAGGTGGACTGATTGTGTGTGATTTCGGCCTTTGTAACCTGACTATTAAGGTCACGACTGGAAGGTGGGCTATCAGGTGACGCAGAAATGTTATTATAATAATTGCTGGCTTAAGGATAACAGAGAGTGCATTCAGCAACCGAGTAGTTCCGGCGGATGTGACTCTGGAAACAAATAGTTTACCAGACCTATATGGTTGAAGTTGTCTAGGCTCTCCTGCACGAGTGAGCAGCGACTGTAAACATCCATGTTGTGAATCTATCGTCTGCAGGACTGAGCTTGTTTTGGCCGAGACGCCGACACTGGTACGTGCTTGAGGACTGGCGCCTGCTGTCGTACAAGACGAGGGAGGACGCCGATCCCGCCTCTGTGCCGCTCGCTCTCATCGACCTCCGCGACGTCGCCATATCCGTCGTACCGCATGAGACGAACCAGTTTAAGCTCGTGTACGTTGATTGTTCGTTGATAAGCAGGCAGGCAGGCAGGCAGGCACGCACGCACGCACGCACGCACGCACGCACGCACGCACGCACGCACGCACGCACGCACGCACATGACGTTTTACTGTCGTGCAAAACCAGTGCTGAAAGTAGTCCATTGGACCGTTGTTCAACGGTAATTTGCCCTATTACATAATGTTTTTGACAATTTTGCTGAAAGTGTCCCATTGGTCCTTCTAACCGTTTAGATTGTCCAATAGGACCATTACCAGATGTCCAAAATCTCCTATTATATCACTGAGATTTCCTTATCACGATCTTTCCGTTCCGAAAGTTTATGCGCACTGAAATAATTCAATAGAGTAAGGGGTTGTAAGCTGATATTCCATGATTTTGTTTTTTTGGGGAAGCAACTTGTGAGGAGCAAACGAAAGGGCCTGGGACAATGCTCCCATTTGTATGTTAAAAATGTTCTGTGTAACATTAGCTGCTGGTTGTTTTGTGATGCTGCAGCACGGGCGACAAAGAACATCTGTTCACGGCTGAGAGTCACGAGTCTATGATGATTTGGATGGTCGGTCTGCAGGTGAGTGTTCAGTTGTCAAAGGATAAGTTCTTGTGTAGTGTTATCCAATCCTTAGGACTACTCAAGCAGCTTTGTATGTCAACCCCTGGCAGACCTGTTCATTCCAACATCAATTTGACTTCTCTGTAAAATATTCACACGCACGCACGCTCGCACGCACGCACGCATGCACGCACGCACGCACACACGTACAAATCATAAGGGTATGTGCGAGACGAAGACATACGGCAATATCCACACGTACACTCCGCGCACGTACATCTACATATCCATACCTATGAATTCATATATACAAAGGCACACAATATTTGCGACCTCATGTAAGTGTGTTCACAACACAATGATTCCTGACACGATCTGTTGTACCTGGACAGGCGAGGAGGGAAGCCCGGCTTTCACTAGCAGCACCATCGGAGGGCAGACGGCACAGTGCCCCTGTCAGATCGCGCTCCCTCGCTAGTGTCAAGGTAAGATCTACGTAAATCCGTAGTCCCTAGACCCACCCCTTGGGTGTGTGCATCTGCTTGTGAGCGTGCGCGTGCGCGTGCGTTGATTCTTTGTAAAATAACGAGTATAAATAAAAAATAATAAAACAAAAGCTAATGTACACTTGGAGAAACTGCGCAACATGTTATACGCCTCGTCATAGGCCTGACGACTTCCTCAGTTGACCTTTGGCTACAAATGAATTGATTAAGCTGCTAATGAGATTTGACGAGACAGCAAAGCAACATATTTGTTGCCAACTTTTAGTCAGAGATTAACTTGTTAAGTCTACACTATCTCCGTGATTGGCTGACTTGTTGACTCGATTCACACATTTTCACTTAACTTGGAATTCAGAGAGATGACTCGAGACTTGACTTGGACTTGGAGGTCACTGACTTAAGACTTAAGTTGCAGACTTGTGACTTGCTAGTCTGTGACTGGGATTTGTATTTTTATTCAGCTCCAACAGTTCCGAAGACCCAGTAACTGATAAAAACAAAACAATATAATATATATATATATATATATATATATATATATATATATATATATATATATATATATATATATATATATATATATATATATATATATATATATATATATATATATATATATATATATATATATATATATATATATATATATATATATATTGTTTTAACAGTTATATAATATAATAAAAATAGTAAGAACATTAAGTATAATAAAGGTAAAAAACACAAAATACCGACATTACTAGCATAGCAGGCTAAGACTTTAACATCAAACATAGAAATGTTTTTGAATTTCAGATCTGAAGGTATTGGCTCCTATAAATAAATCACGAGTGCGTTCAGTTATATACAGTGTGTTGAAAGTAGTCATACATCGAATTAAAACTGAGTATTTCATATTGTTGATTCTGCTGTTAGAAATTCTAAAAGGAGTGTAATTTCGTAGAGATTTTGAAGGACAATGATATTGGGTATTTCCTACCAGATAGGACAAATCTAGATTAGAGTTCACACACTTATGTAAATAGATCAGATCTGCATCTTGCCTACGATGTTGAAGGGACGGTAGTATAAAATGATGGCAAAGCGCAGGATAATTGTCAATGTAGTACTGTATTTTGGATTTGTAACAGAGATATTTAATGATTTTTTGTACTCGTTCGATTTTGTCACGGATTCTAAATAACACTGTAGTACTCCAGTTGTCTTCTGACTAGAGATATATACAAATATCGAAAAGCTTGAACATCGGTAAATGTTGTGCAAACGCCCTTAATAAAACCACACATCTTAAAAGCTTTAAAGACATTACGAATGTATGACTAATATGATCTTTAAAATTAAAATTACCGGTCACAGTGACTCCGAGGTATTTGACTGCGGTGACCCTGGATAGAAACTGGCTAAAGATCATGTAGTCAAAATATAATCATTTCTTTTTGTTAGTGAAAGTAATTTTGCAGCATTTGTCTGCATTAAGTTTGAGGTGCCAGGTCTCACACCAGAGGCGCGCACTGTCCAGATCCTTCTGCACCAACCGACAATCGGTCACCGACGTAAATGTCTCTAAACAGTTGGGAATCATCAGCATAGAGTGATGTTTCACATGAATCAACATGATTAGTGAAATCATTAATATACACCATAAACAGAAGTTTGTGGTACACCGGACAAAACCGGCTTCCAGTCAGATGCTTTGCCTTCGAGTACCACACGTTGTTTTTGGTTGAGAAGGTAGGACTGCAACTATTGTATACATTGGCCAGAATAGCCATATGATTTAAGCTACTTAATTAACAGAGGGTGGCACTGAATGAAAAGCTTTACTGAAGTCCAAGTAAACAGAATCAACTGGTTCCTTGCTGTCAATAGATTCAGAAATGGAGTCCTAGTAACAAGCTAGGTTAGACACCGTGTTTCTACACCTTAAAAATCCGTGTTGCTGCCCAAAATTGTGTTACGCACATGGTTATGCAATAGCCGGGTCAAACACAACTTTCTCAAACAAGTTACTAAATAGTGGTAAAAGAGAAATAGGTCTAGAGAAATAGGTAAAAGAGAAATAGTTACAGACTTTTCGTTTTTCTCCCTTCTTATACATAGGAATAACATTTGCACGTTTAAAACAGGTTGTAAAAGTTCCACAGTTTAAGGACGTATTAAAAAGTACAGTTGGTGGACCTGCTAATTCTGTGGCACGTTCCCTGAGGATTACACCTGATATAGTATCAGGGCCACATGTTTTTATTTACATTGGTGGTTCTTAGTACCCCGATGACATTATCATAAGACACACTGATATGCGTAATTGGGTCTGATTGAAAGGGGAGTATATATGGATAATCAAGATTATTTACCGAAGTAAAGACAGATTGAAAATAGTCCGAAAATAGTTCGACTATATCAGCTGGACGGCTTGCCCCGGTGCCGTCATATTCTATTGAGTTAGGAGTGTTCACGTTCGTTTGCTTGCTTTTGGCAAAATTAATAGGCGTTTAGCATCTTATTTAACTGATTGTTTGATTTATAATAACTGATTGTTCGACTTGTGATATCTAAAGATTTGCCAACAAGTCTGGTAATTGGCGGGAAGAATATGGCCTATAATTCTCAAAACGGATTCTAGTGGCTCCCTCTAGCTACATAACACGTAGCCGCTAGATGGCGATAGTGGTGTCTGAACGACTTTAGACACGTATCCAGTTCTTATGTCGTGCGTTTTCACTACTTATGGACACATCTGTGTACCAGCTTGTGTAAAAGACATGTAAGTAGTTAGATTATTGTAAACGCATTTAATTGTTGAAAACCCTTTCAAAATATTTATCTTCCAGTAAAGAAAAGAAAACTATGTCTATCTAGACTATGACAACATATGTTATCGGTTCTTTTCTTGAAAATTGACCTTCCTTGCCCTTGGGGCTTGGCCTTGCCGTTGAGCTTGTGGCTTGGCCTTAAGCCTACATGCAGTAGTAACACTATGCACTCGCTTATTATCAAAATAGTATACAATTACTTTTTATTTAAGGGTGTCCCTGGTGCACGGAGGTCACCCCCGTGGTCCACATGGACCCCCCAGTTGCCATGGCGCCAGGGACGCAGGTCACCACCGTCCCCCGGACAGACCCACACGTCCACACGGCACACTGCTAGTTACAACAACCACACCAGGTGGCAGCACAGCAGAGCACAACAGGAGACCTTTCAGAAGTCGTTCAAGACCACCTTATATAAAAAGGACCCAGGTATGCTGTGACACAGTACTCAGACTCACATACAAATGTAGTAGAATATGTATGATAGAGACAAGTAAATTTTATAACATTAGTTTTGAGTGTAGGGGATGTACGAGGATGAAGGAACTCGAGGTGGTGTTAGAACAGCTGAGGCTGCTTGTTGTGGCAGTAGTGGGAAGGGAGCAGGTGGGTTATGCCAATGGTTCTGGTGGGGGGACAGTAGATGACAAAGTGGGGTAAGACGACGAGAGAGATGCTAAGGAGAGCTCACCTCAGCCTGGGAGGAGGCTGAGAGGAGGTAAGGTGACAGGTCATAGGGAGACAGGACGTAAGGAGACGAGAAGGAAAGAAATGGGAGGGAAGACAAATGGATCGAGGGAAAGGGGAGTGGGGAAGACAGTAGCGAAGGAGTCAGGTGGGAAGGAGACGATAGTTAAGGCGATGGGAGTGAGGGAGAAGGGAGGGAAGGTGTCGGGAGGGAAGGCGACAGGAGCGCAAGTTTGCCAGGCGATGGGAGGGAAAGGTGGCAGGTTGATAAGTGAGAGAGAGCCTGATAACAGTCTGCCACCAAGTGACAAGGCTGCAGGACTGAATGTGATGGAGGGGATCCATCAGAAGAGCTATTCCAAGACAGTGACAGAGGGGGTGAGAAATAGAGCGAGGGTATTTGTGGGGACTCGACAGTTAGGAAGACTGACAGAGTCTTAAACAAGGGAGATGATGTGGTAGTTTGCTTGCCTGGGGCCAAAATAGAGGCGATAACTGAGAGGGTAGAAAACATCATGGGATCGGGCATGTGTGGATCTGTTTTAGTACATGTAGGGACAAATAACGTAGAGAGGGAAATACAGGAATTTGGTCAGAACATTAAAGCAGACACAGGTTGAGCAGGTAATACTGTAAGGGATTTTACCAGTAATAGGAAGGAGTGGTCATAGATATCGAAATTGCCGGGGGATGGCAATTAATATGCTAGTCGAGAAGCTATGTAGGGAAGAGGAAGTTGGTTTTGTGGATTTTTGGGGAAGTTTTGTTGGAAGGGCTGATATGTACATGAAGGACGGGCTGCATCTAAGTGGAAAGGGGACAGCAGTATTTGTGGATGGACTCTCATCAGCAGTAGACAGTGGCATGGGTAGCATATCAAATATTTTTGGTGGTAAACACTATTTAACAAGATTTAACAAGATTGTCATCCCAAACAACAAGTTCCAGATGGCAAGTGGACAAGGAAGCCATTGGCTTATCGAGAGTCCAACAATTTTCTCATCTATGTGTAGCCTGCCCTTATCAGATATCTGTCAATTCTATTTTCAAACATATTCACACTATTAGCATTAATACACTCATTTGGCAGTTTGTTTCACTATTTTAAACACTTCTATTTGGTCTCCTCTTAGTCTCCTGGTCTCTAGTTTTGTCAAATCACATTGTAACAAGTGAGTTTTGTAACTAAGGTATCTCAATTCTGGAATCATTTTAGTTAACAAGATTTAACAAGATTTGCCATCCAAGCCAAAGGCCCAGATGGCAAGTGGACAAGGAAGCCATTGGCTTATCGAGAGTCCAACAATGTTCACCTACTTATAACCCGCCCTCCTGATATATGTGTCAACCTTGTTTTTAAACATATTCACGCTGCTAGCAGTTACACAATCTGTAGACAGTTTGTTCCATTCATTTATTGTCCTCTGTGAGAACGAGTGTTTCCTGATGTCCAATCTACATTGATCCTTTACTAATTTTACCTCATGTCCTCTAGTTCTGCTATCCTTCTTGAGTGAGAAAAACATATTTCTATCAATATTTTCATACCCATTCAATATCTTAAAAACTTCAATCTGATCTCCTCTTAACCTCCTTGTCTCTAGAGTTGTTAAACCACATTCTTTCAGGCGTTCTTCATAACTAAGGTCTCTAAGTTCTGGAATCATTTTAGTTGCTCTCCTTTGTATGCGTTCAAGCGTATCTATATCCTTCTTACGATATGGTCTCCATGCTTGTATGCAGTATTCTAAATGAGGTCTAACTATTGCTTTATAAAGAGGTATAATTAACTTTTTTCCCTTGTATGTTATGTTTCTTCTAATCAATCCAAGAATTTGATTACCCTTTGAAGCTGCAATACCACACTGCTCTGAAACTTTCTTGCTCTTCGTTGTATTCTTTCTAGCTTGTCTATGTCCTTTTTACAATATGGCCTCCATGCTTGAATAGAATACAATATTCCGAATGTGGTCTAACTATTGCTTTGTACAGGGGTACAGTTAGCTGTTTCTCCTTATACATGATAGTTTTCCTAATTAGCCCTAGAATTTGATTTCCTTTCGAAGCAGCAATCCCACATTGCTCTGAAACTTTCATGTCAGCACTAAATGTTACTCCTAAGTCCTTTTCTTGTGTGGTTCTACCTAGTAGAGCATCACCCATTTTATATTCTTCGTCCATGTTTCCATGTCCTATGTGTATACATTTACACTTCCCAAAATTGAATAACATTTGCCATTTTTCTGACCATTTAACTAATTTATTTAAATCATCCAGTAAAATTTGTTTATCTGTATCATTAGTAACCTTTCTGAATACTTTTGTGCCATCTGCAAATTTGAGTACTTTGCTAGGTATCTCATCTTCCAAATCATTTATATATATTAAAAACAGTATAGGGCCTAATACTGATCCCTGTGGTACCCCACTCAAAACCGATTTCCAGTCTGAAACCTGACCATCTACTATTACTCTCTGTCTTCTGTGTGTAAGCCACTTTTTTATCCAGTTGATTACGTCATTACCTATACCATGGGCTTTTAATTTAAGTAACAGCCTTTGATGTGGCACTTTATCGAAAGTTTTCTGAAAATCTAAATAGACAACATCCACTGGTGACCCGTCATCTATCCACTTTGTAATTTCTTCAAAAAACAAGAGATTGGTTAGACATGACCTTGCTTTTAGGAACCAATGTTGAGATATATTTATTAATTTATGTTTTACAAGGAATTCCACCATGTGGTCTCTAATTAATGTTTCGAGTAATTTACATACAACTAATGTTAAACCACTGGTCTCATTTTCTGGCTTGTTCCTTGATACCTTTTTTATTTAAACTAGAAGCGCCGGGGGGTTACTTAGAGATGTCTCAAGCAGGACAAGAGGCCACTAGTACAGATAAACCAATAACAGAATGTCCGAAAAACACGTCTGAAGCAGGTTATAGATGTGTGTGTATTTAAATGCTAGGAGTATAGTAAATAAGAAAAATAAATTAAACATGCTAGAAGATATTGACCCTCACATAATTGGTATTACCGAATCATGGGCCAACACAGACATAACAGATGCTGAATTAGGATTGATAGGATACGTAATGTTTAGGAGAGATCGAGTAGGAAGAAGGGGAGGGGGAGTTATTTTATATATTAAAGAATCTATTCAGGCTTATGAAATAAAATTAGAAAGGGAAGCAGATTACGATGAAGCTGTTTGGTACAAAATAGTTTCAGGAAATTCAAAATTAACTATTGGATTAGTTTACCGAAGTCCAAACATAAATGAAAAGGATAACACAAAAATACAAAATGCTATAAAGGAAGTTAGTAAAGGGGAATGTATCATAATGGGAGATTTTAACCATGGACACATATAATAGAAATCTCTACAGAGTACAGGGGGTGAGGACCAACAATTTCTATTTTTAATTCAGGAGAGCTTTGTTACTCAGCACGTGCTAGAACCAACCATGGGAGAAAATGTATTAAATATAGCTTTATCATCACAAAAAGAATTAGTGGACAATGTAAAAATACATGAACCATTGGGTAATAGTGACCACAATCAAATACATTTTGACATCAATGTAAAATCAGAAAGTAAAAATAAAAAAACGGAGAAACTTCCACAAAGGTAACTGTAAAGATATGAGAAAATACTTAGCAAAGCTAGATTGGAATAACATGCTGATGAACAAGACTGCAATTGAATGTTGGAATATTTTAAAATATGAAATTGAGAGTATCATTGATAAATTTGTTGCCCTGAAAAAACAAGGTAAACGGTCTAGAAAGAAATACTTGTCAAAAGGAGCTATTAGAAAAGTAGTGTTTAAGCAAACTATGTGGAGGGTTTATAGGCGTATCAGAAAGGATGAAGACTATGCAAATTATAAAGAGGCACGTAACCTAGCTACAACTGAAATTAGAAAATATAAAAGAACCTTTAAAAAAAAATTGGCAGGAAGGAACAAGCCAGAAAATTACAGACCAGTCAGTTTAACATTAGTTGTATGTAAATTACTCGAAACATTAATTAGAGACCACATGGTGGAATTCCTTGTAAAACATAAATTAATAAATACATCTCAACATGGGTTCCTAAAAGCAAGGTCATGTCTAACTAATCTCTTATGTTTTTTGGAAGAAATTACAAAGTGGGTAGATGACGGGTCACCAGTGGATATTGTCTACTTAGATTTTCAGAAAGCTTTCGATAAAGTACCACATCAAAGATTGTTACTTAAGCTAAAAGCCCATGGTATAAGTAATGATGTAATCAACTGGATAGAAAAGTGGCTTACACACAGAAGACAGAGAGTAATAGTAGATGGTGAGATTTCAAACTGGAAATGAGTTTTGAGTGGGGTACCACAGGGATCAGTATTAGGCCCTATACTGTTTTTAATATATTATATAAATGATTTGGAAGATGACATATCTAGCAAAGTACTCAAATTTGCAGATGACCAAAAACTATTCAGAAAGGTTACTAATGCTACAGATAAACAAAGTTTACAGGATGATCTAGATAAATGAGTTAAATGGTCAGAAAAATGGCAAATGTTATTTAATTTTGGGAAGTGTAAATGTATGAAGAGGACATGGAAACATGGATGAAGAATATAAAATGGGGGATGCTGTACTAGGTAGAACCACACAAGAAAAGGACTTAGGAGTAACATTTAATGCTGACATGAAAGTTTCAGAGCAATGTGAGTTTGCTGCTTCAAAAGGAAATAAAATTCTAGGGCTAATTAGGAGAACTATCATGTATAAGGAGAAACAGTTAATTGTACCCCAGTAAAAAACAATAGTTAGACCACATTTAGAATATTGTATTCAAGCATGGAGGCTGTATCGTAAAAAGGACATAGACAAGCTAGAAAGAATACAACGAACAGCAACTAAAATGATTCCAGAATTGAGAGACCTTAGCTATGAAAGTCGCTTATTACAATGTGGTTTGACAACACTAGAGACCAGGAGACTAAGAGGAAACCAAGTAGAAGTGTTTAAAATAGTGAATGGTTATGAGGATGTTGATAGGAATATGTTCTTCAGACTTAAAGAATAATAATAATACTATTTTTCTATAGCGCTAATTCCAACATGGCGGATCGATGCTCTGTACAAGAAATATAATAAATGTATATTAATAAATATAAATAGATAAACTGTAACTTATTAAAAATATCTATATATATATATGAACACTGGTTTAAAGATGTACAATACTAAAAAGAGGAATGTAAATTATATAAATTTATATAAATAAAATTAAACTTTTGTTTTAAGACGTACAATGCTAAACCTAAGTATGTAAATTATATAAATTTAAAGAAGGCAGTAGAACCAGAGGACACAAAGCAGCATTAGTTAAGGAACAGTGTAGGTTGGACATGAGAAAGTACTCTTTCTCATAGAGGGTGATAAGTGACTGGAACAAACTGCCAAATGATTGTGTTAATGCTAGTAGTGTGAATACGTTTAAAAAGAGAATTGACAGATATATGATAAGGGCGGGCTACACATAGATGAGGAAATTGTTGGACTCTCGTTAAGCCAATGGCTTCCTTGTCCACTTGCCATCTAGAACTTGTTGTTTGGGATGGCAGTCTTGTTAAATCTTGTTAAACATTCACATCAGGAATGTTATTTGTATATTATAATTGTATTATTAATTATCATTAGTAATTACAATAATTACATATCTATTTTTACATGTATAAAGGTTCCTTTTCAATTCGATATTTTCACTCCTCATTTCAGACTAATTTCATGAAAAAATCAAACCTTCCAATCCACTACAAGGTAGTTTGTACAAATTTGTTACTTAATTTTGGCGAAATCATCGGACAAACTACAAAATAATTTTTTATCAGATCTGGTAACAAAAATTAAATCTGTCTTTAGATTTGCAGAGCTCTAAAACACGAAGACATGCCTGGTGTGTGTCCAGTCACCAGTACAGCACGCTGTCCAGTTCCTATGACCACGATGACTCACTCACGGAGTCCAGTCCGGAAGATGTGTTTATGTTTGATGACCGTCTGACTCCGCCGAGAGAGTCCAGTCAGTTAGGGGTGACTGGCGTTGGACAGGTGACGAAGAACTGTCGAGAAACTTCACTGCAGCGTCAAAGGTAGCACAGACACTTGCATTGTCTTCTTCAAATCACAACAAGTTTTATTGATTTATCTAACATTACCCTGATTGTAACATTTAATACATGTCATTTTCAAATTACAGCATTATTTTAACATCACCAAATGCAGCTTAATTGTCATGCTTGGTATTACTTAGCCTTTGATTGATTGTTACTGGAAGGGAGAGACAGGGAGAGGGTGAGAAAGGGAGGGACAGGGTGAGAGAGAAGGGGAAGGGTTGGGTAGGGAGAGAGGGAGAAGGAGAGAAAGAAATATGTTATATGATATGACTTTGTTGGATCCTTGTAGGTTTAAACACCCCACTTTGAGGTCCTTGTCACTAGACTCGGCTGTGGACAATGACAGTGGCATTATCGTTGCCCCAGTTTCTGGACAACAGGCTGACCTTCAGTACAACCTTACGTGAGTCACTTACATCAGCGCCATCCTGAATGAACACATATACAGGACACAACTGAATGAACACATATACAGGACACAACTGAATGAACATATATACAGGACACAACTGAATGAACACATATACAGGACACAACTGAGTGAACACATATACAGGACACAACTGAATGAACACACACAGGACACAACTGAATGAACACATACAGGACACAACTGAATGAACACATATACAGGACACAACTTAATGAACACACACAGGACACAACTGAATGAACACATATACAGGACACAACTGAATGAACACATACAGGACACAACTGAATGAACACATATACAGGACACAACTGAATGAACACATATACAGGACACAACTTAATGAACACATACAGGACACAACTGAATGAACACATATACAGGACACAACTGGTGCAACCAAACTTGAAACAAAACAATTAGTGTCACATGACCTTTTTAAAGGTACAGAGTCTAATCGTTTTATCGCAAAACCGTGTTACGTGTGATCGTACTTTCGCGTCATTGCCTCATTGCAAGTAGCGGGGACAGTTTCACTTGTGCCACTTTCAGAATGTTCTGGCTTCTTACATATGTCCTCAGCCAATCTAGTCATATTACGTAGTATAAATTATATCTATTCTAACAGCCCAAATGCATTTTAATAAACCACATTAAGAATGTTTTGACCATTATCTGTTTATGAACAACAACCCTTGCCGTTCAGTACATTGTCGAACAGCTGTCAACAACTTCCAGTATGGACAACGTGATGGGAATATCATTAACGCCTGTAAAACTGCGTTTCACTACACGTGCACTGTAAACAGGATATTTGCCACAAAACATTCCAATTAAACAACTAACGGTAAATAAAAAAATTGTGTTTCATTAAAACATATTTTAGCGGCCAAGATGTAGGAACAGAAATAGTTGGAACTATACAACATGATTTTACAACATAAAACTATTAGGCTTTGTCGGTCTTAAATATTAATACAGGGTTAAATTAATTTCTTGTTTTGTGTGTAACTTGCATATCAAACATCTATTCACTGAAGTAAACGTGTTTGACCATCAGTACCAGGTAAGTATGTCTGATTGATGTTTTGGTGCAGGTCTGTTAAGTTGGCGTTGACCCAAGCACTGGAGAGAGAAGCCCTGCTTCAGTCAAGACTCGATCAGAAAGAGACGCAATGTATTGACAATGAAGAGAAGGTCAGATGGCTGCAGTCATGTCAGGGCAGCAGGGGAGAGACCAGGTGAAAGCTAACTTCTGTCTGTGCTCAAACGTGTATTTAAGTGTAGTTAATAAACAACAAATTACATTATTCATAAAATGGGGAAATAAAACTTAAACGTAATAAATAATTAATTTAAAACTCCTTGAAGTGATTTAGCCCATCACAAATCAGGTTTGTTGACTTTGATTGTTATATCTGGTAACTTATGAATGTGTAAGTAGCGACATTTCACAGTATGTAAAACTGGACCACTTTTACCATTTTGTTGCTGAATTTTGACCAGACCTTTGTTCTGGTAAAAATTTGTCAGATGATTTCAACAAAACTAAGTGACACGTTTGCACAAACAAGCTAGCATATCGTAGTGGATACCAGATAGGTTTAATTTTTCACAAAATGATTCGGAGACAGAGACGAGCGAAAAAAATTAATTGAGGAAGGCCCATTAAACAGGAGGAGTTTTGTTGCAGAGTGTTGGAGGAGAAGCTGCGAGTACTTCAGAGGGAGAATGAGTTCCTGGATGAAGAAGTCAGACAACTTGTGGACGTCCAGCGACAGCAGAAGCTGCTGCATAAGGACCAACAAAGGTCTCTCTTCACTAGCTGTTCAGGCTGGTTTTGGTCCATTTGTACTACTATCTATTGCACTACAGTAGTACCTGCCTTCAACGGACACTTCTGTATCCAAGCAAAAGTGTCTCTACATGGCAGGTGTCCCCTCATCGGAGGGACAGGCATGCTGGAGTGGAGGGTTCAGTACTGCACATATACGATAGACATGTGCGGATGACGGATGTTATCAATTAACTTAATAATACATAAACAGGCTGTACAGTAAGGATATAACTGAGGTACATATACTACAAATAAGGTGCATTAAATGTTCCCATGTCTGCCACCAGGGAGCTACTAAACACAGCGACCGCTGCCCCCTGCACTAAATCCAAGAACGCTGTCGAAACCACAGTGTACTTGCAGCACTGTCTTATACGGCAACACGCACTTTATAGAGCTTATTAAACAAGTCAACTAGCATCAATGTGTATTATTTTGAAATGTCACACCCTGTTTAATCGTTAACTGAATAAAATACATGTATGTTTACCGTTATGGAATGACAATGTACTGAACTAATAGGCCAATGAATCGAAAATAATAACCTGGATTTGAGCAGCCAAAAACGTATATGAGTTGACTCATGCAGTATGTAAGCTGATTAAACATAGAAAACAACAATAGGCAGAATTAGAAATTGTTTCAACTACATTTTCAACTGATCTCGACTGAAGCATAAATTTATGACGCACCACTTAGCATCGATTCATTGTTTCATATGCAGATGATGAATTCGTATTTTCGCACACAGGTAGCATCTTGGGTTTGGCATTTGGCATGTTGGTTTCACGTCGTTTAGATTGGAATAATGCCATTTCACCCCAGTGTCATATTAGTACTGCATACTAAATTGCATTTAAGACTGTTTATCTGATTCTTATGCGAGGCGTATTTGTGAATCTCGATTGCAATTTTAAACTGCCTAAGTGAAGCCAACATCGGGGATTGATGTCTGCGGCAACGTCAAACAAACAACATGTTGATACTGGTTCATTGACATTGTTCACCTGTTTCTTGAGAATTTCCAAAGCAATTCTAAGTAGGTTTAAGCACGCCCATTTGGCATTTCCTTGGCGGCAGAAAATCGGGTTCCACGACCAACAGCCTTATATCTGAATCCGCGATAGAACATTGTTTTTCCCACTACACCCCGCGCTGTTTGCCTGTCGCCATTTTGGAAATAAAATATTTTGATAAAAAAATCACGAAAATAATTACTACCGTCCACCTTAGCAGGGACAGAAAACCAAAATATCCTGTCCGCTGTCTGCGTTAACCAGGTGTCCCCTCATCAGAGTCCGTACATTGAGAAAGTGTCCCCAACATAGCAGGTGTCCGCTCATCGGAGGGTCCGTTGAAGGCAGGTACTACTGTATCTATGACGTTGGAAAACCCAATAAGATTGTCATTGTAAAATAAAGAATAATGGACCATGAAAATGTGTTTCACAAAAATTATACTTTGTTATTCATTAATGTATATCATGAAAGAGAATAAGGCGTTGTTTTGTTAAGGTAGTTGGGGTGGCAAATGTGTCAGTTGTTTTTTTTTTCACGTAACATGCTAGAAAATATTAAACTGAACATTGACATCACAAATAATCACGCTGCACTAACGTCGAATTTCCCCAGTCCATCCTTTAAAAAAACAGTCATTTTGGAAATCTCTGACTTCCTTGGAAATGCTGATAATGTTTCCATAGTAACGATCGTGTATGCTTCGATTGTGTGTGCCCTTCAAACCAGTGTAAATTGAATCGCCGTGAGTGCAGAACATAATACTATCGTCTGGTTACAGTGATTCCACTCGCCATGTGCTGATATTGTAGACAACAACATGTTACAAATACAGATTCAAGAAACGACCATTATGTTTTGTCAACAATACGTTAAAACGCCAGTGAAAAATGTCACTTGCAATGCTGAAATGTGACATGAAATTAACGTATCTGTGAGCAAAATCACACACGTTTCTGGAACAAATGGTAGCGGGGTTGTCTCAAAATGTTTGTGTAACTCTTGGCTGTTATTAAAAATTGTGCTAAGATCTTCCTGGTCCTGTAACAGCTGTAATTCGTTCAAGTTAACCAAAAGAACTTGTGGGATTATCGGTGACACTGTCATACTTATATGTATGTCGTTTATTTGTTTGGTTTTTTTCTCAAATTTATGTTACATGGAATTTTGTGTGTTTTTCATATTTACAACAACAACAGAATTAGAAAAAAAATTATTTAGAAAAAATTAAATAGAATTGTATGACCATGAAAATGACCTATCCTGAGAAATGTTTACTAACTCATTAAACAATCTTTTTAACAGTTGTATACACTTGATGTTGATAAAAAAATCACTATGTGATCTCCTTACTTTTATGAAACTAGTCTTGTCCTGGTCATTTGTTCTGTATTATCTCGCATGTTTGCACAATGTGGCAGATTATATATCATTGTTTAATTTATTTTGGATGAATAGACTGATCTGTTCTTGGACAGCTAGTCCAAGTATGTATTCTTCTAAAACCCTGCCACGTTGCTGTATGTTGCAGAAAGATAAATGACATGGAGATGGAAATAGAGAAACGGAAGCTTGACTATGTCTTCTTGTTGCAATCCCTCATCACCATGCCAACAGGTGACCCCCATGATGGATTGGAGGTCAAACTGTTTGGAGGAACCGCAGTAAGTAATGACGGAGTACGGATAAATTGTATTAAATAATATTTATTTTAATGATTTTATAATATGTAGTTATTTTTAATGCACATTGAGCTGCTTTAATGGAACAAATATCAGGAGCGTCTTATTTGCCAGATACCAGTACATTGTTATGATGTTGTAAATCACCTTTTCATTTCCCATCACCCATTTCCTCCTCCATCCCACACATGCCTCCCTGTCTGTCTTCCTCCCTCTCTCTCCCTGCCTTCCTCCCCCTCTCCCTGTCTTCCTCCCTCTATCTCTGTCTTCCTCCCTGTCTTGCTCCCTCTCCCTGTCTTCCTCCCTCTACCCCTGTCTTCCTCTCTTTCTCCCCTCTTCCTGTCTTCCTCCCCATCTCCCTGTCTTCCTCCCTCTCTTCCTGTCTTTCTCCCTCTATCTCTGTCTTCCTCCCTGTCTTCTTCCCTCTGCATCCCTGTCTTCCTCTCTTTCTCCTCTCTCCCTGTCTTCCTCCCTCTACCCCTGTCTTCCTCCCTATCTTTCTCCATCTTCCTGTCTTCCCCCTCTCTCCCTGTCTTCCTCCCTCTCCCTGTCTTCCCTCTCTCTCCCTGTCTTTCTCCCTGTCTTCCTCCCTGTCTCCCTCCTCTCCATATATTCCTCTCTCTCCCTGCCTTCCTCCTCTCCCTCTCTTCCTCCCAGTCTTCCTCCCTCTCCCCCATCTTCCTCCCTCTCATCCAGCTTCTCTTGCCCCTTCTCTCCCTCCTGGCTTCTCTACTTTTTTCCCTCCATCTCCCGATCTGCCTTTAAATGCGTCTCTCCCAAGCTCCATTCTCTGCCTTTCTTCCACCCCTTCCTTCCTCCCTCCTAGCTCTACCGGCCCCCGTAGTTCACTCCTTCCCTCGTTTGCTGTTCATTCCAGTTTCAGTTGCTATTTAGAAGTACAGTCTGATGGCTTTTACCATAAAATCATGTTATATAGATTGTATAATCCAGTCTGACACCTGACAGCCCAAATGTATTTTAGTGAACCACATTTTAAAATATACTTTGACTTTTCTCTTTAATTTGAAAGATTGTTCCAAACATCATGTTTACATAATTTTGTAGGTCATGTGCTTATCACATGATTCCATGACCACCTGACCCCGATGAACTGTGTCCACAAATTGTCAGCAACTGTTTCTGAGTGTACAAAACAGCACGGCTGATATTTATAAACAGGTAGCAGTCAAAATAAATTAAAACAATGTACTTCTTCATTAAATATATTTGGACGACAAGTTGTTTGGATAGGTATAGTTTAAACTAGGTATATAATATGGCTTTGTGATAAAAACAATTAGGCTTTATAGCTTTAAATTGAGACACCTGTAGAAATTGTTCACTTTCTCTCTTCAGCACCGTGAGAGCATCGAGAAACTGCTGGAGGAAGCAAGAACCACCAACCCCGCCCTTCCTAACTATCACAGGTATGATACCTAGAGTGTTGTAATGTGTGCTCATTGTAAGTCCTTTACTGCCCAACAGGGTCATTAACTCTAACAATTCTTTTTCACCCCCCATCCTCTTGCACCGAAGGGTCACATAAGGCAGAAACAGTCACACACACTTCATCTGTCCTCGGCCACAACGTTCATTATATCGTTTCAAGGTTTATGACCGTTCCCTTTTTTCTTGGATTCCATCTAAATGTTGCTTTTTCTAAAGAATTACAGACAACCTTATGATGATCTGCATCAGTGTATTTTTTACTAATAATTTTGGATAGTGTGATGTAAAGCTGGCCCCAAATTTGTAATTTAAGTTAATTTAAATAAAATTTGTGACATTGTTAATTATGGATAAGGTTTGGATGACTACCTCAAAAACTAAACTGTTGAGTGTGGCTACTAAATTTACCAATGGTTATACAAAGTGGCATATGATTAAAGTCTGTATTTCTCTAAAGTCAAGTGGACATTCAACAAAACATTAATGTAATGCAGTTGTACATAATAGATTTAGATTTAACAAGATTTAACAAGTTTGCCATCCAAGGCAAAGGCCCAGATGGCAAGTGGACAAGGAAGCCATTGGCTTATCAGGAGTCCAAAAATGTTTTGTCTATGTGCAATATAACCCATTCTCCTGTGATATGCGACTTATTTTTAAAAATAATCGCAATTACACAATCTGTAGATAATGTGTTCCATTCATTTATTGTCCTCTGTGAGAATGAGTACATCCTGGTATCCAATCTACACTGATCCTTTACTAATATTATCTCATGTCCTCTGGTTCTACTATCTTTCTTGAGTGAGAAAAAAATATTTCTACCAATATTTTCCTAGCCATTCAATATCTTAAAAACTTCAACTTGATCTCCTCTTAATTGTGTTAATATTCTATAGCAGACATTGTTGTTGGTGCGTTTCCAGACTGTCGCGGGATGGGGTTCACACCGACTGCTACGGCTTCAAGCACCACTTCAGGAACGAGGGACTTCTCCTTCACTACCTGTGTCAACACCTGGTGGTACACTACACCCGGAGACTGGCCTCAAGCCGCGAGAATGAGACCAAGTGGCACAGAGTTCTCAGAAGCAAGTTCCTTGTCAGAACGGTGAATATATGCAGACCTATTGGGGGTTGAAATCCGTATTTTTAACTTGAAATTCTTATGTAAAATCATTAAGGTAGCTGGGGCGGCTAATATGTCAGTTGATTTTTTCCTCATAACATGGTCCTTTTGGAATCCCCCTGACTTCTTGGAAATGCTGACGATGGAGTCGAATTACAGTGAGATCTCAAATAGAAAACCCACATCAATTGTGCTAATCAAAAGAAATCTACGTAAGTGCTGACAAGAAGTAAAGGCGAAAGCACACACCATATCCTTGTCAGGCCTAAGCTCGAGTATTCCTCAGCCATATGGGATGTCAAATTAATCAAATAGAAAAAAGCCAATGCAGGGCTGCTCGTTTTGTACTCCACGATTACTCTAGAGAATCCAGTTTTACTTAACTGGCCAACCCACCAAAATAGAAGGAAAGTTGCAAGACTTTCAGTCTTCCACAAAGCCTTACACCATAAAATCGCTCTCACCTTGCCAGACTACCTACTCACCACAATAGATCGATTGTCACCACTTCATTCCTCCAGCAGTTAATTCTGACATGTTTAAGTAGTTTCTTTCCATGCACAGTTACAGACTGGAATTCCTTAAGCCCAGAAATTTGCAACAGTGAAACAACCTCCAATTTTGAAAGCAGATTGGATAAAACTGTATTATTAGTGTAGGTAACTGGAAGCCCCGTGTACAGCATCCATAGACATAACCACGTCACTCAAATTATTTGTTAATTATCTCTACAAATAATATGTTTTACTTAATTCCTTTTTTTCTTCTAATTCTCAGTGACCAATGCTGTCCACTGGGTGTCCACTGGGTGTCCACGGGATTATACACTGCATGGTCCTTTCCGTTATCCATGTACAGCGCTGTAGATGTAGATAGTAACGGCTGAACCAGCTTTATTCGTTTGCTGTGAACGTGGAACATATCTTCTGGTTACTGTGATTCCAGTACACATCAGTACTTTATCTAGTATTAACTAAATCATGTCCTTAAACCAGCAAATATCAGCGCTAACGTAGTTTATTGTGCCTTTGAAGCTATAATGCAAGCAAGTAGATGTGACCCTGCAGATAACGAGCCAATCAAAATGATCGGAAACATGCACTGTCACATGTTTGTCAGATGGTTGGTGTAACCTGATATTGTAGACGACAACACGTTACTAATACAGATTCAAGGGTCATTGTGGTGACAAATTAAAGGGACGTAAATATTAGAAATGGCCATTATGTTTTGTCAACAATACGTAAAACGCCAGTGAAAAACGTCACATTTCAAGCATGATATGCGTATCTATTCACATTTCTGTTATCACGAACAACCAGGAAATGATGCTTAATTTACTATTAGAAAAACTACAACATTTACAATGCTGCAATTTGGCATATGAACATGTGGGCAATGTTACACGAATTAGAATTATGATTGGTGAAAGGTTTTTGTCAAACATACATTGCCACTTTAGGCTGTCATTCTACTTTTGCTTCATTTATTCATGGTGGTGTAGCAAGCATAAGTTATCGGTGACACTGTCATACTTATATGTACGTCATTTATTTTATTGGGGATTTTCTCAAAACGATATAATTTGGCATTTTGTGGCTATTTTTTCACATTTACAGAAATGTTTTAAACATCTAGTAACATAACCAAATAAATGAAAAACTCAAAATGTTATTAATCTGGAATGTTATATAGTATTTCACTACAATCTTTGAAGAAATGGTTAATTCATCTTAAAACTTTTACTGAAACTACTCAATTCAAGACAAGCGTTTAATAGCCGCCCCAGCCACCTTAAGATGTTGTCATTTGTTAATTTGTTTGTAGCATTTTGATTCCGACGGAATGTCGTCATCCATCAGGCTATGAAATGTTCCTACATCAAATTAGCTCTGCTACATTTTGTTGGAAATCTGCTGTTTGTAAGTTTTGTTTTTAACCAAATTCATGCTGATGGAATTTACACAATCAGTAGATAATTAATTTTGTTCTGTTCGTTTATCATCACCTGTGAGACCAAGTACTTTCTGGTATCCATTCTACACTGTTCCTTCACTAGTGTTATTTTGTGTCCTCTCGTTCTTCTGTCTGAAAAAAATACTTCTATTAATATTTTTTTAGCCATTCAATATTTTAAGGGGAATGTTTGGCAGTTTTTATTGATTAGCTGATGTGCATCTAAGCCAGGGTTTCCTATGGTTAAAATACCCAAATTATCTAAATTTTTTGATCTCAGAGTTCATCTAAATAAACAGTGTAATACTTCATATTTTGATCTTTATTGATGTTGTATATTTACCATTAATATTGTATAAGACAGGAATTTATTGGAAAGTCTTTATATGCTGTAAAGCAGTGTCTATATAATTGTTGTAAAATTAGCACACAGCTGTATTTTAATTTATTGCTAAAGTGCATTTTGGAAAATATGAAAAGAGGTGAAAGGTCACAGGAGCCACACATTGTGAGGTGAAAGGTCACAGTAGCCACACATATCGTATGGATGTTATTTTTAGCCAATCTAGATATTATAAATACTAATAATTTCAGCATTACAATGTTACATAAAACAGTCATTCGGGTAACCAATGAAAATCACCATCCGTTCCTTTAAAAATCTCTACTGGAAACAGCGAAGTGCATTGTCAGTGACTGCCTGTGGTTGTAGTCTGTGTTGAAGACACTGTGTCGCGGAGGTATTCCGCACCATCTCCGACCAGCCGTCTGGCAGAAACTTGTCCATACTCAGGTGGCCGACATAATGGCCGCGAAGGGTGACCGCTACTTCAGCCACCTGGTCAACATGACGCAGGATTCACAGGTATAGTCATGACTGCATCACACTATTGACAGTTGACAGATTACAGGTGAAAGTGATGTGAATGTTCTTTGTGGGGTGTTCTTTGTGGGGTGTTCTTTGTGGGGCGGTCTTTGTGGGGTGTTCTTTGTGGGGTGGTCTTTGTGGAGTGTTCTTTGTGGGGTGTTCTTGTTCACACATAATTACTTGTTGATGAGCCAAATAAATCGCTCAATCATCCGCTCGCACTGGAGCACTAACATATCTCCTTCAGCCAGATAATATCACCAAATGTGGTATATAAGTCAACATAACAAATGATACACAAATTGTCATTTCTCACATGTGGCATTATTTCTGGATTTTTGTCACAATTCAATTTGACTGATTGCTGTATTGTACACTGTACTGGATGAAAGTTCTGTATTATGTTGTGTAGTGCTGTGTTATAGTGTAGTGCTGTGTTACGCAACGTAGATAGTGTACATGGTGTGTTGTACAGTGTATTGCTGTGTTGCACAGTGTATTGCTTTGTTGTACAGTGATGATGCTGTGTTGTACAGTGTATTGCTATGTTGTACAGTGTAATGAGTGGTGGTGTTGTGTTGTACAGTGTGTTGCTGTGTTGTACAGTTTATTGCTGTGTTGTACAGTGTAGTGAGTGGTGGTGCTGTGTTGTACAGTGATGGTGCTGTGTTGTACAGTGTATTGCTGTGTTGTACAGTGTAGTGAGTGGTGGTGCTGTGTTGTACAGTGATGATGCTGTGTTGTACAGTGTAGTGCTGTGTTGTACAGTGTAGTGAGTGGTGGTGCTGTGTTGTACAGTGATGATGCTGTGTTGTACAGTGTATTGCTGTGTTGTACAGTGTATTGCTGTGTTGTACAGTGTAGTGAGTGGTGGTGCTGTGTTGTACAGTGATGGTGCTGTGTGTACAGTGTAGTGCTGTGTGTACAGTGTATTACCGTGTTGTACAGTGTAGTGAGTGGTGTTGCTGCTTTGTACAGTGATGGTGCTGGGTTTATCAGTGTAGTGCTATGTTGTACAGTGTAGTGAGTGGTGGTGCTGTGCTATACAGTGATGGTGCTGTATTGTACAGTGTATTGCTGTGCTTTACAATATAGTGGTGGTGCTGTGTTGTATAATGTAGTGCTGTGTTATACAGTGTAGTGCTTTGTTGTACAATGTAGTGATGTGTTATACAGTGTAGTGCTGTGTTGTACAGTGTTGTACAGTGATGATGCTGTGTTGTACAGTGATGGTGCTGTATTGTACAGTGTATTGCTGTGCTTTACAGTATAGTGAGTGGTGATGCTGTGTTGTATAATGTAGTGTTGTGTTATACATTGTAGTGCTGTGTTGTACAATGTAGTGCTGTGTTATACAGTGTAGTGCTGTGTTGTACATTGTTGTACAGTGATGGTGCTTTATTGTACAGTGTATTGCTGTGCTTTACAGTATAATGAGTGGTGGTGCTGTGTTGTACAATGTAGTGCTGTGTTATACAGTTTAGTGTTGTGTTGTACAATGTAGTGCTGTGTTGTACAGTGTAGTGAGTGGTGGTGCTGTGTTGTACAGTGTAGTGCTGTGTTATACAGTGCAGTGCTGTGTGGTACATGTAGTGCTGTGTTGTACATTACAGTGCTATGTTATTGATATCTTGCACTGTTCTATTACAGTACGTGAGCCGCTACAGGAAGCAGATTTCCCTGGATCTGCTGCGTACAATGCCTGAGAACTTCAACTACAGCGACGCTAACTCGGACGGGGTAAGTAGACAGTACACAGTGCTCAGTTAGTGAGCTTCTTCCAAACACATTACAGTACCTTCATGTTAGCAGTGAGTGATTTGGATGTGTGCACCCAATGCCTGTATGAAGTGCTGTAGTGTTTGCACTCAGCTGCAGCCATGTGCTATCTGCTAGAAACTCTTTGTGGTGAAAACAGAGGTCGAGTGAGTGAGACACCCATATGTGGTGTACAGTCAAGTCAGAGACAAAGTTAAGAAAACTTTGTATAGTTTAGCCTACATGTTAGTTTGTGACGAGGCAGATCAGAGTTATTTTGTTGTTACAAGCACTCTGCATACACAACCCAGTGTTGGATTACTTTGTTGTTACACATACAAAGTATGATTATGGTGTTACAACCATTATGCATACACAACCTGTTGTTGTGTTACTTTGTTGTTACAGATACAAAGTACGACTGTGGTGTTGTAGGCATTATACATACCGAACCCACTGTTGAATTACTTTGTTGCTACAGATACAAAGTATGACTGTGGTGTTACAAGCATTTTGTATACACAGCCCCGTGTTGGGTTACTTTGTTGTTGCAGATACAAAGTATGAATGTGATGTTACAAGCATTCTGCATACACTACATTGTGTTGGGTTACTTTGTTGTTACAGATACAAAGTATGACTATGGTGTTACAAGCCTTCTGCATACACAACCCAGTGTTGGCTTACTTTGTTGTTACAGATACAAAGTATGACTATGGTGTTACAAGCCTTCTGCATACACAACCCAGTGTTGGGTTACTTTGTTGTTACAGATACAAAGTATGACTATGGTGTTACAAGCCTTCTGCATATACAACCCAGTGTTGGGTTACTTTGTTGTTGCAGACACAAAGTATGACTATGCTGTTACAAGCATTCTGCTTACACAACATTGTGTTGGGTTACTTTGTTGTTACACATACAAAGTATGATTATGGTGTTACAATCATTCTGCATACACAACCCAGTGTTGGGTTACTTTGTTGTTACAGATACAAAGTATGACTATGGTGTTACAAGCATTCTGCATACACAACCCAGTGTTGGGTTACTTTGTTGTTACAGATACAAAGTATGACTATGGTGTTACAAGCCTTCTGCATACACAACCCAGTGTTGGGTTACTTTGTTGTTGCAGATACAAAGTATGAATGTGATGTTACAAGCATTCTGCATACACAACATTGTGTTGGGTTACTTTGTTGTTACAGATACAAAGTATGACTATGGTGTTACAAGCCTTCTGCATACACAACCCAGTGTTGGGTTACTTTGTTGTTACAGATACAAAGTATGACTATGGCGTTACAAGCCTTCTGCATACACAACCCAGTGTTGGGTTACTTTGTTGTTACAGATACAAAGTATGACTATGGTGTTACAAGCCTTCTGCATACACAACCCAGTGTTGGGTTACTTTGTTGTTACAGATACAAAGTATGACTATGGTGTTACAAGCCTTCTGCATACACAACCCAGTGTTGGGTTACTGCCAGGGGATGAACTTCATTGTTGCTTTCTTTCTGCTGTTCCTTAACACTGAAGACTCTTTCTGGTAAGTTTTCCCTGTATCAGAAATGATAGAAAAATTTATTAAAAGGTGTCCTATTGACAACATTTTGTCCACTGGGAGCGACGCATGTTGTAATGTTGTGGTTATTATAAATGGTGTCCTGTTCAACAAACCTACCTATGTTTTTGTATGTATGTATACAGAGCAATGGTTAGATAGAAATAGAGAGATGCACGTGTAATATAGAAATTTTTTATTGAATTTCAATTCATGATTTAACAAGAGATTTAACAAGAGATTTAACAAGATTTGCCATCCAAGCCAAAGGCCCAGATGGCAAGTGGACAAGGAAGCCATTGGCTTATCGAGAGTCCAACAATGTTCACCTACTTATAACCCGCCCTCCTGAGATATGTGTCAACCTTGTTTTTAAACATATTCACGTTGCTAGCAGTTACACAATCTGTAGACAATTTGTTCCATTCATTTATTGTCCTCTGTGAGAACGAGTGCTTCCTGATGTCCAATCTACATTGATCCTTTACTAATTTTACCTCATGTCCTGTAGTTCTGCTATCCTTCTTGAGTGAGAAAAACATATTTCTATCAATATTTTCATACCCATTCAATATCTTAAAAACTTCAATCTGATCTCCTCTTAACCGCCTTGTCTCTAGAGTTGTTAAACCACATTCTTTCAGGCGTTCTTCATAACTAAGGTCTCTACGTTCTGGAATCATTTTAGTTGCTCTCCTTTGTATGCGTTCAAGCGTATCTATATCCTTCTTACGATATGGTCTCCATGCTTGTATACAGTATTCTAAATGAGGTCTAACTACTGCTTTATAAAGAGGTATAAATAACTTTTTTCCCTTGTATGTTATGTTTCTTCTAATCAATCCAAGAATTTGATTACCCTTTGAAGCTGCAATACCACACTGCTCTGAAACTTTCATATCAGCGCTTATTGTAAGTCCTAAGTCCTTTTCTTTTACAGTAGCACCCAGAACAGTATCTCCCATTTTATAGTTTACATTCAAGTTCCCATGTCCTGTATGTAGGCATTTACATTTCCCAAAATTGAACAGCATCTGCCATTTCTCAGACCATGTCACTAATCTGTCTAGATCGTTTTGTAAATGTTGTTTATCACCATCAGTATTAACCTTTCTAAACAGTTTTGTGTCATCCGCAAATTTCAGTACGTTACTTGTTATACTGTCGTCCAAGTCATTGATATAAATTAAGAATAATATAGGTCCTAATACTGATCCTTGAGGTACCCCACTCAAAACCGATTTCCAGTTTGAAACTTCTCCATCTACTACAACTCGTTGTCTTCAGTCAGTCAGCCATTGTTCTATCCAGTCAGTTATGCTATCCCTGATACCATGGGCTTTTAATTTAAGTAGTAATCTTTGATGTGGCACTTTGTCAAAAGCTTTCTGAAAATCTAATTAGATAATATCTACTGGCGATCCCACGTCTATCCACTTAGTGATTTCTTCCAAAAAAATAACATTTGTTAAGCATGACCTCACTTTAAGGAATCCATGTTGAGATGAATTTAATAATTTATGCTTAACGAGAAAGTCCACCATATGGTCTTTAATTGATGAATTTTATTTTAGCAAAAATTGAAGGAAAGTTAACTTCGGCAAAAGCTCATAGCATACTTAAACGTCTAATGAATAAAACAGTAAATTAGCTCATTAACTGTTAATGAAACATAATTGCATTGCACAAATGTCTCTAAAACTTGAAATCACATTTCGAGAATTTAAGTTAATTATTGTATTGCGGGATTTCGTTAACTTTCCCGTTGGATTTTGTCATGTGGGATTATGTCTAGAAAAACTGCAGACTCCAGATACACTTTGTATTGCATCCCCTTGGATGGGTGATGAAACATCCCCTTGGATGGGTGATGAAACATCCCCTTGGATGGGTGATGAAACATCCCCTTGGATGGGTGATGAAACATCCCCTTGGATGGGTGATGAAACATCTCCTTGGATGGGTGATGAAACATCCCCTTGGATGGGTGATGAAAGCCACAAAAGCAAGAGGAGTCGATACTCTTATATAATACAGCAGTAGCACCGAGTTAGGCCCGTTATGGCTACTTCCCGTTATGGCTACTTCCCATTATGGCTACTTTTGTGGGAGCAACTAATTAGGCATTGAAACTAGTTCCGTTATAGCTACTTCCTTGATTCTATTCTTGAGCCAAGGGAGAATCAATTATTTCAGTTGGTATACAACATAAAAATACATGATGTGTATGCATTACAGTTTTATTAAAACTAAAATACATTAATTGTACAGAGTACTCAGTATAAGATACTCCATGCATTATGCCCAACATTATGCATTGAACGGAAGTCATGAAACTCATGTATCACAACTGAATCTCATTCTAACATCAGCAAGTAACTGTCATCAATCTCAAGTGAATGTCACTTTGATTTAAGTAAGTGTCCAGCTGCAAGCAGAAAACTCAGTACAAATCTTTCCCCCATCACATACTCCTGTTTGAACTGAGCCACACACTGGTTCACAGTATGATACTTCCTCTTCTTCTGTAGTGGTGGTGGTAGGGCTGCATCATGTGCAAGCTTCAGCTCTGTTGCTGCCTGCTCCTTCCTCATCACCTCCACAAATGTAAAGATTTTGGGTGATTTTACCCACAAGTTTTGTGAACTTCATGTTCCACCCCTCCTCGTGATGGTTCGTATGTTTCTCATCTTCTACGTGAACATTCCACATAGTCACTGGAATCTTTGCATCATCGGCCAACCACATTTCGACAAAATAATCATTGAAGGTGTCCATCTGGGGAAAATCTTCAGTAGGGCATTCTTCCACGAGAGCCATCCATCCATCAAGTACATCAGCTGGAGGGAGGTGTGCCAATGGACATCAGCTGGAGGGAGGTGTGCCAATGCAGCCACAGAACCCACATGTTCACACACAACACTATCCTTCTGTGTGTACTGCACAGATAAACCAACATTCTGCATTTCCTCCATAAGCACTGGGTGCTGCCTCATAGTCTTCGGTGGATTAAACATCAGACAGAGATCCTCACATTTTGAATTTATGTTCAGAAACAAGTCTCTGTAAGTTTCCTTACGTTTGTCAGGAAGCAGAGCCTACACCACAGGCACTGTCTCCGTACTACTTCCAGATCCAACGCTGACATGGAGGGTGTAGAGTTGGTGAAACAACTTGGGTGCAGTTTTGAAGGTGCCGTCACCTTGCACGTTAATTGACTCACACAGTACATGCAGACTGTCCTCTATGGCAAACCCAATAATCCTGCGGTTGTTAAAGGCAAGAAAATCCTAACGTCTTGGTGTAGTTGCTAAATCTGTATGCAAATTAGAATTGCTGCGTGGTCATGATGTTTGTTTGTTATCTGAAAGCAAGTATATTTAATCTAATCCCCCTACTTGAATAATTAGTGAAATGGGAGCAGTACAACATGTAAATGCGACCTTGATCATCTCCTGCAGGGCCCTGGTGGCCATCACGGAACGATTCTTTGCGGTGAACTACTTCGACCACAACTTGAGTGGAGCGCAGGCGGACCAAGATGTCCTGAAGGACTTGATGAAGGAGAAACTGCCCTACCTCCACCGCCACTTCAGTCGTCTCCACGTTGACATCTCCTCCATCACTCTCAACTGGTTCCTCACCCTCTTCATCAACGCTGTTCCGTTCCTGGTACGTCCATCATTTTATAAAAAAATCCACCATTTTTCTTCATTTATATTTTTTTCTCGTCTTGTCTAGTAGCATTTTGCAAAAAAATTTAACCTATTTAGTATCAACTTCGACACACCAGCTCGTTTGTGCAAATTTATTATTTAATTTTGGCGAAATCATTGGACAAACTGTTAAGTTATTTTTGACCGGATCCGGTCAAAATCGTGTGGCAAAAAAGGGGGAAAAGTGGTTCTGCTATAGATACTATAACATAAGGCTGTTTTCATATGCACTTTTTATTAAAGTTATATGAAATGTGTTCATGTTGTTGCATGTTCTGCACTGCTCCAGAATTTCTGTTGAACAATATAATTTGATTCTTGTGAAGATTAATAATGATCATGACCTATCAATCTGCACCAAAGCAACCAGATTTTTGTCTATCATTGTTAAGTGTGCCTAAGTGTGCTATGACCATTTCCTGGTTCTGATAAAATGTCATAGCAAAAATTCCTAGGAAATGCTACTGTTGTAGTAGACATGAAGTACTAATTTTGGAGAGCAATTTGTTAATTTTGTTTTATTCAGCTGGTGGCGCCACTGTTTTGTTATGTCCAGAACTCCAGATACTTGGTGCAGATCTTTCACGACATGCATGACAATATCGTGCACAAAACAGTCTCGGTCAGGAGCCTGATATCACTGTCTAACAATCATTTTACAAAGACCGACTCTGTTGCCCTTAATCCCTACACCATCCCTAACTAATTAGGTGCCATCTTTTGAACAAATTGGTGTATGTTAAGCCGCAAGAGGGAGCCACATGCAGCTTCAGTCGGGATAAAGGGATTCTAGCATTAGCAAGAGATAACTAGCTCCCTTGGAAGTTGATTAGCGTGAGTGATAGCTCACGAAAGCTATCGATTGCCTAAAATATGATGAACTGATAGTCTTGCATGCATATTTCAGTGTACATGGTTATTAAAGGTACCCAGGGGTTGAAGAAGTCAAGATTCTTAAGGGAGATTTTGGATGCATGTTTAGGACAAATAAAAATTATACATACATAATACTTTGTGGAAACTACGTCAAATTGAACCATTGAAACATCAACACAATAAATTAAAAGAACAAGTTCATGATTTTTAAATAAGATCCCAAAATGATGTAATGATATTATGTTTAAAGAGAATGAGTCGATGCTATATTTAAACTTTGTGCTTGTTTACATTGGATTTCATCAACCGGTATCATAGTACTTAGTATTCTGTGTAATTACTGGAAACACCATTTTGCTTAGGAGAGCATTAGAATGTAGTAACGTGTTGCGGGAATGCAGCTTTTTTATTGCTGTGTTGTGATGCTTGTCCACAGATGACAAACCATATTAAATGACACTAATTGCTGGTATTGTAAAAATTCACTGTCCAGATTAACACAAGGTTGTGCCGTTACAAATTGCCATAACTTTATGGCAATTTTTTATTTCCTATTACAGCAAATTCTTGTTATTACCGACTACCCCTAAACAACATTCTATGTCAGACTTGTATCTGGACATCAGGCTTGTATCTGGACATCAGGCTTGTATCTGGTGTCATATAACAACACCACTTGTTTGTTCAAGTTTCATTTTGATACGTTTCGTGTGAGTACGATGGAAGTCACAAGTTAGCAACTGAACACATATTCTCAGTATAAAGTATATTTTCTGATAGTCTTGTGAACTTCAATGGTTCATTGTAGTGGTAACAAGGGTTTTCATAAAGATACCAATGAAGGATGGAATTCTTCCCAGTTATACACCATTCAGAAACAGTTGTTTTCTTTTTATATCTACTCAATCATTACCATTTGCATATGTTGTATGTTAGTATAATTCTGGGTTTCTAGTTGTACTGAAAACTTTCTTTGATGTTTCTTGATACAGTGCAACTAGGAACCGCTCTCCTGCACATGGGAGGTAATGTTTAGCTGATGACTTGAAGAGACTGTAGAGGAAGCACATTAAAGCAATGTGTATAATTAGTTAGATATGCATTTAGCCAGTATTACCTGTTGCAAATTCTTTTATAGGATGAAGAGGTAAATAAGTTTTCATAATGTTGCTTTTGGTGAGAAAGAATAATGGCGATAGAAGTTCAGACGGTGTATATAAGTTAATACATCTAGAGTATATATAATGCATGACAGTAAGCATGATCACTAACACGTTTACCAGATCACTTAAGTGCCACACCAATTGTTGTCAATCATTCTCAGCTTGGCACTATGTCAATCGTTCTCAGCTTGGCACTATTGTCAGTCATCTTCTCAACAGCTTTACAGTCTGTATACGACAACTTCTGTCACATAATAGACAAAATTACACATTCTACTTGAGACGATTTCAAAGTCTTTTCACTGACAACTTGACAATCACACCTTCATGACAGCCGCAGAGTTTCAGTTAACAGCCTTACACAGTTTGTGCATGACAGCGATGAGGTGACACAGATTACTTGACGCACACAGTTGACACAATGTCTCGGTGTCAATGCCGACTTCAAAGTTTGCACTGATACAACTAATCTTTCTCTCTCTGTAGGCAATATTTGGATCCCATCATCATGCAGGCCACAGTACTGTCAATACATAACAGACACACAATATGCTAAACAACATTGTCTTCTAATCAATTGTGACGTTAGATGTCATCATCACTAGGTGGGGTTGGTGTCATGTCATTGCCGGCAGGTGGCGGCAGCATCGTGGCGTTGACTCGTTGGATCATCATCTTGGTGCTTTGCATTTGGACCCATTCGTCGAAGTCCTGATTGAACCAGACAATGCCGACAGTGTAGCGCCCATTGAGATTGCAGTAGTGACAATGTTTGTACCACCAGCCAGCCGTGTAGAACTTGGCACAGTGCGTGCTACTCACGTCATTATCCCTATCCTGAGTGCTGAACGGCATCTTGTTCGAGTACTTCAACGCGTCTGTGCCGTTACCCTGGTAACCACCGACATGGAGCATGTAGTTGGTAGTCTCGTCGTCGACTTGGAAGAAGACGTACTCGGACTCCCATAGTTCATTGTTCAGGGACGTCATCTCAATGCGGAGCTTGTAGACATCCTGGGAGGTGAAGTAGTGTAGGTAGTCGTTGCCGAGCCAGAAGTTGTGGTCGAGATCGCCGAAACCTTCGCTGTAGTCGTGCCAGTTGCGATCAAACGACACGGTGCCGTCCACTCTGCGTTGGATCACCATCCAGCTGCCCGCATCGTTGAACTCGCAGTACACACGTACTGACCGCAAACTTTGGTCAGGTTTGATGAGGTATTGACCACTCTTGTGGTTAGGGACTGTCTCTCCAACTTCCGTGCAGTCTGGAAAGGTCAGAAAGGTATGACAATCATGACTTCCTATTAACAATACTCAATCAGGCTTGTTAGCAAATGTGTTTCAATGCTTTTAAATCTAAATGTTTTGTTTTATGCACATGTAAGTGCAAATGCCATTTTCCAGAATTGCATTTAAATGCCAATATTTTGGGGTTGCATTCAAATGTAAATGCAAATGTTTTGGGGTCACATGCAATTGGATATACGTTTTAAATGCATTTTAATTAAATTAAGATGATTTTGTTTTTGGAATTACTTTGTTTTATAATAAATTTATGAATGTAGATTTTATTCATAATAAAAATGAATCGAACAATTATGCATAGTACACAATATGGGGTTTATTAAGCAATCATATCAAACTGTTTATCGGGCGCAGGGTTAACTAATGACTACAGGGCTAACTAATAATTACTCCAACATTATGTCGGCATTTGAAATGCATTTCATTGGGTTTTTGAAAATGATATGTTTGGGGGTTTCATGCAAATACTTAGGGCACACATGCGATTGCTACATGGCTTGCACTTAATACCATTAACTTCTACTTGGTTAAAAAAAATATGTCTTCATTTTTGCTGCTAGACATTTTTTTGTGGTCAAGTGTTATAAATGTGTTTCTTGTTTATTAGAAATATGCTTTGGAATTTTATGGAATTACAACCATCACATATAACTTAACAAATTATATTTTAACCACTACAAAACACAGTGAAACACTGTGGTATTGCAAAATTAGGATATAATAAAATTCATCTAGTCCTTGGACAAAACAAAGTGCATCATACTTCATCCCAGGGCGACCTTCCTTTCTAATAATAACTTCACTCCCTGGGAAGTTTTTGGATGTGCTTTATTCATGTATTAAAGCCATTTGTATAATTATTTTAATTATTAACTTGTTTATATAAGTGAGTAAACCGGGATGAAGTGAACAAACGCAGTGAATAACAATAACAATATCTTGCGTCCGAGTCCTGTTGATTAAAAATGCTGACTTGCTAAAATGCCAAGTTCTACCACCATGTATCTAATAGTAAATTCATACAGGGTTACACATCATATCTGAAGCTGTCAAGATGTTATATATTTAGTACAGTTCTTGGTTTTTGTAGAGGGATTTTCCTGGAACTTTGTTTGTTGTGTGCGATAGTACATAATAGTGTCACACTATCATCTGAGACCTCGAGAAAAAAATATAGCTAGACTACGGCGCCACAACACAGGCCTGAGGAACATAATGTCTCCTGAGACCAAAGTCAATCACAGAGAACACTTATCACTATGATGTTTAACCTGAGGTGGAAGATGAGGTTGATTATTTCCTGTTGGGAGTCAAAGATGAGGTTGATTATTCACCCCTAGGGAGGTCAAATGTGAGGTTGATTACTCACCCCTAGGGAGATCAAAGGTGAGGGTGATTAGCACCCCTGGGAGGTCAAATGTGAGGTTGATTACTCACCCCTAGGGAAGTCAAATGTCAGGTTGATTAGGGAGGTAAAAAGTGAGGTCAAAGTTGAGGGTGATCACTCACCCCTACGGGGAGGTCAAAGATGGGATCAGTTACTCACCCCTATTGAGGTCAAATGTGAGGTTGATTACTCACCCCTAAGGAGCTCAAAGGTGAGGGTGATTACTCACCCCTAAGGAGGTCAAAGTTGAAGGTGATTACTCTCCTCTAGGAAGGTCAAAGGTGAAGGTGATTACTCACCCCTAGGGAGGTCAAAGGTCAGATAGACTACTCACCCCTAGGGAGGTCATAAATGAGGTTGTTCATCTCCTGTTGTAGAGCTGTCATTTTAGGTGCAATCTCCATGAAGCCGTTCATGTGCGTCTTGATGCCCTGAATAGTCTGCACGTAGTCCTTGTTGTCCTCAAATAGCTGGGACATGCTGTGGTCCATCCTGCACACAAGACATCTGTGTTGTCATGTGTCGCCATCTCTGTAGGTACTCAACCAGGTGTACATACGTGGCAGTCAGGGTGAAACATGGGCTACCTTGTGTGATGTCATGGGCTACCTTGTGTGATGTCATGGGCTACCTTGTGTGATGTCATGGGCTACCTTGTGTGATGTCATGGGCTACCTTGTGTGATGTCATGGGCTACCTTGTGTGATGTCATGGCCTTCATGGCCTCACACTAATTCAACTTATTATGCACTAAGTTCTTCGAACAAAACTTAGTTCACTTGTCTAGTTGTCACTGTTTTTTAATGAAAATGTGAACTGACTTACTTGGCATTCTATTACCTGACCTTCTAACTGACTGTGATATAGACTTACTTAATAGTCTGACAGTCATACAGACTTACTTGACACAGACTGATTTTGACACTGACTTAACTGACATCCTAACTTATTGTGGCACAGACTTACTGTATTCGACCTAACTTATTGTGGCACAGACTTACTGTATTCGACCTAACTTATTGTGGCACAGACTTACTGTATTCGACCTAACTTATTGTGGCACAGACTTACTGTATTCGACCTAACTTATTGTGACACAGACTTACTGTATTCGACCTAACTTATTGTGGCACAGACTTACTGTATTCGACCTAACTTATTGTGGCACAGACTTACTGTATTCGACCTAACTTATTGTGGCACAGACTTACTGTATTCGACCTAACTTATTGTGGCACAGACTTACTGTATTCGACCTAACTTATTGTGGCACAGACTTACTGTATTCGACCTAACTTATTGTGGCACAGACTTACTGTATTCGACCTAACTTATTGTGGCACAGACTTACTGTATTCGACCTAACTTATTGTGGCACAGACTTACCGTATTCGACCTAACTTATTGTGGCACAGACTTACCGTATTCGACCTAACTTATTGTGGCACAGACTTACTGTATTCGACCTAACTTATTGTGGCACAGACTTACTGTATTCGACCTAACTTATTGTGGCACAGACTTACCGTATTCGACCTAACTTATTGTGGCACAGACTTACCGTATTCGACCTAACTTATTGTGGCACAGACTTACCGTATTCGACCTAACTTATTGTGGCACAGACTTACCGTATTCGACCTAACTTATTGTGGCACAGACTTACCGTATTCGACCTAACTCATTGTGGCACAGACTTACCGTATTCGACCTAACTTATTGTGGCACAGACTTACCGTATTCGACCTAACTCATTGTGGCACAGACTTACCGTATTCGACCTAACTTATTGTGGCACAGACTTACCGTATTCAACCTAACTTATTGTGGCACAGACTTACCGTATTCGACCTAACTTATTGTGGCACAGACTTACCGTATTCGACCTAACTTATTGTGGCACAGACTTACCGTATTCGACCTAACTTATTGTGGCACAGACTTACCGTATTCGACCTAACTTATTGTGACACAGACTTACCGTATTCGACCTAACTTATTGTGACACAGACTTACTGTATTCGACCTAACTTATTGTGACACAGACTTACTGTATTCGACCTAACTCATTGTGACACAGACTTACTGTATTCGACCTAACTCATTGTGGCACAGACTTACCGTATTCGACCTAACTCATTGTGGCACAGACTTACTGTATTCGACCTAACTCATTGTGGCACAGACTTACCGTATTCGACCTAACTTATTGTGGCACAGACTTACTGTATTCGACCTAACTCATTGTGGCACAGACTTACCGTATTCGACCTAACTTATTGTGGCACAGACTTACTGTATTCGACCTAACTTATTGTGGCACAGACTTACTGTATTCGACCTAACTTATTGTGACACAGACTTACTGTATTCAACCTAACTTATTGTGACACAGACTTACCGTATTCAACCCCCGGTAATAAACTTGAACAAAAATTGGGTCATGGAAAAAGTCAAGGAATCTGTTCCTATCAACAGTCACCAAAAAAAATTTCTCTAGAAAATAAGGTTTAACACTAGTGGTGTGATTTGGTGACTAATGTAGAACAACTGAGAAGTGGTGCCAACTGTTTAACACCAGATGGCAACACTTCAGTTGTTCCACACTAATGAAATTACAATAATTATGGATTATGCTGATAAAATAGGCATGTACGCTAATGAATGCTTAATAGGTTAAATACGGTACTTGACATTCTGACAGTGCCCAGACTTACATGACATTCTGATAGTGCCCCAGACTCACTTGACATTCTGACAGTACCCCAGACTTACTCAACATTCTGACTGTGTCCCAGACTTACTCGACATTCTGACCGTGCCCCAGACTTACTCAACATTCTGACCGTGCCCCTGACTTACTCAATATTCTGACAGTGCCCCAGACTTACTCGACACTCCGACATTGCCCCAGACTTACTCTACATTCCGACAGTGCCCCAGACTTACTCAACATTCTGACAATGCCCCAATTTATTCGACATTCTGACAGTACCCCAGACTTACTCGACATTCTGACAGAGCCCCAGACTTACTTGACATTCTGAAAGTGCCCCAGACTTACTCGACATTCTGACAGGGCCCCAGACTTACTCAACATTCTTACAGAGCCCCAGACTTACTTGACATTCTGACAGTGCCCCAGACTTACTTGACATTCTGACAGTACCCCAGACTTACTCAACATTCTAACTGAGCCCCAGACTTACTTGACATTCTGACAGTGCCCCAGACTTACTCAACATTCTGACAGTGCCCCAGACTTACTCGACGTTGTTACAGTGCCCCAGACTTACTCAACATTCTGACAGAGCCCCAGACTTACTTGACATTCTGAAAGTGCCCCAGACTTACTCGACATTCTGACAGGGCCCCAGACTTACTCAACATTCTTACAGAGCCCCAGACTTACTTGACATTCTGACAGTGCCCCAGACTTACTCGACATTCTGACAGGGCCCCAGACTTACTCAACATTCTTACAGAGCCCCAGACTTACTTGACATTCTGACAGTGCCCAAGACTTACTCGACATTCTGACAGGGCCCCAGACTTACTTGGCAATCTTACTGTTCTGGTTCCCCACCATGCGCTCCATCCTGTTGACGCTGCGGCCAACGTCGCCCAGCTTGATGTCCTGCACGAGGTCCTGGTTGGTCTTACGACACTGCTCCAGCGATGCGTTCATCACCTGGGGACACCTCATTGTTTCACTCCCAAATCCATGTCATACGAATAAAGTTATTATGAAGTGCCAGTGATTTTGAGATAAAGAAATAATTTTTAACAGACAAAATCTTCTTGTTTTGGTGCCATCTGTTGGGAAGCATCTGCTATGTTGATTTTCTTTTAATTTTTTTAGGATTTTATGAAAATTCTGCAGCTGGCCAGTCACATGACTTGCAGCAACTTTGTTATTTTGTGTACAGGATTAAAGCGTTAATATTGCCTGTGGAAAAACAAATAATTATGTGTCCCCACCTTCACCTCAATGCTCGTCAGGCGGGCCAGGTTACTTTTGATGCGTGTGTGGTAATCCATAAGCTTGTCGTCGACATCCACAAACACATTGTTCGCCTTTGTGTTGTGTGCTGCAAGACTCTTGGCAAAGCCAGTGAGACTCGCATTCAGTTGCGCAATTGACGTGTTCAACAGAGTGAAAGTGTGGCGGTTCATGCGTTGGTAGTTCGACATCATATCTTCCACTGCACGTAGTCGCATCCCCTGCTGCGTCACCGTCGCCGACATCAACGACATGTCCTGGTGGCGTTCCCTGGTGGCCCGTGCCACACCGACATCGGCCTTCTTGTAGGAGGCCGTCTGCTGCTCCAAGTTGATGATCTGCTGGGTGAAGTTGACGAACATGCGCTGCATGTCATGGAGGTCTGTCTGGAAGACCTGCTGTTGGCGCATCAGTAGCTTGTTCTCTAGTTGAGACAGCTGCAGACTCAGGTTGAAGTACATGCTGTGACAGACAACACAGGCATCCATCAACATCAGGGCAAAATTAATGAATCTGAATTAATATTTCTTAATTCTCAACAAACACAATTGAAACAGTAACGCCATTACTACATTACGTCACATGACTGTTGTATGTTATGCAAAAAGAAACGAATATGTAACATTTATATTACCTGACCTTTAACAAAATAAGTCAGTGAATATCAACATAATTTTCATGTATATTCGTGGTAGGCTGATCACATTTTTTTACATGAATTGATAAACCGGTTTACATGCTATAAGAATTTGCATATTCAATTTAACAATAATTTACATTGGAATTATGATTACATTTACAATCTGAGTAATTATTTTCCAATGGAAATAGCTAATAGTTAAATACTGAATTACCGGGTAGTTAGTATTTCAACTACAATTTTGTTTGAAAAGAACGGGATGTTAGTATTGAAACACAGAAAGAAATCCACATGGCAGGCACTTTGTAACCATCTCATACTAAAACATACAGACAACTCTTTCAGAAAATGCTAAATGTGAATACCTTATTTGATCTATTAAGTGTACAAGCCCTAAACAGCATACACCCCCTTTTTAATTAGCAGGATCCATAATTGTAATATGACTAGAGTGGAACAATTGAAGTGTCGCCATCTGGTGTTAGACAGTTGGCACCATTTTTCAGTTGTTCTACACTAGTCACCAAATGACACCACTAGTTTTAAACAGTTACCTTATTATCTAGAGAAAAAAAATGTTGTGTACGCTTATAAGAACAGATTTCTTGAAATTTTTCTATGGCCCAATATTTTTCAAATGCACTGTACACTTTTCAGGTAGAATACGGTACTCTATTTTTTTCTGTAGGGCATGTTGTTACCACAGGAGAATGATTTAATTTTAAGTCACTTTTTCCTTGAATGGATTGAAATATTCAGAAAGACAACAACAATGTCTTTTAGAGATATAAACAATGTCAGAACTCAATGTTATCTCACCATTGCTATGCAACAGACAGTGAATTGGTGTACACACCTATAGACGCGGGCGAGCTCCCCGTCGTACTGCACAAACTTGCCGCTGAAGTGGTCCAGGCTTTCCTCCAGCTCCTGATCTTTGGCCGCTAGTTCCGCCAAACTTGACTGTACCGCGTTGTACCTCTCCTCCCTCTCCCCTCCCCTGGACACATCCTCCGCAGGGATTGTAGGGATTTTGTTAGTGCGTTCCTCTGGTCCGTTCAGTGGGAGAGTCTCCTGAACTGATCGGGTCATCTTGCTATCGAAGACTCGCTTGAACTGGTTCAAACTGGTCCTGTCCTGTTCTATCAGCTTACGGATGTGCATCATCTCCTTCTGCAGGTTTCTGATGGCTGTGTGGTAGACCTGGGACAGATCATTGCTTTATTTCTGTGTTCATGTCATACGAATAAAATGTCATTGATTTTGGGATGTGATCCCTTTCAAGGATTTTTTGCACCCTAAAAATAGTTATAAACAGGGAAAAGTGCACATTTGCAGACTATAGCACATGTGCGGCACATGAGTAAATTTCTAGCTGCTGGTTCACATAAAATCCATGTGTCAGTGATGGAAGGATCCCTGGTGTACGAAGGAAGGATCCCTGGTGTACGAAGGAAGGATCCCTGGTGTACGAAGGAAGGATCCCTGGTGTACGAAGGAAGGATCCCTGGTGTACGAAGGAAGGATCCCTGGTGTACGAAGGAAGGATCCCTGGTGTACGAAAGAAGGATCCCTGGTGTACGAAGGAAGGATCCCTGGTGTACGAAGGAAGGATCCCTGGTGTACGAAGGAAGGATCCCTGGTGTACGAAAGAAGGATCCCTGGTGTACGAAGGAAAGATCCCTGGTGTATGAAAGTGATTGGTGATTTTCTCGAAAAAAAATTTAGGATTTTACGAAAATGCAACTGCAGGGGATGAAAAGACAAAAAAGTAGACATGTTTTATTCAAACCGAATTGACTGACTTTTAACTTTGGTTTAAATAGGAAAATCAGTGGTCCTACACTACCTTGTGTTGTTGGTCGTTGGAGGAGAGGAACTCCTCCATCTGAAGCACCGTGTTGTTCTGTCGTGCCTGCAGTTTCTTGAAGGTGATGAAGTCCTTGCCCAGCTGGTCTTGGGCACCCTTCAGGTTGGCGATGCCCCAGCCATTGTCAGAGGCCATTGTCTGGAGCTGTAGGATCATGTCCTTGTCCCGGCTCTGTTGTTCTCTCAGTTCCCTTAGTTCATTCTTCAGGGCAGCCAGATCCAGCTCCTGGGAGTCTTGTTTCTCAGATAGCACATTCAGGGCTGACCTGGAGCAGAGAAACAGCACATTCAGGGCTGACCTGGAGCAGAGAAACAGCACATTCAGGGCTGATCTGGAGCAGAGAAGCAGCACATTCAGGGCTGACCTGGAGCAGAGAAACAGCACATTCAGGGCTGATCTGGAGCAGAGAAACAGCACATTCAGAGCTGACCTGGAGCAAACAGCACATTCAATACTGACCTGGAGCAAACAGCACATTCAGGGCTGACCTGGAGGAAACAGCACATTCAAGGCTGACTTTGAACAAACAGCACATTCAGGGCTGACCTGGAGCAAACAGTACATTCAGGGCTGACATGGAGCAAAGAGCACATTCAGGGCTGACTTTGAACAAACAGCACATTCAGGGCTGACTTGGAGCACAGAGCACATTCAGGGCTGACTTTGAGCAAGCAGCACGTTCAGGCCTGACTTGGAGCAAACACAATGGAACTATTGATTACATAATAGGTCATTGTTTATTATCAATTACACAGAACTATAACAAATATAAAATAGATGTATACATAATAGGTGGTGCTTTGTCTTTCTCAAAACGAACATAGTTTTAGGGTGTGTGCAGGTCAGAGTTACGAAGCATTACAAGGGGTTCTCAAGGATTGGTGGTCTCAAGGGGTGGGGGTCTTAAAAATGGTGTACTTTATGGATAACCAATTTCGTGGAAAGATGAGGATCCAGTCTGCTCAAACTGTAATTTCTTGAGGCTATTTGGAACTTTATTAAAATACAATAAACACGTATTTCATGTCTGTAATCATTCTTACTGGTGTATCACTAATGTTAATTAACAATAACCATATACAGATATAAAATTATGACCTTTCTGTGATAAAAACCTCATCATGTGACATTACTCGCACAGCATGGTGGTTGGTTTTCAACAATATATTCGTTGTAGCCCGATGATAAACTTACAAACAATTATTTGGAGCACATTTCTTTTAATTCTTGATGAGATTATACAGACAATATGTCACAGAATACATATGTAATGAAGTCAGTGTAATTATTTGGAGCACATTTCTTTTAATTCTTGATGAGATTATACAGACAATATGTCACAGAGTACATATGTAATGAAGTTAGTATAATTATTTGGAGCACATTTCTTTTAATTCTTGATTAGATTATACAGGAACCCAAACATATAGAAATGAAAGTGTTGGGCAACGTCGAAATTGATATGCAATGTTATGGTTGTCAGGTGACAAATCCATGATATACATGTCAGCAGTAATACAGCAACCTACGAATATCTCACCGTTCCCATCAAGTTCTACGATGCAGTGAAACTACGTCTGCATGCTTGGAGCCAGCTGGCCTGCTTTTTACTATTTGTTTTTCCAAATGTTTGTGTAAGTGATAGCCACAAGGCCAGTGTTGCAGCTGCTGTCTCTGTGATAACACATAGTGCCAACACCCAATGCATGCACCAACCTGTAACTGTTGGCTGACTCATCCAGTACATCTGTAGTGTTTATACCCTCAATCCATCAGAGCTTGCGTACTAGCAATGCTAAAGATAACCTTTGTCAGCAGAATTCTAAACGATTGTGTAAAAACCCTAATGTAAATTGTAATAGATACCACAACAATAGATAGCATATTTACCATGCAAGATAAATACCCTTGTAGTGGTATTAAATCGGTTTGTACAAATGTAATCGGATCAAATCATAATAACATCAAAACAATTGGAGATAAACTAAGTATTGGCAATTGGTATCTTAAAAACAATTTAATAAAAAGCAGTACAATTGTTCTATTAAAATATTGTTATTTTATTGTACAGTAGATAGTGTTTTTATAGATGTATTAGTATTTGCAAATGGCAAAGAAAATCTGATCTGACCCCACCCACTTCTTACATGACCAGTATGCCCTTGTCCCCTCCGGAAGGAGGTACAGAATGCCCACTGTAAGAACTCAGTATGCCCTTCTCCCCTCCGGAAGGAGGTACAGAATGCCCACTGTAAGAACTCAGTATGTCCTCCCCTCCGGAAGGAGGTACAGAATGCCCACTGTAAGAACTCAGTATGCCCTTCTCCCCTCCGGAAGGAGGTACAGAATGCCCACTGTAAGAACTCAGTATGTCCTCCCCTCCGGAAGGAGGTACAGAATGCCCACTGTAAGAACTCAGTATGTCCTCCCCTCCGGAAGGAGGTACAGAATGCCAACTGTAAGAACTCAGTATGCCCTTCTCCCCTCCGGAAGGAGGTACAGAATGCCCACTGTAAGAACTCAGTATGTCCTCCCCTCCGGAAGGAGGTACAGAATGCCCACTGTAAGAACTCAGTATGCCCTTCTCCCCTCCGGAAGGAGGTACAGAATGCCCACTGTAAGAACTCAGTGTGTCCTTCTCCCCTCCGGAAGGAGGTACAGAATGCCCACTGTAAGAACTCAGTATGTCCTTCTCCCCTCCGGAAGGAGGCACAGAATGCCCACTGTAAGAACTCAGTGTGTCCTTCTCCCCTCCGGAAGGAGGTACAGAATGCCCACTGTAAGAACTCAGTACGTTCTTCTCCCCTCCGGGAGGAGGTACAGAATGCCCACTGTAAGAACTCAGTATGTCCTCCCCTCCGGAAGGAGGTACAGAATGCCCACTGTAAGAACTCAGTATGCCCTTCTCCCCTCCGGAAGGAGGTACAGAATGCCCACTGTAAGAACTCAGTATGTCCTTCTCCCCTCCGGAAGGAGGTACAGAATGCCCACTGTAAGAACTCAGTATGTCCTTCTCCCCTCCGGGAGGAGGTACAGAATGCCCACTGTAAGAACTCAGTATGTCCTCCCCTCCGGAAGGAGGTACAGAATGCCCACTGTAAGAACTCAGTATGTCCTTCTCCCCTCCGGAAGGAGGTACAGAATGCCCACTGTAAGAACTCAGTATGTCCTTCTCCCCTCCGGGAGGAGGTACAGAATGCCCACTGTAAGAACTCAGTATGCCCTTCTCCCCTCCGGAAGGAGGTACAGAATGCCCACTGTAAGAACTCAGTATGTCCTTCTCCCCTCCGGAAGGAGGTACAGAATGCCCACTGTAAGAACTCAGTATGTCCTTCTCCCCTCCGGAAGGAGGTACAGAATGCCCACTGTAAGAACTCAGTATGTCCTTCTCCCCTCCGGGAGGAGGTACAGAATGCCCACTGTAAGAACTCAGTATGTCCTCCCCTCCGGAAGGAGGTACAGAATGCCCACTGTAAGAACTCAGTATGTCCTTCTCCCCTCCGGAAGGAGGTACAGAATGCCCACTGTAAGAACTCAGTATGTCCTTCTCCCTCCGGAAGGAGGTACAGAATGCCCACTGTAAGAACTCAGTATGTCCTTCTCCCCTCCGGAAGGAGGACAGAATGCCCACTGTAAGAACTCAGTATGCCCTTCTCCCTCCGGAAGGAGGAGAATGCCCACTGTAAGAACTCAGTATGTCCTCCCTCCGGAAGGAGGTACAGAATGCCCACTGTAAGAACTCAGTATGTCCTTCTCCCTCCGGAAGGAGGTACAGAATGCCCACTGTAAGAACTCAGTATGCCCTTCTCCTCCGGAAGGAGGTACAGAATGCCCACTGTAAGAACTCAGTATGCCCTTCTCCCTCCGGAAGGAGGTACAGAATGCCCACTGTAAGAACTCAGTATGTCCTCCTCCGGAAGGAGGTACAGAATGCCCACTGTAAGAACTCAGTATGCCCTTCTCCCTCCGGAAGGAGGACAGAATGCCCACTGTAAGAACTCAGTATGTCCTTCTCCCTCCGGAAGGAGGTACAGAATGCCCACTGTAAGAACTCAGTATGTCCTTCTCCCCTCCGGAAGGAGGTACAGAATGCCCACTGTAAGAACTCAGTATGTCCTTCTCCCCTCCGGGAGGAGGTACAGAATGCCCACTGTAAGAACTCAGTATGTCCTCCCCTCCGGAAGGAGGTACAGAATGCCCACTGTAAGAACTCAGTATGTCCTTCTCCCCTCCGGAAGGAGGTACAGAATGCCCACTGTAAGAACTCAGTATGTCCTTCTCCCCTCCGGAAGGAGGTACAGAATGCCCACTGTAAGAACTCAGTATGTCCTTCTCCCCTCCGGAAGGAGGTACAGAATGCCCACTGTAAGAACTCAGTATGTCCTTCTCCCCTCCGGAAGGAGGTACAGAATGCCCACTGTAAGAACTCAGTATGTCCTTCTCCCCTCCGGAAGGAGGTACAGAATGCCCACTGTAAGAACTCAGTATGTCCTCCCCTCCGGAAGGAGGTACAGAATGCCCACTGTAAGAACTCAGTATGCCCTTCTCCCCTCCGGAAGGAGGTACAGAATGCCCACTGTAAGAACTCAGTATGCCCTTCTCCCTCCGGAAGGAGGTACAGAATGCCCACTGTAAGAACTCAGTATGTCCTCCCCTCCGGAAGGAGGTACAGAATGCCCACTGTAAGAACTCAGTATGTCCTTCTCCCCTCCGGAAGGAAGTACAGAATGCCCCCTGTAAGAACTCAGTATGTCCTTCTCCCCTCCGGAAGGAGGTACAGAATGCCCACTGTAAGAACTCAGTATGTCCTTCTCCCCTCCGGAAGGAGGTACAGAATGCCCACTGTAAGAACTCAGTATGCCCTTCTCCCCTCCGGAAGGAGGTACAGAATGCCCACTGTAAGAACTCAGTATGCCCTTCTCCCCTCCGGAAGGAGGTACAGAATGCCCACTGTAAGAACTCAGTATGTCCTCCCCTCCGGAAGGAGGTACAGAATGCCCACTGTAAGAACTCAGTATGTCCTTCTCCCCTCCGGAAGGAGGTACAGAATGCCCACTGTAAGAACTCAGTATGTCCTTCTCCCCTCCGGAAGGAGGTACAGAATGCACACTGTAAGAACTCAGTATGCCCTTCTCCCCTCCGGAAGGAGGTACAGAATGCCCACTGTAAGAACTCAGTACGTTCTTCTCCCCTCCGGAAGGAGGTACAGAATGCACACTGTTTTTATGCTCCCTCTCAATGTCATTTGTATTTCCATGTTTTTTACAATAAAGTTATTAAGTTGTAGAAGTCATCCATTTACATCTTTCTTTTCTTGTTGCCACATTACCATTCATACCATATCCTTTGTGTGATACATAAACAGAAACATAATAGTATGTAAATACACCGTGTATTCTGTATGTAGACACTTCTGGCAGATAATGTTTGTCTATGTAAGAACTAAAATCTCACAGATGGACTTAGTTACTGTAGTCTGGATTTATGAATCACTGGCAGAATTGCACAGCAACTACCCCTTTAGATATTAAAATGAATTTCATTCATAGCCGTGTGAATATCATATACGTTATTTCATTGTTGTCATAGTTACATTTTAAGATGAACACCATGCGTCTTACAAACCATAATATATTATTATAAATAGATTATACATGCCAATAAATTCCATTATGTTACCTGCAAGTGAGTGATGTCTGCCCATGATACATCATTGTGACAGCTTCACTGTCCCCTGTAGGGTAACATGTGCTTCACTGTCCCCTGTAGAGTAACATGGGCTTCAGTGCCCCCTGCAGGGTAACATTGGCATCAGTGCCGTCTGTAGTGTAATGTGGGCTTCAGTGCCCAACTATAGGGTAGCTGGGCTTCAGTGCCCCACTGCAGGGTAACTAAGGTTTCAGTGCCCCCTATAGGGTAATGTGGGCTTCAGTGACCAACAATAGGGTAACCAAGGCTTCAGTGCCCCCTGTAGGGTAACTAGAGCTTCGGTGCTCTCTGCTGGATAAAGTGGTCACTGGTGCACCACAAGAGTTGGCTCTACAGTACTCCCAGTAAGTTGGAAGACAATATTTCAAATGCACCCTCCACCTGTTTTCCCTGCCTAGACTGCTTCCTTGGCAGTAAATCTCTGTTGGAATGACAGTACTACATTAGGACAAGTGCACCAAGGGTTCATACCAGTGCTGCTGTGGGTGCGCTCCCTCTAAATACTCCCTCTTCCCTATCTACTGGGCACACCAGGTGTAACCTAGTGGTAGTCGCTGGGAGAACATTTTAAGATCAACACCATGCATCTTACAAACCATCATATCATACATAGATTATACACGCCAATAAATTCCTAACATGCATTGCAAGTAAGTGATTCCCCCACATGATGCATTGTGAGAGCTTCACTGCCCCCCCCCCCCCCGTAGGGGTCATGTCTCAGTTAGACTTCCTGATGTGTTACATATTATCTGACATAACTGCATTTGAGCAGGCACATTGCCAAGTTTGCTAGCTGGTGGAACCTATTGACAGTGTAACTGGCTTTCTAGATGATTTCAATAGGCAGAAGGATTTTTGGCAGTTTTTTTCACAACACAAGTGTGCATAGTAATTCATGCACAAATTGGTAAACATTGATGGGAAAAAAAGAATCTACAGTTTTTATTAAAACCGAATTGTAATTTTGTGCACCATGTGGAATGCTCACATTTAGGATTGGATTCAGTTTGAAAATAAATAGTGGTCTGGTCCCTGGACCTAGAAGGTAACACGAGGACTGTGTGATTGAGTGGCTTGGACACTGGATACAACGGGAGCAGGGCCTAGAGGAATATCTTTAGGTGATATATTTGGGAAAATGAGCATGCTGACCATCCCACGTGCTCCCATGCTGGTAACAACAGGGGTGTTGGACATTAGACACCCAAAAAAAGATCATTTGTCCAAGTGGTCAAATGCAGGATTCCCCCAGTGTGAAAATGTTGTGACAGTGGGTGTGGTCTGGGGTAGGGTCTCCCTCATTCCGTGGGAGGTTTAGTGATCGAGGTACCCATGCCTTTCTGTTTCTACATACTTGTGTGTGTGTTATGTCATAGTACTCTCTAGTGATGTATGGCACACTGTAGCTAGCATAAGCAGGTCATGTGCCAGCTTGGCTCAGGATCTTTGCAATACATTAGCATATAAGAGTTCAACTTAGTCATGTAAATGGTAAAAAACATAAGTGCTTATTATAGCACCGGTTCCAGCCCACAGAACCGCTCAAAGCGCTTTACACTTCACCCCCTGGCAGACGTGTTCATTTACACTTCACCCCCTGGCAGACGTGTTCATTTACACTTCACCCCCCGGCAGACCTGTTCATTTACACTTCACCCCCCGGCAGACCTGTTCATTTACACTTCACCCCCTGGCAGACCTGTTCATTTACACTTCACCCCCTGGCTGACCTGTTCATTAGAACACCAACTCGACTTCTCTGGGAAGTATTTAGCCATGCTGCAATTACTGCACGAAAACTATTCGTTCACATGTCATGTATCCACCTCTGTCTTATAGCCAGGTACTTATGCTTAGTACCATACAAGATTTAACAAGATTGCCATCCCAAACAACAAGTTCCAGATGGCAAGTGGACAAGAAAGCCATTGGCTTATCGAGAGTCCAATACAGTATACTGTAGTGTATATACAAAGTTTTGTATTTTATGGTTTATCTTTGGCACCGGATTCCATCACCATTAATTTCTATATGAAATAAATAGGATGCCACTTTACACACAAACTATATGAGTCCTAGTTATAAAGCTAAGCTACAGAAACAAACTCGGGTTTCACATCAGTCTACTAATAGTGAGTGAGTCTGATTTCTTGGGAAGATCCCCTTGGGTTAAAGACACAAGATGCACGCTGGTTATTACAGTCACTTGCAATATTGTTTATAAATTATTGACAACATTTCCAAACTCTACCCATGCAGTCTATGAGAGAGTTGTTTGGCAGAATAGGTTACCTGACATGTCTTCCTTGAGCAGCCTGCGACACTGAAATGTTTTCTCTACTCTGTGTAGAGCCTTCACTGAAATTATAATATATTGTGTTAAGTTGGGACTGGGGTGTTGATGAACTCTCAGTGTGGGGCTTCTCAGAGAACAACATCCAGCATTCTCTGTATTCACCTTCAGTTATATGAAATGGTATTTTTGTGAATTGCATCCTGCTGGAATCGAATGAGATGATGGCGAAGTGGTACTAATAATCGAGCAAGGCCGTTGGCTGCATCCAGTTATTTGGGCTATTCCACCTGTCATCGAGGACAATTATAAGGGGGGGGGTGCAGATCACAAATGTACCAAATTATATTCTTGGCACACGCCTAATGATTTTAGCAAATTCTTAGTTGGGGACTATGTTCTCTATCGTCGCAGTTGGGTGTCATTCAGATTTAAAACAGATCAAGTGTTTGACTGCTATTTTGAATGCAATGACGTAAACAATAGTTATGTCGTCATTACACATGACATTTTGTGTGCAGTGACGTAAACAATAGTTCTGTCATCATCACACATGACATTTTGTGTGCAATGATGTAAACAATAGTTCTGTCATCATCACACATAACATTTTGTGTGCAATGATGTAAACAATAGTTCTGTCATCATCACGAATGACATTTTGTGTGCAATGATGTAAACAATAGTTCTGTCATCATCACACATGACATTTTGTACGCAATGACGTAAACAATAGTTATGTCGTCATTACACATGACATTTTGTACGCAATGATGTAAACAATAGTTCTGTCATCATCACACATGACATTTTGTGTGCAATGATGTAAACAATAGTTCTGTCATCATCACACATGACATTTTGTGTGCAATGATGTAAACAATAGTTCTGTCATCATTACGAATGACATTTTGTGTGCAATGACGTAAACAATAGTTCTGTCGTCATCACACATGACATTTAGTACGCAATGACGTAAACAATAGTTCTGTCATCATCACACATGACATTTTGTACGCAATGATGTAAACAATGCCTTCATCATGACATAAATAAATAGATTCATCTGAATCAGACATGTCCAATTTAGAAATCATAACTGCATAGAGCATGTTGAATGGGGGGGGGGAGATAAATGCTCACATTAACTAGTTGACTACATGCTAACACAGAGGCTTCTATACAAAAACAGTGTAACATTATACCTCAATAAGTGTAACTGTGCAGGTGCAGAGCCTTTCTCTCCTTATTGTTAATAAAATATACAGTGCATGTAAAATAAATGTTTTATATAGCGTAGTATCCGGTTATTAGCACCACTCAAAGCACTTTACATTTCACTGCTGACAGAACTGAGTGTTTCAACACCAGCTTCTCAGTGGGAAGCATCCAATCATGCTGTGATTACTCCACAAAGACTATTTGCTTACATGGATCCATTACTGTCTAATATAGCCAGGTACCCACTCATACAGCTCGCTGAACTGAGGCAACGAATTTGCTGAAAAGCACTAAAACCATGGCAAATAAGATTATCTAGTGCAGTTATGCTATATACGTATATGTATGTATGTATATATATATATATATATATATATATATATATATATATATATATATATATATATGTATATATATATATATATATATATATGTATGTATATATATATATATATATATACACACACACACACACACACACACACATATTTATATATATATATATATATATATAGCATAACTGCACTAGATAGTCTTATTTGCCATGGTATTAGAGTACATGTCATAGCATAAGAGGAGCAATATATATACCAAGAATAAAACGTGATGACATGATCAGTTGTAACGGACTGATTGACTGACTGACATATATATATATATATATATATATATATATATATATATATATATATATATAAACACTATATAAATATATAGCATATATAATATTATATAGTGTTTATATATATATATGTATGTATATATATATATATATATATATATATATATATATATATATATATATCTATATATATATATCAGTCAGTCAGTCAGTCAATCAGTCCTTTACAGTTGATCATGTCATCACGTTTTATCCTTGGTATATATATTGCTCCTCTTATGCTATGACATGTACTGTGTATACAGCCAACATTCATTCCTACATCAATTGATTTCTTATCAAGCAACTTTGTAAATCCACAGTTGCGCAATGTATCTCAGCCTTCTATATATATATAACACAGAGCTCTAGACTGGGTTTCTTCAAGATTTAATCAGTGTTTATTTTTTATTTAGGTATGTTCACTTAATTACCACTTGGCTCCAATCCCACTTTATTTATCATTGGTTGCAGTCAGCTTCCTGTTTTTTCCTACTTGATTTCAGTCGACAATCAACCGCCCCACTTTATTCCTACTTGGTTACAGCCACCCACTTTATTGCTGGTTCCCTGACAAAGAGCCCTCAGAGAAAAACAACTAGGCATAGGTGATGATTCATCAACAAAAACATCAGTGCACAAAGTAGATTTTTGTAAAATTTCAAGCAAGAAACTAAATAAAGTATTACTTAGATTTCTGGTTTTACATGGAAAGGATTTAATGTGATTTAACATAGGTACACACTAACTGGGTCTGATGATACACGCCATGATAGACACCCATGATGCACACACCATGATATACACCCGTGATAGACACCATGATACACACCTACGATAGACCAATTGATACACACCAATGATAGACACCCCATGATACACACCCATGATAGACACACATGCCATGATACACACTCCTGATATACACCCATGATCTACACACATGATATACAGTTTATGGAAAAATAATCCATAATAATTATGTGGTATACACCTTCCCTATATTGTACAAACCTCATGGTATATACCCTCCCTATATTGTACAAACCTCATGGTATACACCCTCCGTATATTGTACAAACCTCATGGTATACACCCTCCCTATATTGTACAAACCTCATGGTATACACCCTCCCTATATTGTATAAACCTCATGGTATACACCCTCCCTATATTGTACAAACCTCATGGTATACACCCTCCCTATATTGTATAAACCTCATGGTATATACCCTCCCTATATTGTACAAACCTCATGGTATACACCCTCCCTATATTGTACAAACCTCATGGTATACACCCTCCCTATATTGTATAAACCTCATGGTATATACCCTCCCTATATTGTATAAACCTCATGGTATACACCCTCCCTATATTGTAATACATAAACCTTTATTGCGTCTGAAACCTTGGAAACCCGGACTCAGAAGCGCATCAAACTGAAAAGGTTAGGCAATCTAAAAATGTATATGTGATGTTAAAGTGTTCAACCGATGGGCAGATATGCAAGGGAGCTAAGGTGAGAAAACATGGTTAAGAAATTAATATACACCCCTTGGTACACATTCCATATTTGGTGATTAATCATTGAGTGGGAGAGATGGGAGAATAACAAGTGCAACAGTATGAACAGAGTTCTTAAGTGAGACCCTGATTATGGACAAATCATTTAAATGACACCTTCGATTAGGGAACGAGTCTAAAAAACAATCCTCTTGAGCATGTCAACCCCATACTGCCCTAGATTACAACCCTTCGCCCCAGAACACATCCCTACTGTGCCAATGGTGTTTTCTTACCCCAGCAATGTTATGGCCCTCGAAGCAACACATGGTTCCCATTGGTGTGTTTCCGGTGTGAGAGTGTTATCAACCTGCACTGTGTTATCTGTGGCATTAAACAGCTCTCACACCCAATACCTGGTCACAGACACTTGCCAGGCCAACTGAATACTTGTTTTTTCACTGACTGCATGTAAATACTAGTCAGTCAGCTAAGACTTTATGTGGTGTTTACGTCTTAGATAATCACATAACGGAAACAGAATTCTGGGTTTGGGAACATGCTGTGAAACAAACCACGGGCAACATTGTCGAAAGTTTTAATGAGTTCGCTTTAGTTTTAACTAACCAAATTCTATTCCATATTAGTCACTAAATAATATTATATATAAATATCATACGGGCAGTGTGGGATTTCATACAGAAACTTTACCCATATATATATATATATATATATATATATATATATATATATATATATATATATATATACATATACACACACATGTATATATAGACATGTATGTATATGTATGTATGTATGTATATATATATATATATATATATATATATATATATATATATGATTTATATATATATATATATATATATTATTGTGTGTGTCCATGCATATTTTTGGCCCTGCGTATTTCTTGCCCTCCATCCCTATCCCCTATCTCCCTCCTCCTGCCCCTCCCTTCCCATCTCTCTCCCTCCCTTTCTGTCCCTCCTCCCACACCTCCCCTCCCATCTCCCTTTCTCTCCCTCCTTCCGCCCCTCCCTTCCCATCTTTCTCCATCCTCCCGCCCCGCCCATCCCTTCCCATCTCTCTCCCTCTTGTTCTCTTTCCCCCTCCCACCCCTCCCTTCCCGTCACTCTCCCTCCCGTTCTCTCTCCCTCCTCCCACCCCTCCTTTCCCATCTCTCTCTCTGTCCTCCCACCCCTCTCTTCCCATCTCTTTCCCTCCCATTCTCCCTCCCTCCCGCCCCTCCCTCCCTTTCTCTCCCTCCTCCCGTCCCTCCCTTCCCATCTCCCTTTCTCTCCCTCCTTCCGCCCCTCCCTTCCCATCTTTCTCCCTCCCTTTCTCCGTCCTCCCGCCCCACCTATCCCTTCCCATCTCTCCCTCCCTTTCTCCCTCCTCCCGCCCATCCCTTACCATCTCTCTCCGTCACTTGCTCACCTCTCACTCACCGTTTCTGTTTGTCACCCAACACCAAGTGGGGAGAATGCAACCTTAGAACGCTATCCTATAGGCTGGTGCTGGGGAATCTTCCTGCCACATTTGAATGTCACGACTGCAGCAGTGTTTGCCCAGTGGCAGTGGGAAAAGGGGACTGACTGGAAGTATTTCTTGCAAAACAGTACCTTGACAAAAAAGTATTGCAGAGCTAACTAAGTCTGTTTGTCAGTAGACATTATGTCGTGTCAACATGTCAGTTGTCAAGTCTTTCTGTCAGTCCGTCTGTCTGTCAGTAGACATTATGTCATGTCAGCATGTCAGGTGTCAAGTCTTTCTGTCAGTCTGTCTGCTGGGCACACACCTGCTGAATAATGCCGAATTGGCAGTCAGGCTAGTTGGCGAAAATTTACGCCAACTGCTGCTAACATACACTATGCATGACTCGAGTTTCATCGCTGGCTTCACCTTCGGTCGCTTGTTAACTGCAGTTTAGATTCAAACATGTACTTTGTATAAGAATGAGTAAATCGTTTTAAATACAGTTGAGTAGTCAACTCCAATGGATGAATTATTAATAATCATGAACATTATTTTATCGCTATGCCAAAAGGAAAGCCGCAAACTGTACCAGTGCGCAAGAACATTGAAGTAGTCACCAACCTATAAACAGTAAAATCACAATATCCATATGTGTGTTCCTCTGAATGGATGCTTCGAGATTGGTTGAAAGACGATGCAAAACAATTACTAAGTGTACCTACTGTCATTTTTAATAAATAGTGTAAGCATAGACACTATTTGACTCAAGACTTAATAAGCTCGAAATCGTCATAAATAATGTACGAAGATGAAGTATCTTGCATTAGCTGAGAGAAATCCCTTTGAGAATATGAATGTGCAAAATGTCTAAGTTGAGATGTTTTCCCGTTATGTTATGTTATGTTATGTTATGTTATGTTATGTTATGTTATGTTTGTGTGAATTTTTACATACAAAGCAATTTCTTCAAGAATATAGATGCAAGAGGCTCTGAAATTATATTATATGATCAAATGATGTGCTGCGATTGGCCAGCTTTTGCTGACAGTTGAGTTGGGTCAGGAAAGTAGCGCACACCAGCTAACATTCGCTGTCTACACTGACTGCTGATTAAAAATTTTAATTGGCGTAAAACACTCAATTAGCGCCGACAGTTGAGTATGCATTTAGGACACGCCAGCCGACGAACACCGATTCTGGTGGATTGGCAGTCGGCAATTGGCAATAATCCTGACTAGTCGGTAGGTGTGTGCTATGCATTAGTCCTAGAAGATTGTACTTACCTGGTAGTCAGTTCAGATAGTTGTTTTAATGTGTTCAAAACACAATAGACAAATAACTATCTAGACAAATAATAACTATGTTGTTATGAATCAGTACTTCCAGTGACACGATGCAGTCTAGTGACTTGAATCAGTGTAGTGACACTAATCAGTGTACTGACACGAGTCAGTGAAGTGACACACTCAGTGTACCATGTGTCAGTGCAGTAACATATGACAATGTAGTGACACATGTCAATGTAGCGACATATGTCAATATAGTAATATGTCAATGTAGCGACATATGTCAGTATAGTGACATCTGTGTACTGGCATAAGGCAGTGTAGTGACACTATGTCAGTTAAGTGACATGTATCAGTGTAGTGACACATGATCCTGCCTGTGGCTGCCAGTCATGTCCAACTAGTGGCACATGGGTACCCAGTGCAGTAGGGCCAATGAACTTTGTGTGCATGCACTGCACTGGCCTGCTGACTCAGGATGACTCGGGCAGAGAGAAAGGTTATGTTCAATAGGGATACAGCTGCCTTAACCCTGGATACCTGCCAATATCCAGTCTGTAAACATTCGTAGTTTCCATAAAAACACAGGCGTGTAAGCAGGCATTATATCAATGAATGTGTTCTGTCGCTTTGAGCTGAGCTATGTGTATTTTAATTTATTACACCCAGCTATTCTGGGTCTCCATATTCTATGACTTGTTTGTGTTGCCTAGATGATGGAGATCTGATTTAGAACACTGCACATGTGCTTTGCTGTTTCTTCTGTCTTGATAAACACATTTGCCAATGCCTCAGAACCACAGGATGATGAAGATGATGATTCATCATTTGCCTGTGTCGAGTGGTTGATGTTGTCAATCCAGCCCATTTTTCTTCTGTTACTTTCCTAGTCTCCTTCTGTTCTGGTAAGTACCAGACTCTTCCTAAATGACAATTGCCATTTATTCACAGTACAAAACAGTACTTTGTGTACACTATTGATGGCATTACACAATGAAGTGTCCTTGATATAGATCTTGACAGTTTGGAGCAGGCTTTCAATTCAGTCCAACATGTGTCTTGAGCAGTCCCCAGAGACTGCACAGCTGATGAAGGGAGAAATATAGTCCTGGGCCTAATGCAGATGGAGAAGGCTTCCATGTCATGGACACTTGGACAGATGGGTATTTAAGAGGCATTGCTGACAGGTTAAGTGACCAGTAGGGGAAGTAGAGCTGCCCCAAACCCAATTTAGAGCCTTAATAAGATTGGGGCCATGCAGCTGGTTTGGCTCAGTGAATATTTACCACTGGAATCAGTAGTGATGCTTGACATGCCAACTGTGCATGAAGACCCACTTCATTCATAGACAGCCTCCACTATACTCACTTGAACAGTTATGCCACATTGTAATGGTACTGTTTCTGTCATCTTGATAGTGTACACACATGCTCTCTCTCCCCTCCCACACACTCCCCACTCCTACTCCCTCTCTTCCACCCCACCCCTACTCCCTCTCCTCTCCTCTCCTCTCTCTCCCCTCCTCCCTCTCTCCCCTCCTCCCTCTCTCTCTCCCTCTCCCCTCCCACACATCTACTTCCTCTCTCCCTCCTACCTCTCCCCACCCCCACTCCCTCTCCCCTCCCACATACTCCCCACTCTTACTCCCTCTCCCCTCCCACATACTCCCCACTCCCACTCCCTCTCCCCTCCCACATACTCCTCACTCTTACTCCCTCTCCCCTCCCACATACTCCCCACTCTTACTCCCTCTCCCCTCCCACATACTCCTCACTCTTACTCCCTCCCTCACCTCTCCCATGCACATACTCCCCACTCCTACTCTCTCTCTCTCCCCTCCCACACACTCCCCACTCCTACTCTCTCCCCTCCCACACACTCCTAACTCCTACTCCCTCTCCCCTCCCACCCACTCCTACGGTCCCTCTCTCTTTCTCTCCCGAGCTCTCTCTCCTGAAATAGGAACAACCTCTTAAAAGGAATAACTTTGAAATCCCCGTTCTTCCATACCCTGTTGGTCATCCACCCTCGTACCCTGCACTGTTGGTCACCCTCCCTCATACCCTGCACTGTTGGTCACCCTCCCTGGTACCCTGCCCTATTGGTCACCCTCCCTCATACGCTGCACTGTTGGTCACCCTCCCTCGTACTTTGTACTGTTGGTCACCCTCCCTCGTACACTGTACTGTTGGTCAATCTCCCTCATGCACTGCACTGTTGGTCACCCTCCCTCATACCCTGCACTGTTGGTCACCCTCCCTCGTACCCTGCACTGTTGGTCACCCTCCCTCGTACCCTGCATTGTTGGTCACCCTCCCTCATACCCTGCACTGTTGGTCACCCTGAGAGAGTCCACTGTGTCTTCAGTTTATCTAACATATTTAGCATGGATGTCACTTGTATTAACCATCAGTTAATATTTGTCATAGTACACATAGTACACATAGTACACATAGTACACATAGTACACATAGTACACATGCAGGTTTGGTCTCATTACTAGTTATGGAGTGTGACAGTTCACCTTTGGTAAAACAGAAACAACTGTTAAATATACATATCCTTACCTTGTGCGTGCCTGACTCGTCTTGGAGTGCTTCAGTTGAGTTCGTAGGTTCAACACGAGTCCTGGAATGTCCATGGTCTTCTTACGGGAGCCACCCCGCTCCCCACCCCGCTGCCCACCCCGCTCCCCACCCCGCTCCCCACCCCGCTCCCCACCCCGCTCCCCACCCCGCTCCCCTCCACGCTCCCCTCCACGCTCCCCTCCCCGCTCCCTTCGAGGCGACGGCGTTGACCTGCTTGTCCTGTTCCTTGTTTCTGCGGCAACGAGGACAAGGACACAGGACACATATAGGATGACATGTAGAACTGCCCTGAGAGATGCTGCCATGTTGCATTAGTGGATCCACTATCTCATGTCTCCTAAGTCCCTGTTAGATTCGTGGGAAGTCCACTGGTCTGATGGCTGTGCCACGGTCTTTATATCCTGCATCTCCTGCAACTCTGAAAACCAATAATCCGATAATCTGCAGCCACCCGCGGATCGGAAATAACTGTTTTACGTGAGTTACAAGTTACAATTTTATCTGAGTGATTGGTAGTTTCGCTGATTCAGACATAGATATCGCTCTGGATCGATGAACGGCGACGTAGTTAACACATTGATTTTCTCTGGTAATTCACATATATTAGATTTGTAGAAAACGGTGCTGTCTAGACATGGCAGTTAGTTTCGCTGGATTCATTACATCTACTGTGTAGTTTCCTGAATATGCATTTGTAGGAAGTTGCTGTCAAAGTTGCCTTTAAATATGTGGTTGTAAAAGATTGGAGTCTACCAAGAATATGACGCAGCATCAGTGTTATTTTAAGATTCCAAATTGCATTTCTAAAACGTTAGCTGACTAGTTTTCTGACAGTCAGTATCCATAGAGACCATGAAGCTAGTGTTAGTCTCCTATGGCTTACGGCTAAACAAACATAGCCTGATATTTATGAAAATCTATGCATCATATACTTTTCTCATAAACATGGCATTTGTAATAAGTGCACTTTCAAATTATTATATTCCAGTTAAGAGGTGAAACTACATGGATGGTAGACCTAAAATAATAAACATTATAGTTACACAGAAAGGAGGCAGAGAATTTATTTTTCTATATTGTGCTGCACATATCTAATATTGATTATATGAGAATAAAATACACTTTAGCTTGTGTCATTCATATAGAATTAGCACCATGACAATTTACACTAGCGCTGTCACTAATCATATTATTATATTTGTCCATTATGAGGACATCCAAGAAAGGGAACAGACACGTTACTGACACATCAATTATTTTCTTCTCCTGTGACAGGCCAACTACAATACAGTAGTAGTGTTCTGGTGATCTGCATTGTGTCTTATGAAATATGTGTGTGTGTGTGCGTGTGCGTGTGGGGGTGTGTGCGTGCGTGCGTGCGTGCGTGCGTGCGTGCGTGCGTGCGTGCGTTAAGAAATAAGACACACTCAACTATGCTGTATTCGACCTATTAAGTGTACATGCCCTAATTAGCATACACCCCATTTTTTAATCAGCAGGATCCATAATTTTTGTAATTTGACTAGTGTGGATCAACTGAAAAGTGTCGCCAACTGGTGTTAAACAGTTGGCACCACTTTTCAGTTGTTCTACACTAGTTACCAAATGACACCACTAGTGTTAAACAGTTAGCTTTTTGTCTTGAGAAACAAAGTTTGGTGTAAGAACAGATTCCTTGACATTTGTCCATGGCGCAATTTTTTGTCAAACATACTGTATGCTTATCAGGTCAAATACGGTACCCAAACAGTCCTTTTCCAGGGCTAACACAGAATTTTTTGTGAGTTTACTAATAGAGACCACCACTCTTTGAACCCACGACAGGTTGCACATTTACCCCCCCCATGTGAGATCTTTTACTTCCCCTGACATATACACCAGGTGGAATTGACCAACTGCTTTTAGTGTCTCTTCTAAAAGACACAGGTAAAATGGGGTGAATGAAATGGCCCGAGTTTCAAAACAGCAGCAGGTGGACTTGCACCATGGTTCTCTCAATTGACAGTCCAATGCTTTAACCTCTGAGCCACAGCGCCCCACTTAGACTGGCTGCCCCATCAATACACAAACGTTGGTCAGACTTTGTGTATTATAGTTCATTTTAATTCGATTTAACAAAATAAATCTATTACTATTTTGTATCCAATAGGCTTTTAAATTTAAGTATGGTTTTATCTCCCAGATGTCTTCTCTCATAGGGGAATATGCCTTAGTATATTTTTGGGGGTGAAAATTTGTACTAGCATGTTTTCTTGCATGCATGAGTACATGTTATGTGGCCTTCGTGTTTATCACATGTCTGTCATGTGACTCCAGTGCTGTTGTGAAATGGCAAAAGTAACAAGTGGCATTTTTGCAAAAAATTAGTAAGTTGATATCACAATTTTTTCTACATTGATAGTTTACAAAATTACAAAAGGCAGCAAGTGACACTAATTCATGAAATTAATTAATGTTACAAGACGTACTAGTCATTATAAATACCGGGTACGCATATAGTCCATGCCATTATTACTTTGCTGTGATATACAAAACAAGAGAGCAAAACACAAATTTGTTATGTCCAATATCTCAAAACAACCTTTTTACACTTGCGGCCTTTTGCCATTTCACAGCAGTATGGTTGTCTGCAATCGATCAATGCAATGAAATCAGGGCAAGTTGCATTTGAGTAACGTATAATATTTACTTTCCCCAGATAAGGACGGTGAACCTTACAGAAACAACAACAGGGATAATCTGTGGTGAGAAAGTGTAGTTATCTTACAATACATGGCCCAGCTACAGTGTGAAGCTATACCCATGAATGGCCTCGGGACAAAATTGGACACCTTTGGCTAACTGCCACAGCCCACACTGTCATTGTTTCCTGCAAATTTGAGCAATCAGGAATTATCAACTACACTAGTGGATCCAGCTTGTATTGCTTGATACAGTCAACGGTCTGATTGGTTGATTAAGTGTGACAAGATTACAGATTAGGAGAAAAAACGGTCATGTACAAATCAGACTCCTGTTTTGAAATGTTGTTTTTTTACGTGTCACCCAACTCTCCCTGTGCATATGGGGCTGGGTAGTTCAGGGATTGTTCACCCCAATTTGCCTGTGTCTTTCGGATGAGACAATAAAAGCTGCTGGTCCCTTCTACCTGGTCAGGGGAAGTAAAAGATCCCACACGGTAAATATGTAACATGTGGGGGTAAATATGTAACCCCTCGGGGTAAATATGTAACCCGCTGTGAACTGATAGAGCTGGTGATCTCTATCTGTAAATCCACTAACATAAACATCACTCAAGAGTTAGCCCTGGAAAAGGACTGTTTGGAATATACCTCATAAGACATACATCCAGACTGGCACCATTTATTTGGTTGAAATTGTTATTGGTTAATCAACCTTGAGTGTCCCAATTTATCAGGCTATGAAATGTATACATACACCAAACGAAATATGCATAAAACGTATTTTAGGAGAAATATAACATACTTGCTCCTCAACAGCTATATAAGTTTGTCGATTAGTGATATACTTGAGTGATGAACACTTGTATGTACTTTATCGTGATTGTTCCATTTGATGCAAATCGATATTAAAATGGGATTTGGCCTTATACATTCCAAAATCCCATAAATCCATATTGCAAATATGTGAAATTTGTATTTGGTGGCAGGTGCCAGATTTGCCTATGCAACGGGCCAGCCTCCCTGTCAATCAGCCTGGTTGTTTACTCACCTCTCTGCACTGGATGCTTAACACATCAACACAAGTTATATAGTTCATTATCTGTCTATTTATGCGTGACATTAACATCAGGAATACCAGGAATCAAACGTGTGAGACATCGTGATGAGCGAAGGATTTTAGTGAACAACAAATCTAATCTAGCTGGTAAATTATGATTTTGTAGAAGCGATGCACCTTTTGCACTGCGATCAATGCATTCTGGCATACATGGTAAGAATGATTGATGTGTTGGTAAGATAACACCACTGTAGGTGATCCAACTTGGCAGGTAAAACCATTTACGTCACTATATTTCGTCGTCCTCTGAAGACATCTTTTTAGCCGTGTTTATCCTCCTTAGCACCGCGGCATATCCATCCAACTGTTTACAACTTTAATGTTGTATATCAATTTTGAGATTGCCTAATCCTTTGGTTTTGATGTGCCTCTGAGCTTGTCTTTTGCAGGATTTAGGTGATGAGAGAAGTTTTTGTATTATCATTATTTACTATTATTCATGATAAGAATGATTGATATGTTGATAAAATTTGTTGATAAAATAGCACTCATAGAGATGACCCAAGTCATTTAGGCAGGTAGAAGCCTGTACTGAGGTATTGGCAGCAGGCTATGTATAGATAAGCTGTATGTACCAAGTACTCAGTGGGTTAGCTGATTACCATTGTGGCAGCTGTCACTAGAGTAGTACTACCAGCAGCAGCAACAGTTGTACCAGCTGCTGCAGCTGGCACTGATACGCAGGCCTTTGTCTTGAGAAGTAACAGCAAAGATAGCAGCATCCTACCTGTGTAACAGCGTGTAGTAACATTCAGTAATGCGCAGTAACAAGAATCCAGTGTTAATGTCTTCGCCTTGTGGAGTCTGTCAACACCAGAGACTTTCCCTCTTTCTTCCCACACTCTCAGCCTCAGCCTTCATAACTGCCAATATTTCCTTCCTAAACCCTGTGGGAAGTTCCACTTGGAAGAGTCCATGTGTCGATAGGGGTGTCAGGTTGTGGCTGTCTGTGACGAAGTGTAGGGCAGTTATGGCCCTCTTCCCAAGGTGAAGTTGGTTGTGGGGTGAATTAAAACACCTGGTTTGTTTCACCGGTTGCTATTTCAATCATAGGTGTCCTCTATAACAGTTGGCTTTGTTGTCTGGTCAGTGGGGTGCAGATAAAGCTATTCATACTCATGTTAACTTCTTAGATTAGCAGTTTCTCAGTTTAGCTGTGATCAGCTGTTTAAGGAGTATTGATTGCATCAAGAATCAAGAACTATGAGATACCAGAACTAACTATCTTTAAATTGAACTTATTCTCACTGAGGATGATAAATTAATGGAATAAATGATCTACTGATTGTGTTAATGCTAGCAGTGTGAATGTGTTTAAAAGCAGAATTGTCAGATGTCTGACAAAGGTGGAACACACACAGCTGACAAATTGTAGCAATCCCAGAAGCCACTGGCTTCTGTGTTGCCTTAGATAGCAGTCTTGTTAAATCTTCTGTGTTGCTTTAGATAGCAGTCTTGTTAAATCTTCTGTGTTGCTTTAGATAGCAGTCTTATTAAATCTTCTGTGTTGCTTTAGATAGCAATCTTGTTAAATCTTCTGTGTTGTTTTAGATAGCAATCTTGTTAAATCTTCTGTGTTGCTTTAGATAGCAGTCTTGTTAAATCTTCTGTGTTGCTTTAGATGGCAGTCTTGTTAAATATTCTGTGTTGCTTTAGATAGCAGTCTTTTTAAATCTTCTGTGTTGCTTTAGATAGCAGTCTTGTTAAATCTTCTGTGTTGCTTTAGATAGCAGTCTTGTTAAATCTTCTGTGTTGTTTTAGATAGCAATCTTGTTAAATCTTCTGTGTTGCTTTAGATAGCAATCTTGTTAAATCTTCTGTGATGCTTTAGATAGCAGTCTTGTTAAATCTTCTGTGTTGCCTTAGATAGCAGTCTTTTTAAATCTTCTGTGTTGCTTTAGATAGCAGTCTTGTTAAATCTTCTGTGTTGCTTTAGATAGCAGTCTTGTTAAATCTTCTTACTTGTTTTTATTTTATTTTTTTGTCTATAATTATGTTGAAAATGAATGCATTCAAACTTGGCTAAAATAATAACTATGATTCAGCACACACGGACAGCTAATGTTAACTACTATAAACCATGAGGTAAACTATGTTATTTCATATTTGTCATGAACATGTTCCTTGGAGCATATTTTATGACAAAATATGTGCAAGACATTGTCATGTCAAAACCTGCCTCAAAAGTTAAATAAAACTTGGTGCACACAGTTGCTATGTCAGAATATATTATTTTTAGTGTATGGGAAACATTAAATACAAAAAGTTAAATTTGCTGAACAAAATTGGCATTTACTGCTTGGTATCAACAAGTGCGTGTAATGCAGCACATTTCTTATCAAACTGGATTTTTTTCATTCGACTACACCACATCCTATGTTACTTGTGGCTGACACATGTATTCTTAATTGCAAACCTGATAAGGAAAACCCCAAAGCTAGTTTAATAAGTACAAATGTAGTAAGAAATACCAAGTCTAAAACTGCCTACAGAGTGCGTTTAACCCATCATGAATCAGTTCGTTGATGTTCAGAAAGTTTCAGTAGTTCATATAGACAAGCTACACATAGCCATTTTTGCCCTTTTTAGCCGAATTTTGGTTCAGTAGAACCAAAAATAATTTGTCTGATGATTTCATCAAAACTAAGTAACACATTTGCACAAATGGAAGGAGGATAGCAACTGGTTCATTTAGCATTGTACATGACATCATTGTACATGTCATCATTGTACATGTCATCATTATACATGTCATCATTGTACATGGCATCATTGTACATGTCATCATAGATGTACAGTAATAATAACTTATTAGTACTATATATCTATGATGTCATCAATGTATTTAAACATTAAACAAATTATTTTCACTCACTATTCATACACAAGCTGACCTCCAGCACATGAATACAGTGTTGCTATGACAGCTGAAGAGCCACCTGGTGGCTACTAAGTTCTCAAAATTGCACAAAGGACAATTCTCTAATTCAGAGTTTCATGTAGACAATGGTGGAGGTAGAGATATGAGGCCAAATGATATATATATATATATATATATATATATATATATATATATACATATATACACACACACACACGCGCGCGCACACACACACACACACACACACACACACACACACACACACACACACACACCTCTTAATTCCACATTAGGGTGACAGTCATGACATTTCTGCAATAGGTCGCCAGTTTTGCTAACTGCCATTTCTTGCCATTATGGCTGTCTGTTTATTTCTTTATTATGCGTATTATCTTCTCTGTCATTGGTTGATAGTATCAAACTATTATTGATGTTGTACAGTTATGCAATCAAGATAAATGCCTTTTGTGCTGATTTTTGTGTTGCCCTTTTGCAGCAAGTTAAAACGATCAAGATATACTGTGGCAATGTTTAAGAACACATATTTTGATAAATAGCTGGTAAATTTTATTTTACATAATGTGAAAAGCTTTCCAATACATTCCAATACATTCGTGCAACAAAAATTATTGGTGCATGGTGTAATTATTGTACGAGAAACCTTCAAGCAAATAATAGGGCGACACTTTTCTGCTGCCCTATTGTTACTGTCACCCTAATGGACATATTTTACACCACCTAAACTGTCAGCCTCTATTATAGGCTCTGTAGTAATATATATATATATATATATATATACTATACATATATATATATATATATATATATATATATATATATATATATATATATATATATATATATAATAAATATATATATATATATATATATATATATATATATATATATATATATAATAAATATATATCAATGTTTTGAAATGATCCCTTGTCTCAATCAGAAAAATCAGTGTTCCCAGTTGTGTAACATAGTCAGGAGTTGGGTGACGCAATCAGGTTTCATGTGAGAATCTGTGATGAATCTGATACATACAAAGTGTCCTGGTGTGTGCACTGATTGTATTGGCAACAAACTGCCTAGTATTAGTGCTTCACAGAAAATGTCAACCGTTGTTATAAGTGCCCCTTTATCCAGAAAAAGCCACCTTTGTATATGGCAGATAATTTGACATGAAGCTGTGTTTGTTTCTGAAAAACAGCAAGACGCCAGGAGTTATTAAAATATAATAAATATATATCACTCATTAATTACTGTTGCATGTTGTTATTAAAAATATTGAAGTAAAGTATACATTGTAATTGCTGTAAAGTTGGAAACTATCCTGAACATTCCACAGCTTGCCTATGTTTTTACATGGTGAGATTGCATTTCATACATGTACGAATGCACTAAATGTTCATTTCCAATGGATACTTCAGCTGGGATAAAATATCCCTGAATTAAGGATATCACTGGTATCAGGTTGAGTGAAATCTAAGATAATTGAATTTGTTTGGGCAAAAATTGCATTAGCCTAGAAAAGCTATTGCTGAGCCGAGGTTAACATGATGGAAATCCTAGTGAACACTTTGTATGTGCACACACGGGTGAATGGTAGCTGTGGATCAAGGGCTGCAGTAAAGTCAGCTATGCCGGGAATATAAGTTCAGTCTGATGTGCCTTCTGAGATGTCTTGTAGGCATGTGGAGGTTAACAACACTGCAAATACAAAACTGTATTTGTACAAAATGTACTCTATATATCTACATTTATGTTCATATGGTGGAGAAGACCATGTGTTTCATGCTTATGTAATATTTAATGTAGTCAGGATCATGTATTAATGCTCACATTGAATACATGTGTAGTTAGTGCATTATTTGTTCATATAATTCAAAGTACAAATTATATGTTGATATTTAAGCATACATTTTTGAGACTCAATTTGTATTTGTATAACATATACTCTACATCTACCTTTATTTTAATGGTTCCTGCATTACTTAATGTGTTCATGTTCACATTGTAATGTATTCATGTGCGATAATTAGTTAGGTTATTAGTGTAGTATTTGTTCATAAAATTCTTATTACAATGTGTATGTACATATTTAAGAATTTTTTTTTTAATGGTGAATTGTGTTATTTTTATCTCTGTGCTTCTTGTATCCACTAATAGTAAGCAATTTGAATGGCCTCTATAAATAGCAGAACTACGCAAACATGTTTCTGATAGGTTCAACTATTGTCCTTATTTCTGTAGCTGTTCGGGTTAGAATGGTAAATTTATATAGCATGTTCTGTCAACATGAATCACATTTGTAACAATTCTATCATAGCTAGTTTGTGGTAGTTGAATGATCATTTTCTTTTACACTATCTTTAGAATACTTTCTTTAATCATCCAGAATTATATTGTATTTGCAACATTTTACTGCAGACTTTGTGATAATTTTACACAAAGACAGACTAGAATCAGTAGTTCAACTTGTACATAGCAGGTAGACATGACATTCAAAAGTGTGCTTCGACTGTGTGCTAGGAATGGTAGGGTCCTCCTAGTCCCTACCTCATTATTCTATCCCCATGTGAAAGAGAAACCCTATCCTGACTTGTTTACTGACTCAGCCTCTGTCTACCAACACCTGCTCATGTTTAGCCACAAAGATAATATCCTAATTACTGGGCCCTGTGTCTTAGTTAATTACACCACCATTTGATTAATTCAACATTTGGTGGCAGTTATAGCAGTCCTTGGTCCTGTGGCCTGCTTCTGCAGTTGAAGAGACTTCAGACTCGATTCTCAATTCATTTAGCCCATCATGAATCATTAGCCCATCATGAATCATTAGCCCATCATGAATCATTAGCCCATCATGAATCATTAGCCCATCATGAATCATTAGCCCATCATGAATCAGGTTCCTTGGTGTTCACATTGGTAGTGTGTGAATAGTAATATATGCAGTCAGTTAAAAAAGAGTGTGAACTTTTGTTTTTAAAAATGTTCACTTTCTCAGAGATATTAGAACAAAATGGCAATTTTATAACTTCTGGAATATATAAAAAAAAGCACAAAACACGATAGAACATCTCTGTTGTGGGGCAATCTGGTTTTAATCACAAATGCACTGAGGAAATTTGAATAACTTGAGGAAATTTGAATAACTGCTCTGAATTCTGGAGATCTTTTTTAACTGCTGACCTCGTGTCAGAAGAATCATTATTATGAACAGTCTTACTATAGTGAAGATGGGCACAACTTGGTGCAGCCTCTGTCCTCCATCCGTCTAGTTCTCTGGAACAATCACCTGTTTTCTTTAAGTTTCCTCCCAGACCGTGGACACGAAGCACTCCCATGATCCCTGCTCATGCAACCATTGTTGGGATGTTTCAGACCCAGTTGCGGATCTGGGACTGCTTCCTCCTCGAGGGCCCTAAGGTTCTCTTCCGGTTCTCCCTGGCCGTACTCAAGTGGAACGAGTCGGTCCTGCTGCAGAAGACAGACATGTTGAGCACCCTGAGACACCTCAAGGCCTGCACCAACCTCATGTTTGACGCCAACACGCTCGTCAAGGTAACCACAAAGCACAGAGCATGATTGAACACGATTGAACATGATTGAACACGATTGAACACGATTGAACATGGCTGAACACTTACGATTGAATAAAACCTGATGCAACTCGAACATCGTAGCCCAATCGTGTATGATCGTCATGACTGACAACCTTACGACTGACCTATAACTGATCACTATACACAGCTGTGACTATTCAAAACAGTAGATCATATGTGATCGTGTAAACCTAGTGTTATTTTTGCTAACCACAGTCTACCACCAAACTTTTTGTTGTCGAACTTCATGATCAACAACATCCTTATTCTCGTATTGGTTTATTCCTTGCAACTCAAAAATCTTAGTTAGAAAGTACTGCATACTGTGTGACTGTTCAAGATGGCCAGTCTACTTAAAATGTCCTGAGCCAATGCGAAAATTTAAAACTGGGGACACACAATGCATGACTATCTACAATTATCTATGATGCGATGGTCGAGTTGCGTCAGGTCATATCCAATCATGCAGTGTGTGGCGGGCTTTACCCATAAATCTTAAACATTTTCTGAAATCGCATTGACTTTGAACAGATATTCCATTTTTGTGCATTTCGAACAAGGCATTTTTTGTATTGTTCTTCAGAAAATCAGATATGCTCCCCGTGATGACTTCATTTGCAATGATCCTACAGTTACTGACATGTGTATGTCGCCAGCTATTTTAATCTGGGCAGTGCATAGTCTGCAAATATGGCCTTATTCCTTCTTTGTACAATCATTTTCCAGTGAAAAAATTGCAGAAAAGCAGGTTCCGTCTCAAAATCACTGACACTGGAAGTAAATTAGTGATCAGTCCCCTGGTGTGTTCATACACAAATAAAACACCCCAACACCCCTAGGTGTGCCAGGGTCTACCACCCTAACACCCCATCACAGACATGGCCAGAGGGGGGCAGAGACAATTCATCTGCTTCTACTTACAGCTGGCCTTTGAAGACATGCAGCCCTTTACCCATCGCCACCAGCTGGCCTCTAAACAGCTACTCTACCTGGACAGAATTAAAGACTCCCTGCTCATATCAGAGGACAAGCATCGCAGACTGACCAGCCAGGAGGAAAAAGTTAGTCCTGTTGTAGCTTAATGTTACTCTCCAAGGTATAGTTACTTATACTGTAATTTGGTCCTGAAAGATATCAGTAGGCCTAGATCAGTTGTTGATTATCATCCTAGCTCCTAGCTTGGCCCTCCATTTCAGTACTGGATAACTTATATTTAACTTATATATGTGATTGTAGTGTATGTGACAATGTTTTAATTTTATAACTGATGTTATCGGCTGTGCAGTTGTATATAAGGTTTATTTTAGGCGTAATTGCATCTACTTTGTGTAATGTTGACTATCAACATTCCAACAAGGTGTGCAGTTTGTGTAATATTAGAGGAAAATATAATCTGTTTTAGTTGATTTGCTTGCAGATGTTGGATGTGTCTGATGTGGGTCTCCTGTACGAGTGCGCAGCCCACTGGGCAGATGGTGAGTGCAGGGTGGACTATGATGAGCATCTGTCATATGCAGTCACATTCTGAGGAGCAGCTGCAAATTTGCTTGACCTGCATCATCATGTCCTCTCCTCACTGAGAAGTTTATATCAACACGGGACTTAACCAAGACTGTGAATGGGTGTTGTATGTATGCTGTTGTAAAGGAGATGGGCGGTGAACCTTATCCATGTATTGCTTCATCACCATCCACTGCTGTTGTAAAGGAGATGGGCGGTGAACCTTATCCATGTATTGCTTCATCACCATCCACTGCTGTTGTAAAGGAGGTGGGCGGTGAACCTTATCCATGTATTGCTTCATCACCATATACTCCTGTTGTAAAGGAGATGGGCGGTAAACCTTATCCATGTATTGCTTCATCACCATCCACTGCTGTTGTAAAGGAGATGGGCGGTAAACCTTATCCATGTATTGCTTCATCACCATCCACTGCTGTTGTAAAGGAGGTGGGCGGTGAACCTTATCCATGTATTGCTTCATCACCATATACTCCTGTTGTAAAGGAGATGGGCGGTAAACCTTATCCATGTATTGCTTCATCACCATCCACTGCTGTTGTAAAGGAGGTGGGCGGTAAACCTTATCCATGTATTGCTTCATCACCATCCACTGCTGTTGTAAAGGAGATGGGCGGTGAACCGTATCCATGTATTGCTTCATCACCATCCACTGCTGTTGTAAAGGAGATGGGCGGTGAACCTTATCCATGTATTGCTTCATCACCATCCACTGCTGTTGTAAAGGAGGTGGGCGGTGAACCTTATCCATGTATTGCTTCATCACCATATACTCCTGTTGTAAAGGAGATGGGCGGTAAACCTTATCCATGTATTGCTTCATCACCATCCACTGCTGTTGTAAAGGAGATGGGCGGTGAACCGTATCCATGTATTGCTACATCACCATCCACTGCTGTTGGTTCATTCGTTCAGTCATATCCTCTTGCGAGGTGGTTAGCAGAATTCACTGAGCCGAGTCATTATAAATTGAGTGATGGAGTCCACAGCAGGTCACACACTTACATTTACCCCCGTGTGGGATCTTTTACTTCCCCTGGCATAGACACCAAGTAGAAGGGACCAACAGCTTTTAGTGTCCTATCCGAAAGACACAGAACCCTGGTCGCCTCGACTGATAGTCCCACATATGATGTGTCCGAATGTGCTCATACTTATGAATACGAGTTTATGATATGTAAATAGAGTTCATGACACCCGTGAACTCATAAATACGAGTTGCCAATTGGGGCTCCTTTTAAAAAAGAATTTTCTCAATGGTAATTATGAGTTGACCAGGGTCATGAACTCTTTTTACATGTCGTGAACTAGCAAACTCGAACACAGCATTAGCCCTGATGCCTTGAGACCATTGTTCAGTCTGTTCTCTGAGAAGTCTTCAGTCCTAATACTTTGACACAAGCGGTTACTTCTTGACCAATGGTTATGAATTCTACAAGGTTTCTTCTAACACACTGTTTTGTCGCCTGTCAAAGTTGTAGGAATAGTCACTGAATATGACCAGTGGCTAGTGCTGTCCACTAAGCAGTGGATGTGCTGTTTCAGGTGAGGTTTGGGTGTGTGAGACTGACACTGACCACGGAGATGTCTCGGTCATCTCCTGTGACAAGGTTCTCGTCACTTCAGCACATATCAAGGTAGAGAAAATTCAGGTTTATCTTTTTCTTCATCTATAGCACACATCCTACTCTGGGGCATTGTCGCAGTGTGTTAAAGATGTTGAGTCCATGACAGGTTGCACATTTACTCTTATGTAGGATCTGTTACTTCCCCTGGCACATTTAAGACACCAATCCAAGATTGACAGTCTAACCAGCTTGTCACTATGCCCCTCATTAATTGGTATCGTGTAAATCAAGTATATCCCACAATCCTGATGTGTGAAAGCCTCCGTTGCAGCACCAGTTTAATGCTGTAACTCTTTTTGTCACAGAGGCCCATCCAACATAAGCCTCCTAGTTCCCAAGCAGATTAGGTTTCACACTAATTTCATGCTTTTTGTCTGAATGTTCCTTGTTCATGTTGTATTTGTTATGCTTTATGTGTCAGCAAGTACCATAAACTATATATGACATGAAAGCTAATTAAATTATCTTTTGAATGGTGTGAATTTTATAAATGTAGGTCCATTTTAACTTTTCCATATATTTTTTTATAAATGTTTGTGTTCATTAAAAAATTAACTACAGTCAGATGCCATAATGACAATGATTAATTACTCTGCAAGTATTAGTGAATGAAACCTTCAGAATTCAGTTCCGATTCAAGTGGTAAGAAAATTATTGAAAAATGATAATCCATTACAAAGTTATGGTATACTTTATCAAATAAGGTAATGACCAAAAATCACAAAACGTGTCACCATTTTTTCTTCACTTCACTCACTCTGTCAGTTTTAAAAGAATGACAGCTAAATTTATTGCATTTTTAAACTTGAATACTTCTTATACTAGTGACCATAAACAGAAGTACAAGACGTATAACATTTATTTAAACTTCAGGTAACAAAACATAACTAGAAAACAGTTATTCTTGGACTGTCATCCATACCACATTCGAGAGCTTCTTTATACAAAAAAGTGTCAAAAACCTATCCTACATGAAAACCCTCAAAAGCACTTATTGCTATCTAAAATAACATCTGACTCATCTGAGAATGCATCAACATCGTTGCCATGCGCATGGCATCAGCTATTTTGCGATAACAATGAAAATGAACATTTAGTAATTTACTACGGGCAAAATCACTGTTGAAGATGTCAACCGGAAGTGTCCCACATTTTGTGATGTCATAGGAATATGTGTAATTATACTTGAGGTAATTTGATAGGCCTATGCACCTATGCTATAACTACACAAAAAGTCAGTTGGCATAGAACGAGATAATATATATCTAAATTCTCAAAATAATGACTCCATTTAAAACTAAAGAAATTTGAAAACAACGGTTTCAGCTGACATAGTTCTAAAGCTTTCAGTGTTTGTGTACATGCAATACATCCATCTGCAGTCCAGTGGTAATCTGTGCTATATTCCATGTCGGTGACAAGTTTATTTATACCCAATGCTTAACCCTACCCATGAGTCTTGAGTGTGACTTGTTCAAAACCAAACAAACAAACTTAATAATATACTGAAGGAGTGGTTGATTGCACCCTGTGCTTCTGGCTAGGGTTACCTTCATTTTAGCCTGGCTTATGTCACTGTATATTTAAGTGTAAGTCCGGGTGAAACCACATGGACACACCTAACCCAGTGCTATTGGAGAACATGTGATAGCAATTAGAAATATGTGCCTAATAAAAAACGTAAACATGGATTATGTAATTTCTGGCCTAGTTCCCAAACTAAAATATACAGGCCCAAAGGTGCATAGCAGTGCACAGCCAAATGTTTGAATGACTGAACTAAATGAACTGCATATTATTGGTTACACGGAAGTTGCAAAGTTATTACAGGAAATAAAGAAAACAGATATATTGCAGTGTAATGTAGACGATTCTCTAGAAACTCCACAGGGCTTCTGAAAGCAATAGTAATCATTAAAATAGAATAATATAGCATATTTTGCGTTAGGTTAGAGTAAATTAAATAAATGTCTTGCTGGAGTCAACATTAAATCCATCTTTATCTCACACAATATATTATCACAAACCTGAATTATTTTGAACTATATAAAATAACAAAAGTATTTTTGTTCATATGCAAATTTGTCTGCATATACCTTGACATTTCTTACACACACACACACACACACACACACACACACACACACACACACACACACACACACACACACACACACACACACACACACACACACACACACACACACACACACACACACACACACACACACACACACACACACACACACACACACACACACACACACACACACACACACACACACACACACACACACACACACACACACACACACACACACACACACACACACACACACACACACACACACACACACACACACACACACACACACACACACACACACACACACACACACACACACACACACACACACACACACACACACACACACACACACACACACACACACACACACACACACACACACACACACACACACACACACACACACACACACACACACACACACACACACACACACACACACACACACACACACACACACACACACACACACACACACACACACACACACACACACACACACACACACACACACACACACACACACACACACACACACACACACACACACACACACACACACACACACACACACACACACACACACACACACACACACACACACACACACACACACACACACACACACACACACACACACACACACACACACACACACACACACACACACACACACACACACACACACACACACACACACACACACACACACACACACACACACACACACACACACACACACACACACACACACACACACACACACACACACACACACACACACACACACACACACACACACACACACACACACACACACACACACACACACACACACACACACACACACACACACACACACACACACACACACACACACACACACACACACACACACACACACACACACACACACACACACACACACACACACACACACACACACACACACACACACACACACACACACACACACACACACACACACACACACACACACACACACACACACACACACACACACACACACACACACACACACACACACACACACACACACACACACACACACACACACACACACACACACACACACACACACACACACACACACACACACACACACACACACACACACACACACACACACACACACACACACACACACACACACACACACACACACACACACACACACACACACACACACACACACACACACACACACACACACACACACACACACACACACACACACACACACACACACACACACACACACACACACACACACACACACACACACACACACACACACACACACACACACACACACACACACACACACACACACACACACACACACACACACACACACACACACACACACACACACACACACACACACACACACACACACACACACACATATTGCCAGCACTGAGTTGTATGTAATTAACTTAGTTGAGGATTTTCTACTTGTTGTTCGTTGTTCTTGCAATAATGCATGACAGTAAAGTTATATCCGCAGTCTAGAGCCTGGTGCTATATTAGTGTAGTCTGACAAAGTGTGAGGAGCCTGGTGCTATATTAGTGCAGTCTGACAAAGTGTGAGGAGCCTGGTGCTATATTAGTGCAGTCTGACAAAGTGTGAGGAGCCTGGTGCTATATTAGTGCAGTCTGACAAAGTGTGAGGAGCCTGGTGCTATATTAGTGCAGTCTGACAAAGTGTGAGGAGCCTGGTGCTATATTAGTGCAGCCTGACAAAGTGTGAGGAGCCTGGTGCCATATTAGTGCAGCCTGACAAAGTGTGAGGAGCCTGGTGCCATATTAGTGCAGCCTGACAAAGTGTGAGGAGCCTGGTGCCATATTAGTGCAGCCTGACAAAGTGTGAGGAGCTTGGTGCCATATTAGTGCAGCCTGACAAAGTGTGAGGAGCTTGGTGCCATATTAGTGCAGCCTGACAAAGTGTGAGGAGCCTGGTGCCACATTAGTGCAGTCTGACAACGTGTGAGGAGCCTGGTGCTATATTAGTGCAGTCTGACAACGTGTGAGGAGCCTGGCGCTATATTAGTGCAGTCTGACAAAGTGTGAGGAGCCTGGCGCTATATTAGTGCAGTCTGACAAAGTGTGAGGAGCCTGGCGCTATATTAGTGCAGTCTGACAAAGTGTGAGGAGCCTGGCGCTATATTAGTGCAGTCTGACAAAGTGTGAGGAGCCTGGCGCTATATTAGTGCAGTCTGACAAAGTGTGAGGAGCCTGGCGCTATATTAGTGCAGTCTGACAAAGTGTGAGGAGCCTGGTGCTATATTAGTGCAGTCTGACAAAGTGTGAGGAGCCTGGTGCTATATTAGTGCAGCCTGACAAAGTGTGAGGAGAACCTGGTGCCATATTAGTGCAGCCTGACAAAGTGTGAGGAGCCTGGTGCCATATTAGTGCAGCCTGACAAAGTGTGAGGAGCCTGATGCCATATTAGTGCAGCCTGACAAAGTGTGAGGAGCCTGGTGCCATATTAGTGCAGCCTGACAAAGTGTGAGGACCCTGGTGCTATATTAGTGCAGCCTGACAAAGTGTGAGGAGCCTGGTGCTATATTAGTGCAGTCTGACAAAGTGTGAGGAGCCTGGTGCTATATTAGTGCAGTCTGACAAAGTGTGAGGAGCCTGGTGCTATATTAGTGCAGCCTGACAAAGTGTGAGGAGCCTGGTGCTATATTAGTGCAGTCTGACAAAGTGTGAGGAGCCTGGTGCTATATTAGTGCAGCCTGACAAAGTGTGAGGAGCCTGGTGCTATATTAGTGCAGCCTGACAAAGTGTGAGGAGCCTGGTGCTATATTAGTGTAGTCTGACAAAGTGTGAGGAGCCTGGTGCTATATTAGTGTAGTCTGACAAAGTGTGAGGAGCCTGGTGCTATATAAGTGTAGTCTGACAAAGTGTGAGGAGCCTGGTGCTATATTAATGCAGCCTGACAAAGTGTGAGGAGCCTGGTGCTATATTAGTGTAGTCTGACAAAGTGTGAGGAGCCTGGTGCTATATTAGTGCAGTCTGACAAAGTGTGAGGAGCCTGGTGCTATATTAGTGCAGCCTGACAAAGTGTGAGGAGCCTGGTGCTATATTAGTGCAGTCTGACAAAGTGTGAGGACCCTGGTGCTATATTAGTGTAGTCTGACAAAGTGTGAGGAGCCTGGTGCTATATTAGTGTAGTCTGACAAAGTGTGAGGAGCCTGGTGCTATATTAGTGCAGCCTGACAAAGTGTGAGGAGCCTGGTGCTATATTAGTGCAGCCTGACAAAGTGTGAGGAGCCTGGTGCTATATTAGTGTAGTCTGACAAAGTGTGAGGAGCCTGGTGCTATATTAGTGTAGTCTGACAAAGTGTGAGGAGCCTGGTGCTATATTAGTGCAGTCTGACAAAGTGTGAGGAGCCTAGTGCTATATTAGTGTAGTCTGACAAAGTGTGAGGAGCCTGGTGCTATATTAGTCAGTCTGACAAAGTGTGAGGAGCCTGGTGCTATATTAGTGCAGTCTAACAAAGTGTGAGGAGCCTAGTGCTATATTAGTGCAGTCTAACAAAGTGTGAAGAGCCTAGTGCTATATTAGTGCAGTCTAACAAAGTGTGAGGAGCCTAGTGCTATATTAGTGTAGTCTGGCAAATAATAATGCTTTATCCGATGAATTCAGCAAAGCTAAATAATTTTTATTTTACAAGCGAGCTGGCTTGTAGTCAATAGTAGATAGGTTAATTTTTTACAAAATGAGTCTGTAACAAGACTAGCAAAAATTGAATTGAGGAGGGACCTTGAAAAATTTGGAAATGAAATTGGTATTATGAGGTAGTGTTACTGAGTAGCATTCAGCTCTGTGTCATTACGTCCTGTAAATGTTTACTTAATCAACATTGACCTAATTTTTTTCTTACTCTCCCAGCAGGCGCAGAAAATTGTTTCTATTTTATCTTATTATTAAAATGTACCCTCAGGAGATAAATTATGCTTGGACTTTCTCCAAATAGGTAAACTCCAGGATCATGTGTGCATTAGCAGTGGGGGACGTGTTCCTGCTCGGAACACTGACATGGAAACTACTGGCCTACAGCTTCCAAACAAGGTACGGCCATAATGATCAATTATGTATTTAGACCGTGGGATGTATTCCAGTAAAAAAGCCCTGCTCAAAGGCAGTTAATGTTACTGTATTTTATGCTGCTGCATAACATGGCAAACATGTAACAAGAGATTTAACAAGATTACCAACTAAAGCAAAACACCCAGGTGGCAAGTGGACAAGGAAGCAATTGGCTCATCCAGAGTAAAAAAAATTTTCACCTATGTGCATCCCACCCTTTTGAGATATTTGTCAATTAAATTTTTGTTTACATATTTACGCTGCTAGCATTTACAGAGTCTGTAGATAATCTTTTCCATTCATGTATTGTCCTCAGTGAGAATGAGTACTTTATGAAGAATGACAACACAAGTTGCTTAATAAACAATTTAAGCCAATTGTGACTGACTAGTTCACTGTTTGGTAAATGGAGAAGGATGGGATTAAAACCCTGCTCGAAATAATCCTTATTAACACACGTAAACAATTAACTGTCCCACAAAACACTAGAATTAACTCCAACAAGTAGTAACTCCAACAAGTAGTAAGGACAACAAGTAGTAATGACACCAAGTAGTAATGACAAGTAGTAATGACAACAAGTAGTAATGATAACAAGTAGTAATAGCAAGTAACAGTCGTAATTTTGAGGATATGACGAACCAAGAATATATTGAAAACCAATGAGACAGATTTGAATCCTGTGGTCTCTTTATATAGTATCAAATTATTGCATCATATCATTTGAAATTGTGTCTATGAAGCTAAACTACGCCTTGTCACAGGCTTATTCTAATAAATGCATATGTGCATATTTCCTGCGCCGTCATTCCACATAAAGACGTTTGTGCACCCATTACATGACACATAAATCCATTTCTGATATCCAATCTACACGGATCCTTCACTGTTGTTACTTTGTGTCCTCTAGTTCTACTCTCTTTCTTATTTGTATCAATATTTTCATACCCATTCAACATCTTAAACACAATTTGTTCTCATCTTAACCTCCTTGTCTGTAGGGTTGTCAAACCATATTCTTTTAAACGTTCTTCATAACTGAGGTCTCCCAGTTCTGGAATAATTTGCGTTACTCTCCTCTGTATTCATTCTAGTGTATCTATATCCTTCCTATGATAATTTATGTATACAATATTCTAATTGATGATCACCATCATTACATAATGTTATAGGGTTTTTGGACTTTGTGAACTCGTGCAACCACCCCTAAGTATCCAGATTGGCCCCAACTGTTGATTTAGTGGATTTTACGGAAATGTCTTTTCAAAAGCAGCAAAATCTTTCCAAAAACAGCAGGAAGATGTCCCACCTACCTGTTGTGTTGTTTGACTTACCTGTTCTGTTGTTTGACTTACCTGTTCTGTTGTTTGAAAGATCATGAGTGCAATGCAAGGTTTCTAGGAATTTTGTCTAACTCGTATTGAGGGTAACTCATGTTGTGTTTATAAGAAAGAGTCTTTGTCATACTTTAAAATGTAAAGTTTGTAACTTCTGTGTATGACAGATTGAATCTTATCATTAACAATGATTATTGTGCAGACTGTCAGCGTTAATTGGTGTGGTGGAGAAGACTTCTTTGATATCCAACCTAAGCAACTGTAAGAATCAGTTTTCAAGTGCCTTTCTTGCTGTTTCTTGTAGACAGAAGGTGTGTAGGAAGAAGGTGTGGTGTCAATATCTCCTTGATGATTTCTAGCTTGGTTGTTGCAGGAAGAAGGTGTGGTGTCAACACCTCCATGACAGCGTGCTGTGTCTCCAGTCATCAGTCTCTGGCTCTACAGTGTTTGCTGGTCTAGCTGATGGCACATTGGCTGTACTGGAGGTCAGTCTTAGGTCAGGTGTCTGACTTAGAGAAAAACCTGTAAGTTCATGTTATGTAGTATAAACTACATCTGTTGTAACATCTTCATCGCATACGTGTGTTTTAATGAATGAATGAATTTTGTTAAATATGATTTGACCATTTTATGTCTACTTTGAATGTCAGCCTTGCCTTTCAATACAATTGCGAACATGTCAGTAATTTTCAATAGATAGTTTATCAGGTTCAGGTACCTGTAAAACAACGTCCCCTCCGCATGCAATGCAATTGTGATATTCAGATAGATACTTTCAAATTAAACAGATGATGGTCAGCGGATGTGAGATGTCAATGATACTTTCAATTTGTCCGTTTAATCCGAGGTGAACTATCATGAGATTATTCCTACTGAAGAGTTACCAATAGCTCCTGGCATGAATAAAATGTTGTAAAAAGTAGTGTTTTGATTGCCACTTGTTTCAGGATGTGAACTTGGCTGACCTGGAAGTAGAACCTCTGTATATTCCCATTGGTCGCCTGCCTGTGACATCACTTGTGCTTGTGGGGGACAAACTGTGGCTGTCCTGTGGCAGTGTGGTGCACATCCTCAGTTCACGGTCAGTGTTCTCATGGTCACACAATATACGTCATACATAGCCAGGTAGTGTCAAGAGACATCCACAAAATATGTCACACTATTGTTTGAAATTTTTTATTTATTGAAATAAACTTTTAATTTTATGTGTACATAACCAATTAAAATTGTGTTTAGTTGTTACGTAGTGATCACCAAGACACCCACCCTATGTAGCACTCCACCCTTATCTGGACAACCCCAAATTCCCCACTAACTTGAACATGACGTTCTTTACAGATAAATAGATGTTGGCATACTTGATATTTTTTATATCCATTACTTAGGTGACATGGGTACTATGTAAGGCAGGCTACAACCTTCAAGAATGTGTCACTTTTTTCTCTACAGCACAACCTAATTGAACATTCTGTGGTCCACCTAACAGGTGAGCTGTACAATGTTGAAAGTTCCTGGTCACTCAGTGTCCAAACATGCCACAAGGTGGCACTACTGTTTTCATTGACATGCTTGATGGTAATTCACTGACTTTGTGATAAGCTAGAAATCATCACAAAACACACAAATTATGGAACAAAGAGATTGTATAAACAGGAATAAAACAGTCAACGTATTAAGAAAGATTCTTACAGTAAGAACAGTGCAACGGGAGTCAACGGTCAGAATTTCAATAACATGTTTCTTGGGTCATTTCCAGTTTGCAATGGCATATTTAGACCCTCTGTTGGCTTAAATTTTGGATTTCTTTCATATGTAACTTGTTATGCCACTCAATGGTATATTGGTAAACTAATGGGTGACTAACTTTGCCCCCTGTATGGCCTCCCTGTATGGCCCCCCCTTGGCCTCCCCTTTGACCTCCCCTTTTGGCCTCCCTCCCCTTTGGCCTCCCCCTTTGGCCTCCACCTTTGGCCTCCCCCTATGGCCTCCCCTTTGGCCTCCCCCTATGGCCTCCCCCTTTGGCCTCCCCTTTGGCCTCCCCCTATGGCCTCCCCTTTGGCCTCCCGCTATGGCCTCCCCCTTTGGCCTCCCCTTTGGCCTCCCCTATGGCCTCCCCCTATGGCCTCCCCTTTGGCCTCCTCCTTTGGCCTCCACCTTTGGTCTCCCCCTTTGGCCTCCCCCTATGGCCTCCCCCTATGGCCTCCCCTTTGGCCTCCCCCTTTGGCCTCCCCCTTTGGCCTCCCCCTATGGCCTCCCCTTTGGCCTCCCCTTTGGCCTCCCCCTTTGGCCTCCACCTTTGGTCTCCCCCTTTGCGAGATCCTAGACACGCAACTGTATCTCAGGTGGTTGTGTCTTGCAGCACCCTCGACACACTACACAAGATCACGATTTCTGACAACACATTTGATCACATCCGCACCATAGTCCCCAGCAAGCAGGGGGTCTGGCTGGCGATACAGGGGACCACGGTCCTACAGCTGTGGGACCAGCAACAGTTGACGCGGCAACTTTGTGTTGACATTGCCACCAACACCTGTTATAAGGACCGGCAGTGTCAAGTGAGTTTTGTCTAGAGCTTTAAATGGTGGTTTAAAGCTCTAGTGTCCACTATGACATGCTAACTCTAGTATCCACTATGACGTTCTAGCTCTAGTATTCACTATGACGTGCTAGCTCTAGTATCCACTATGACGTTCTAGCTCTAGTATCCACTATGATTTGCTAGCTCTAGTATCCACTATGACGTGCTAGCTCTAGTGTCCACTATGACATGCTAGCTCTAGTGTCCACTATGATGTGCTAGTTCTAGTATCCACTATGACGTGCTAGCTCTAGTATCCACTATGACATACTAGCTCTAGTGTCCACTATGACATGCTAGCTCTAGTATCCATTATGACGTTCTAGCTCTAGTACCCACTATGACGTGCTAGCTCTAGTATCCACTATGACATGCTAGCTCTAGTGTCCACTATGATGTGCTAGTTCTAGTATCCACTATGACGTGCTAGCTCTAGTATCCACTATGACGTGCTAGCTCTAGTATCCACTATGACGTGCTAGCTCTAGTATCCACTATGATGTGCTAGCTCTAGTATCCACTATGACGTTCTGGCTCTAGTATCCACTATGACGTTCTAGCTCTAGTATCCACTATGATGTGCTAGCTCTATTATCCACTATGACGTGCTAGCTCTAGTGTCCACTATGATGTGCTAGTTCTAGTATCCACTATGACGTTCTAGCTCTAGTATCCACTATGATGTGCTAGCTCTAGTATCCACTATGACATGCTAGCTCTAGTATCCATTATGACGTTCTAGCTCTAGTACCCACTATGACGTGCTAGCTCTAGTATCCACTATGACGTGCTAGCTCTAGTGTCCACTATGATGTGCTAGCTCTAGTATCCACTATGACGTGCTAGCTCTAGTGTCCACTATGATGTGCTAGCTCTAGTATCCACTATGATGTGCTAGCTCTAGTATCCACTATGATGTGCTAGCTCGTTTGTACAAATGCATTATTTAGTTTTGATGACATCATCAGACAAATTAATAGATTATTTTTTACCGGGTTTGGTAAAAAAAATGGCAAAAGTGCTCTGCCTCTATATACTGTACTGTACATAAGGTTATTTATAGTTTTGCAAGTTACTGACTGTGCATATTGCTTAGATTAATCATAACATATTTGAGCATTGATTAACCTGATTCATGATTGGCTAAATCACTTGAGGAAGGAGTTTTACATTTTTTTCGTTTTTATCCTAAAATTGTGTTATATAGTATAAACTATATCAATTGTAACATCTTTATAGCCCAGGTTATAGACTGGAGATTAAGAGAACAGATAACATTTTTAAATGTTGAATGGTTATAATAATCTTTATAGAAGTTTTTCAGATATAGTTAAGGTACAAGAACTAGAAAGCACGAAGTAGCAAAAGAATTCCACATAGAATTCATACTGCTTGCATGATGGTGTTATAGAAACACACTCATATGGAACTTTTTATTTATTAAAAATACTTAAACTTATCTTTGACTAAGTTTAACCTTGTCCGCATCCTTAAGCAAGTCTTTACCTGGATACCTGTCACGTTATAAATGTTAAATTTATCATTTATTTATACAAGGACATTCCTACATATGTTCCAGGGTGAACAAACTCGTGACAGTGACATAACCGCTGTGTTGATGGTTGACACGTGTGTGTGGGTGGGCACACGTGACGGCCACCTCTATGTGTACCATGTGACACACAAGCGAAGCAGACCCAGTGGTCAGACGGTCAGTGTGCAGCAGAGACGTCATGCGAAGTGTTCCACCAGCACTCGCTCTCAGGTAACTGATGTTCCATTAGATTGTAAATATAAAGGTGTGTTACCTTATTAACAAAGAAATGTGCGATATATCCAGAAATCATAAGCAGTAAGTAGATATTGTATTCCACTGATGCAGCCTCCGCTATGATGGCTATCTTCTGTACCTTGTACTCTCCCGCTCGACGAAGAAGGAAAATGTACTCTTTGTACAGCCTGTATGTCAGTGGGAATATGTCAGTGGGAATATGCAGGTTTGCAACACCTTTAGTTGCATTCCTTTACTTCCATAAGTATTGCACATTGCAAACACATATGTTCACAATAAGACAATTTATATTATTAAATTATGTTGACATCTAAATTAATATTGTATAACATAGTATATTACATGTTTATTTGTCTGTGCTTGCACACTATATTTGTTTACTACCGAGACACACGTGTGTGTGTGTGTGTGTGTGTGTGTGTGTGTGTGTGTGTGTGATCCGATCATTTCAGTTAATCCCAGCAGCATGGCATTGAATAACTGTAATGAAGACACACTGAATGTGTAGTGTATCTCTCACTAATGTAAACATAACAATCTGGTACGTCTGATGACACAATGAATGATAATACTCTTCAGCAACTTGTCAAACTTATTCAACTGGTGACACAAATATAATACAACTGGTGACGCAAAGATAACTTTGGTGCATTTGACAACACCAAGATAACTGGTACATCTGATGACCTAAATATAACTGGTAGAACTGGTGACACAAAGACACTTTGTTGACCCACAGGGAAACATTGAGGTTGAAGGGAAGAATGCACAGAACCACCAAGTGACAGAAGGACACTTGGGAGAAAACTCCGCTCATCCACTGAACAATGATGTCATCTCGGTCAATCCAGATATTGTTGACTGGCATCCAGAAGTCAGCACAACATGCAACGGTAGTTACGGAATCAGTCCACCCGCCACTGTGAGACGTGAACACTCGTTCCTGGTTCCTCTTCGGAGACTAGCGTTACCCAGAGTGTCCCTCATCAAAGGGGACAGTGTCTTGTACAGTCCCTCAGAAGACAGTCCAGACACGTCCCCAGAGATAATTGAGACACCTTTCTATGAGGACACATTCTCGTTTACATGTGATGACAAACTGCTGTTGTCGAGTAGTCCAGAGAAGTGCACTGACTATCAGGATAAAAGTCTGGAATTGATCCTCAAGGATCAACCCAAGTTCTGCTCATCCAAGACATCGTCATCATCAGTGACGTCATTAGTTCACAATGACAGGTGTGTCGATGACACCACAAATGACAAGGCCGTGGTGAGGTCAGATGAAATACGCCAGGATGTTGCAGTGGAATCTCAACTCAAAGACTCGTTTACAGAGGAGATGTCAAAGGTCAAGGTCGAACAGAGACCAAGGTTGAATACAAGGTCGCCCAAAAGAAGCAAAGTGAAACTAGCGCTCGTTACAAAGATGAAGATCTCTGACAAACCAGTGAGGAGCCTAGTTCAAACTAGGTACGATCACTGATGTCATGGTGCTATTTGTGTTGTTCTAGAACTATACTAGATGGCAGCACTGTTACTGAGGGAATATATCAAATTGCTGCAAGCCGCATTAAATATTTTCATTTATTCTAGTGGATTTAAGTATAGATAATTTGTTCGTCTCTAAAGACTGTGCACAAGGAATTCTGTCTCTGTGTCTCATTACATGTAGGGGATTCTAGTTCCGCCTGCCTTTATCAAAGCAGATATTTTTTTAGTTATCTCATACCATACATATCTTGTGGGGCATGGTGGTCGTGTGGTAGAGCATCAGACTTTCCGCCGAAGGGACCGGGGTTCGAAACCACCTCCGCCATTTCGAAACTTGGGCAATTTCATTCACCCCACGTTGCCCGTGTCTTTCCCTTCTATCTGGTGCCTGTGCCAAGGGAAGTAAAAAGATCCCACACAGGGAAATGGAAAAAACCTGTGGTGGACTCACTAACTCTAGAGAAGGACACTCTTAAAAACCAGGAGGACCACACTGGACCTAAGTGTACTTATGCTTTAATGTGTTACCCTCGGTATCGTTAGATACCTAACAAATCAACCAATTAGTCTCTGATTGTTTTGCTTATTTTAAAAGAAATAAGAAACTGTATTCAGTGAGTTAGTAGACCACTAACTGCTCAACATTGAGTTCGTCTTTTATCAGTTGCCGCATCCTGTTTCAGTTGCCATAAGAGACCAGTCGTCATTAGTTGTGCTGGTTGTCATGGCGACCAGAGATCGTTGTTGAAATGGAGAAGAAGGTCAGATGAGGTGAGAAATAATGGCTGAAGTTGTTTATGATTTACCATTAATAGTACAACTCAGCACATACCTGTGATCAGATGATTATATGTATAGCTGGCATTTCTGAAAATATACTAAATAAGATCTGCTTTTACGGATCACAGAGTATGCATAAAAATTTTTATTAATTGTAAGGCTCCTAGTTACAGTTTTTTAATTGTTTCTCTCACCAGAATATATAAAAAATACAAGTTTTAAATAAAATTTTTGAAGTAAAAATAAATTAAGAATTCCAATACATGTGTGAAGTATTTACCTAAATGTAAATTATTAGTGTCGGCATACGTGTGAGATATTTAGCCTTGACACATCCAAGTATGTGACTAAGAATTCCTTTGCAATATACAATGATACAAAACATACTAATGCTATGTGACATCATTCTTAAAGCCAAAAATAAAATTTGTTTTATTGCAGAAAACCTGGGCAAGCGAACCAGTTCTGAATGAGGACCATTGCAGTAGTTGAACCAGTTCTGAATGAGGACCACTGCAGTAATTGAACCAGTTCTTATTCCAAATGAGGACCATTGCAGTAATTGAACCAGGTCTGAATGAGGACCATTGCAGTAATTGAACCAGTTCTGAATGACCATTGCAGTAGTTGAACCAGTACTGGATGAGGACCATTGCAGTAATTGAACCAGTTCTAAATAAGGACCTCTTCAGTAATTGAACCAGTTCTAAATGAGGACTATTGCAGTAATTGAAACAGTTCTGATTCTGAATGAGGACCATTGCACTAATTGAACCAGTTCTGATTCTGAATGAGGACCATTGCACTAATTGAACCAGTTCTAAATGAGGACCAGTAATTGAACCAGTGCTGGACGAGGACCATTGTAGTAGTTGAACCAGTTCTAAATGAGGACAACTGGAGTAATTGAACTAGTTCTAAATGAGGACCACTGCATTAATTGAACCAGTTCTTATTCCGAATGAGGACCATTGCAGTAATTGAACCAGTTCTGAATGAGGACCATTGCAGTAAATGAACCAGTGCTGGACGAGGACCATTGCAGTAATTGAACCAGTTCTAAATGAGGACCACTGCAGTAATTGAACCAGTTCTGAATGAGGACTATTTGAGTAATTTAACCAGTTCTGAATGAGGACCATTAATTGAGGACAGGTATAACCCAAAAACCCTATCTTTCTTACTATAAGTCCTAAAATATGAAATTTGTGGCAAAAAAATTTAATAATGTCAGAAACAAAAAATGAGACAATAAACCAGTTACGACAAGTCACATGATCCAAGATGGCCACCAAAGAGAAATTTATAGTGTATTTTCAAAACATGATTTCAAGGCTATTATACTAAAGAAAATGTGCCGACATTTTAGTAGCGTGTTGCCAATAAGCTACTGAACTAAAAGAAACCATAACTGGTAAATTTTACAATAAATATGATTTTTTATGCACAAACTTTAAAGAAATTTTTTTTCATCATGGACAAAATATGCCATATGTAAATAATCAAACAATATCAAACATTCTAGTTCACATGATTCATTGTGTAGAGCTTCAGTGATATGCCAATTTTTGTAAACATAAACTTTTCCAGATATGTTTTAAGTAGAAATTTCCCGATATCATGTTCTAAGTAGAAATTTAACAAAATGAAGTAAATGGCATTTAACATATCTAATTACCTATACATTACATTATAAACGGCTACTAAAATGCACATTTCTTGGCATTGACAAGCTTCATTCAGATGTGATATTTTAGTGCGTATGGAATGATAATGTGAAATAAATCTTGTGAAAAAATCCAAATTTTCACAACAAAAAAAAATTGTCCAATCTAGAGATTCTACCTATCCTTGAACCAGTTTGAATGAGGACCATTGCACTAATTGAACAAGTTCTGAATGCATGAGGACCATTGCACTAATTGGTCTGACTTGGGATGGAGTCAAATGACCTGTTGGAATCAATTTCAGTGTTACTCAACACACTGACCATTATAATGTATTAAGTCCAAATATTTAAAGGACCAATTTACAGAAATCATTCAAATATGTTGGAATGGTTGTTTGTTGATAATGTTACAAATGAATCATTGTAGGTCAAACACAACCAGAACACATCTATCTCCAGGTTGTGCAGATGTTGTTAATAATACTTAATATTACTTACTTACTTAATCCTCTTGGCCCCTTCAGGAGCATAGGGCGTCAATACTTAATATTATTGTATGTTATTTACACGCACACACACAAACATGCACACTAATGTAGGAGTAAAGTTAAATTTGCTGGTTGCCTATCAATATGAAAGATCAGTCGCATGGTCTCTGGTATTAAAATTAAATTACATATATTTAAAATATTTTGTATTAAGTATGTGTACACAATGTAGATAAGAAGAGATAATGTTCAATATTGTAATCATTGAGGATGATCTCTAAACATCATTGTATGGCTCTACACGAACCCGATGTAAACCTCATATCCCAAACTAATTAACTTAACATCTGGATTTCACACGGATTGTACTGGCAACTTCTTCACCAGGTGGCACTTCTGTCGACATAAGACAAAACTGCATATACTCATGAATATGTTCTGTAAGTCTCTTCATTTCATGAATTTGACTCCTTTCTCGGTTATCTGAAATGATTTTGTCTTTTGTGCATCATGCCCTGTGACACTGTAACAGTTCCGCAGCACACCACTGGCATGATCCCTGATTGGCCGTGTCTTGCCTAGTGTCCACCTGTGTGTGACCAGTCTGTGCCAGTGTTGTCCCATCATGTCCTGTCCACCTCTCTCACTCGGCCCATTGTCTGTGTAAGTCCGCTGCTCAAACAGTTCTGCCTTTGCACAGAATACTACCAGGTTATAGGTAAGCAGTAATTTCCTCAATGCCTCCACAACGAGCTTATTGTTCGTTCGACTGTACCCAGTGCTGCCACCTGTGCTACGATCGATCCAGTAGAATGCAGAAATGCTGTCAATCATGAGTATACAGATGTTAGGGTTGTTACTTAATAATGTCTCGAGTGAATGAAGTGTTATCAGAAACTGAGAGCTGCTGCTGCATCTGATGACATATAGCTGAGACAAACACTGCTTGATGAGATCCTCAACTGACGGACGCGCATCTTGGTTGTTGTCATGCACAGACAGCGCCCCCTGGATACGAGTCTCCAACATTGTAGTCAGTCGAATCATGCTGAAATGGTAGTCCAAGTCGACGTACACTACACTAATGCCCAGGCCGGAAGTGGGGATGCCACACCAGGACTTGGGAAGGATGGCATTGACGACCAGGTGTAGGAGAAGCTGGGTCTTGCCACACCCTTCTTCCCCGCTCAACTCATAGACAGACTTCTGGGGAGTCGAGTTTGGCAGCAGGGTGGGCTCAAGACAGGTCAGGGATGGTTTACAGTGAAGACGTGCCAATAACTGCAACAGACAGTCATATACAGTGTCACTTTAAGCGTATCTGAATGTACTTTGTCCTGATATATACGGTACTATACGAATGTACTTATAGTTATACTGTTACCTGCTGAGCATTGCTCCAAAATAACCCTATTTTACCACTAACATTTCACAGATGTCTGTAATAATAAAAATGCTGCCAGTTTATAAAAATCAACAGTACATGTTCATGACATTTTGTAAAACATCATACATGTCTCAGTATTTTCTTAAACATTCCATACCACGTTCCCATTTCTAATTAAAACAAGTACCATTTTAACAGTTGGTGCATAAACGTGGATCAATTAGGGAAACGCCGGATAACAGTGGCGTTTTCTAGAAACCGCTGTTAACTCGGTTAGTTTACTCACTTTGAATAACAAATCCTCTGATTGAAAATTTAGGGGTGCAGCCCCTGCTATTTCATTTTGTTTTATGCCAGTTAAATTAATGTTCCGACACTCCGAGAAGCTCCTGCAATAAGTACTTTCCTTCCAGCTAGGATTACAGAACCGCGCTTTGCCGTGCCCGTGGCGATAATAAAGGTAATCCCCAAAATACGGCTGTTAATGTGTACATAATGCAGTCATCCCACAATAAATTAACATGTTGTTATACTTATTATCATCGAGATGGCGATATCGCTTTAAATGTTTATGTGTCATAGATGCAACCGGTGAACTTGAAATTGTAATACCTGTGTCCCGGTCTCTGATTTCGCTTTGGGCGCCGCCATAGCTGGTCGCGTTCGTTTATATGCTAGGTGGCGACACTGTTTTTTTTTCGATGTTGAAAGACGCCACTGTCATCCAGCGTTTTCGTAATTTAACCGCAGATAGTGAATTTATCCCAACGTTATGCATCGGATTTTGACATTTGCTCGTTTTCATTTCTTTTTCTAATGGATATTATGGAAAGGGTTAGCTCTCGGGCGGGCGGGGATGCTACCGTCATAAATGCAAAGACGGTGGAGCAGAGCCATCGCTTCTTTTTCGTGAAATTAATTTGATTCTGATTACTGTTATAGCAGGTGGCGACAGCTGATAGTCAACAATACTAAGAAACACGAGCGGACTCGGGCTTTTTAAACAAAGAAGAGTTTACATCAAATTTGATTAATAACGTTACTCTGATGATTTGGGCACGTAGGTAATATCATAAGTCAAAGAAGACAAGCATTTTTCTAATCAGTTATTTACAATAATAGAAACAATATGAAACCATTTTAGACCTTCCACGTCTCCCGATGTGGCGGGAGATCATTTTGGTCATATTTCATACATTCTCCTGCTGCCCAGTTTTCAAACGAAAGACTTCAGTTTTTTTGATTTGATTTTGCAATTTTTTCGTTGATTTTCCGAGGTTTTGTCTTGATTCTGTCTATTTACATACGATTGAACAACATCATTAAATGAATTATTGATGTAAATACATTTAATATATATATATATATATATATATATATATATATATATATATATATATATACATGCATACATGCACACATACATGCATACATACAATCATACATACATACAATTATACATATTATGTAAAATATGGAAATCGCTTCACTTGCTCAATTTTGTTTCGCATACGAGTTCGTGCGTAATTCGGGTAAAAGACATTCGCCAGATGGCGCCACCACCGGAACAAGTTTTTTAAACCGCTATGAAAAATCTGCCGCCATGAGAACCGAGCTACAGAGCTACATCATTAATCGTTCCCCTGTGGATTTACTACTAACGGGTTGTGTTCTATTTGTGTATGTAGTGGAAGATAATCTCCCCGCTATTTGCTTGTGCCAACTTGGAAGGTTTACATTATTGTACAAGTAGAACACGATCTGGTATTCATCAAAGCCAAAGGAATCATCTAGGAAAATATAGCAGTTTTGGAAAGGGATTCGCGCGCGCGCGCACGCACGCACGCACGCACGCACGCACGCACGCACGCACGCACGCACGCACGCACGCACGCACGCACGCACGCACGCACGCACGCACGCACGCACGCACGCACGCACGCACATAACCAGCGGGTAACCAGCACGTACAGCAGTCGACTTTTGGACATGCATATTGAAGCCCCAATTGATTTAACAAGATTGCCATCCCCAACAACAAGTTCCAGATGGCAAGTGGACAAGGAAGCCATTGGCTTATCGATAGTCCGACACTTTTATCATCTATTTGTAGCCCGCTCTTATCATATATCTGTCAATTCTATTTTTTAAACATATTCACACTCCTAGCATTAACACAATCATTTGGTAGTTTGTTCCATTTATTTATCACCCTCTGTGAGAAAGAGTACTTTCTCATGTCCAACATACACTGTTCCTGAACTAATGCTGCTTTGTTTCCTCTGGTTCTACTGCATTCTTTAAGTTTGAAGAACATACTCCTATCAACATCCTCATAACCGTTCACTATTTTAAACACTTCTATTTTGTCTCCTCTTAGTCTCCTGGTCTCTAGTGTTGTCAAACCACATTGTAATAAGCGACTTTCGTAACTAAGGTCTCTCAATTCTGGAATCATTTTAGTTGCTTTTCTTTGTATTCTTTCTAGCTTGTATATGTCCTTCTTACGATACGGCCTCCATGCTTGTATATAATATTCCAAATGTGGTCTAACTATTGCTTTGTACAGGGATACAGTTAGTTGTTTCTCCTTATATGTGATAGTTCTCCTAATTAGCCCTAGAATTTGATTTCCTTTCGAAGTAGCAATCCCACATTGCTCTGAAACTTTCATGTCAGCACTAAATGTTACACCTAAGTCCTTTTCTTGTGTGGTTCTACCTAGAACAACATCCCCCATTTTATATTCTTCGTCCATGTTTCCATGTCCTATGTGTATGCATTTACACTTTCCAAAATTTAATAACATTTGCCATTTTTCTGACCATTTAATTAATTAATCTAGATTATCCTGTAAACTTTGTTTATCTGTATCATTAGTGACCTTTCTGAATACTTTTGTGTCATCTGCAAATTTGTGTACTTTGCTAGATATATTATCTTCCAAATCATTTATATATATTAAAAAAAACAGTATAGGGCCTAATACTGATCCCTGTGGTACCCCACTTAGAACAGATTTCCAGTTTGAAACATATATCGTGTAATATAAATATAACTGACGTTGCGGGAGACTGTGTTTGTCCTGGTTCACGAGCACTGGAAGACGACTGACCTAGTCGGGCGTCGGTCGCCGGCTCAGCTGCCGACCCCGACTCGGTGTCATATTAGCGCCCGGCCCATTAATCATCGAATCTCGCTGTTGATAATGCCGCGACTACTGGACCGTGTAATGACATCAACACGCTGTCGTGGTCGGGCCGGGAGGAAATCCATCCGCAAAACCAAAGTTACAGAAGTGATTGACAAATGAATTAAGAACATGGAACATCTGGATATGTAGGAATCGGGTTCCCATGCTATGGCTCACACAACCCGCATGATATTATATAGGCTTATGTGCATTAGATACGGGAATTGCCTTTACAAAAAGGCTACATTTTACAACTCGGCAGATTAAAAATAGTTTGCCTTGGCCTTGGTCGGGTAAGCTACCTTGTACAGACTCTGATACTGGGGTGATTGACGACCCCACACGAGATGTTTACCCTCGACTGACGAGGACCCACACGGTAAAAAAACACAAGGGTAAGTATATTCCAATAAAATAAAGTTGACATAAATATGTCTGTCGGAAGAGACTTTGAAACCGGGTAAAACATCTCACATAGGGAAATGGGAAAACCTGTCGTGGACTCACAGAACCATCGGTCTCGATTTACAAAACGCCACCTGGCATTGCACCAGTTGCTTCCAAAACTAGCTATGATAAGGGAGCAGCGCACACCGGCTCTATAAATATAAGACAACATTATTATTATTAATAGATAAACGATATATGTTTTATTCACATCTGTCATATTTAAATCCTCTTGAGAATATCATTGCCACGTTTTAACCTCACCCTATCTCTCGTTTATGATGATCATGAAAATGCTTTTCTTAAAAACCTCAATGTTAAAATTAGTGGCATCGACTTTATTCGCAAGCATGACATGTCTGTGCCTAATTGGAACAATGTGTGTACGTAGTAGTGTACGCAGCTGTGTAACAATTAAGAAGAAGAAAAGAATGGAACATTCCTAATAAAAATACTTTTAAAAATCTTTTAACATAATAAGTTCATCAGTACATTTAATTTGTGAGACGAGAAGCATTGCACTGGAAGTGAATCTAGTCCGACCAAAACTTTGACTTTAGGTGCCGAAGCCGTGGAAAACGTGTAGGCAATGACCGGTGACGTCAGCAGGCCGGGAAACTGGCGCTCAGCCTTTGCAGATCAAATTCCCAGCAGACCATGTCTACGTTAATATAGTAACAGTGCAGCTGTCCCCGGCGCAACACCATGGAGTTGTTGCCGATGGCGTTGTCCTTATTTTCTCTGCTTCTGCTTGTCCAGATTCCAGGAGCTGAAGTCGTCGAGCCGCCGAAAGGTAGGTGAAGTTGTGTAGTGGGCTGATGTCCATGTTCACAAGCGGGATAAGGAACGGGGCGGGAATGTGACTGGTGGGAATGTGTGGCAAGGTTAGGTGGCCTTCTCACGCAGTCATGCCGTTCACGCGGCCTACGTCCCGCCGCTGTGCCGACGAAGGCAGCCGGCAGGCCGCTGTCTCCACTCTCGAGGAGCGGCGTCATCAGATGACGATGATGGATTATTCCCAAAGTGGAAGCGTTATGACAACTCCATTATTTATGACTCTGTGCAACTTTTTTGCACGCGAAGCCGGTCACTGGCCTCCGAGTCTGACACGCTCTCAGCGTGGTCAGCTTCTAGTGTCTGTTTGAATCACACGTGAAGGAAAACAGCCGGCAAAAGAAGACACAGGCCTCTACATTCTACATTGTATCCGGTGAACTTTAGTATGAAAACACACACGGATCATACACAATCCGCTGGGAACCCATCTGGAGGAACAAACTATATATATTGCTTTACTGGGGGTGTGTGGAAGTGGTCTCAACCTCCCATCTCCCACCTGTTTTGGGGGTCAACTTCCCATCTCCCACCTGTTTGTGGGGCCAATCTCCCACCGTTCACCGGTTTGTGGGGCCATTCTCCTATATCCCACCTGTTTTTGGGGCTAACCAGAACTTCCACCTGTACTCCACCTCCCGCCTGTACTCCATCTCCCACCTGTACTCCACCTCCCACCTGTACTCCACCTCCCACCTGTACTCCACCTCCCACCTGTACTCCATCTCCCACCTGTACTCCATCTCCCACCTGTACTCCACTTCCCACCTGTACTCCATCTCCCACCTGTACTCCATGTCCCACCTGTACTCCACCTCCCATGTCGTACTTCCACCTATTTTTTTATACCATCCTCCCAACTCCCAGCATTTTTAAGGATAAACCTCCTTCTTCTTGCCACCCCCCCTTTATTTGATTACAACGAATGAGATTAGAAGCCTTGACATTGTACGAAAAGACTGTCAGGCCTAGTATGTAATCAAGAATGTCAGGCCTAGTATGTAATCAAGAATGTCAGGCCTAATATGTAATCAAGAATGTCAGGCCTAGTATGTAATCAAGAATGTCAGCCCTAGCATGTAATCAATAATGTCAGCCCTTGTATGTAATCAAGAATGTCAGCCCTAGTATGTAATCAAGAATGTCAGCCCTAGTATGTAATCAAGAATGTCAGCCCTAGCATGTAATCAATAATGTCAGCCCTAGTATGTAATCAAGAATGTCAGCCCTAGTATGTAATCAAGAATGTCAGCCCTAGTATGTAATCAAGAATGTCAGCCCTAGTATGTAACCAAGAATGTCAGCCCTAGTATGTAATCAAGAATGTCAGCCCTAGTATGTAATCAAGAATGTCAGCCCTAGTATGTAACCAAGAATGTCAGCCCTAGTATGTAATCAAGAATGTCAGCCCTAGTATGTAATCAAGAATGTCAGGCCTAGTATGTAACCAAGAATGTCAGCCCTAATATATAATCAAGAATGTCAGCCCTAGCATGTAATCAAGAATGTCAGCCCTAGTATGTAATTAAGAATGTCAGCCCTAGTATGTAACCAAGAATGTCAGGCCTAGTATGTAATCAAGAATGTCAGCCCTAGTATGTAATCAAGAATGTCAGGCCTAGTATGTAACCAAGAATGTCAGCCCTAGTATGTAATCAAGAATGTCAGCCCTAGCACGTAATTAAGAATGTCAGCCCTAGTATGTAATCAAGAATGTCAGCCCTAGCATGTAATCAAGAATGTCAGGCCTAGTATATAATCAAGAATGTCAGCCCTAGTATGTAATCAAGAATGTCAAGCCTAGCATGTAATCAATAATGTCAGCCCTAGTATGTAATCAATAATGTCAGCCCTAGTATGTAATCAAGAATGTCAGGCCTAGTATGTAATCAAGAATGTCAGCCCTAGTATGTAATCAAGAATGTCAGCCCTAGCATGTAATCAAGAATGTCAGCCCTAGTATGTAATTAAGAATGTCAGCCCTAGTATGTAACCAAGAATGTCAGGCCTAGTATGTAATCAAGAATGTCAGGCCTAGTATGTAATCAAGAATGTCAGCCCTAGCATGTAATCAAGAATGTCAGGCCTAGTATATAATCAAGAATGTCAGCCCTAGTATGTAATCAAGAATGTCAAGCCTAGCATGTAATCAAGAATGTCAGCCCTAGTGTGTAATCAAGAATGTCAGCCCTAGTATGTAATCAAGAATGTCAGCCCTAGTATGTAATCAAGAATGTCAGCGCTAGTATGTAATCAAGAATGTCAGCCCTAGTATGTAATCAAGAATGTCAGCCCTAGTATGTAATCAAGAATGTCAGCCCTAGTATGTAATCAAGAATGTCAGCCCTAGTATATAATCAAGAATGTCAGCCTTAGTATGTAATCAAGAATGTCAGCCCTAGTATGTAATCAAGAATGTCAGCCCAATTCTCATCGGTATCGTCTCCATTTTGAAGTTACTATGTAAGTAAGAATTAATTTGCTTAGAAAACAGTCCATTAAAAGTTTTCTAGTGCTCTATGTATCATGAGTTTTAACTGTAAGATATAGAAAGGGAAGGAGGTGCATGGAAGGAGGGGGATATATTTTCCACGGCCATTGGGAACAGACCCTCCTCCCCATATCCAAGAATGCAGTCCATCAAAAGGGGAGTATATTTTCCACGGCCATTGAGAACAGACCCTCCTCCCCATATCCAAGAATGCAGTCCATCAAAAGAGGGGTATATTTTCCACGACCATTGAGAACAGACCCTCCTCCCCAAATCCAAGAATGCAGTCCATCAAAAGTGGGGTATATTTTCCACGACTATTGAGAAAAGACCCTCCTTCCCATATCCAATAATGCAGTCCATCAAAGGGGGGTATATTTTCCACGGCCATTGAGAACAGACCCTCCTCCCCATTTCCAAGAATGCGGTCCATCAAAGGGGGGTATATTTTCCACGACCATTGAGAACAGACCCCCCTCCCCATATCCAAGCATGCAGCCCATCAAAAGGGGGGTACATTTTCCACGGCCATTGAGAACGGACCCCACCTATTTTTTTCACAATTACATTTCTATTTCCACGCCCGGGATTCAGTTCAACGACTGGACATTTAACTGCTCATGACCGTTTGACGTGAAGTTAATTTATACTCGCCCAACTTGGAACGGAGTTAAAAACTGCCCGCATTAGCCACCACGTGTAAACAACACTTTGAATTGAATGCTTTGTTATGGTAAAACCCTTGAAATGTCCTCACAAGAACTCACTTTCTTTGAAAGCAGTCCATCAAAAGTCGCCTATGGTGCTCTACGTATCTCTCCGTATTCATACAAAGCATGGGTTTTAACTGCAAGTTATAGCATACATATTTGGCTAATAATAATATTAATTAAATAATTATGTACTCAAAAGCAGAACTTTGGATATACATGGTAGGAGGAGGGTGCAGTTTCCATGGTCATTGGGAACAGACCCCCTCCCCACATCCAAGCAGTCCACCAAGAGCTATTTAGTGCTAAAATAGAACTTCAAATAAATAATGCCGCTAAATATCATTGCTTCATATGTATACCAATAATAAAACTGAACAGATGGGGTATGTTGTCCACGCCCGGGGTTCATTTACCACAATTGAATATGGACCCCCCTCGGTCCATTTACCACAGTGGTAAATGGCCCCCGGGTCCGTTTGCACGGGGGTCCATTTGCACGGGGGTGCATTTACTACTCCGGCGGTCATATCCCACGTACGGGGGGCCACGGTGCTGCGGTACGGGGTCATTAGACATCTCAGGCTGTTGACATAATTACGTGCGCGTAGAGACTGTGGCTCAGAGAATTTATGTACTAACAACTTGGAAATGTGTAGTCATCATAAAGTTCACATCAGCAATGTGATAATCACTGAGTGTTCAGTTTCTGTTCGAGGCATCGCGACCGTCGTGGGCGATGTTATGGATATCTGTGAATATCACGGCAACATTGCGGGTGTAATTGTAACTTAATTGTCAGATGTACACTAGTTCGGATCCCATCCGCGTCGCCATTTGTAAAGTTGTAATGACCACAACACATTATCTTTTGTTAACAACTGTAATCGACCGAGTAAACAGTCAAGAGTCAACGGTCAACAGTGAACAGTCAAGCGGTTAATACAGTCGGCCACTAGCCACGATACCGTAAACTGCCGAACGCTACAGCATATATGCACATAACATAATATGTATAGCATACATAACATATACATGCATACATGCATGAGTGCATACGTGCGTATGTATACATGTGTGTGTGTGTGTGTGTGTGTGTGTGTGTGTGTGTGTGTGTGTGTGTGTGTTTGTTTGTGTGTGTGTGTGTGTGTGTTTGTTTGTGTGTGTGTGTGTGTGTGTGTGTGTGTAGGTGCGTGCGTGCGTGCGTGCGTGTGTGCATGCGTGGATGTATGTATGTATGTGTTAATCTATGCATGTATGTATGTATGTATGTATGTACGTATGTATGTATGTATGTACGTATGTATGTACGTACGTATGCATGTATGTACGTATACACATACGTACGTACGTACGTATGTATGTATGTTTGTATGTATGTATGTATGTATGTATGTATGTAAGTATGTACGTATGTACGTATGTACGTATGTATGTATGTATGTATGTATGTATGTATGTATGTATGTATGTATGTATGTATGTACGTATGTATGTATGTACGTACGTATGTATGTATGTATGCACGTATGTACGTACGTATGTATGTATGTACGTATGTATGTATGTATGCACGTATGTATGTATGTATGTATGTATGTATGTTTGTATGTATGTATATATGTACGTACGTACGTATGTATGTATGTATGTATGTATGTACGTATGTACGTATGTACGTATGTATGTATGTATGTACGTATGTACGTATGTATGTATGTATGTATGTACGTATGTATGTATGTATGTATGTATGTACGTATGTATGTATGTATGTATGTACGTATGCACGTACGTACGTACGTGTGTATGTACGTACGTATGTATGTACGTATGCATGTACGTATGTATGTATGTACGTATGTATATGTGTACGTATGTATGTATGTATGTACATATGTATGTATCGACGTATGTATGTATGTATGTATGTATGTACGTATGTATTTATGTATGTACGTATGTATGTATGTATGTATGTATGTATGTATGTATGTATGTATGTACGTACGTATGTATGTATGTTTTCGTTTTTCTTCCTGGTGCAGTGAAAACTAAAAAACGGTTTGTTGTATCTTTGTGCTGTATTTATAATTTATATTACAAAGACTGTGTATGACAAGTTGTATTCTTTTTTCGTTTTTCTTACATCAAATTTGAAAAAGAAAAACGAACTTTGTGTTCCTTTTTGGTTTTTACGTTGCAGGTTTGATAAAGAAAAAGGAAAACACGACGACTGCACATACACGGACCGACCATGCACGACTTCGCCCTTAAACCGTGACGACTCCCATGCATACTTATCGGCCTAAACAAAAAAATTTTGTGTTTCAGGTAATGGGCCCAAAAAAGTTAGGTAGGGTAGGAAATATTTTTTTATTATATATTTTTTTAAACACTACAGTAAGCTTACAACACGACATCGTTTATGGACACAATTTATTACACCAACATAAAAACAAAGCGTCTGCACCAATGGCAATGGCAATAGTCAGTGTTCAATGTAGATATCACATAATAAAGTCAGTTTAATTAAAACAAAGAATACTTTTAAACTAAATCTTAAAAAAATACAATGTGACGCAACACCCGTTGGCCAGAAATGTTCCAACTGCCATTCACAAAAACGAAATATATATCAATGCACTTCGCTGGTTCCGATTGGTTACACTTAAATATGCGTACTTAATTATTTAAAGGCATGCCTTTAACATTACGTACACATACTTAATTAATTAGAAGCATGCCTTTAACTTTACATACGCGCGTTTAATTAATCAAAGGCAAGCTTTTAATTTTACAACCGCGCCTTTAACTTAGTGTATTTAAATAGTAAAAAAATAAATAAATAAATATTAAAGGTGAGCCTGATATGCGGTCGAAGACATAGTAATGATAATCTGCATAACGTGTTGAATTTAACTTCTTCAAAAATATCCTATCTCGAAAATCTGACACCGATTTTGAAACTATTTTCACATTTCAATTTCTCAACGCGTCAGCTATATCACAAAAATATAATACAAAATGGATCTGCCAGCTCAAAATTTCATTGACATTTCTAATCCAGACTATTCAGTGAAGACGAACTCACAAAGTTAACAGGTACCAGGCCCAGGTCCCCAGGAGGTTTTGACAGACGGCAGGGATTTTTGGGGCCTGGTAGTGGTACTTGACGGGCTGACTGCATTCAGCACTTGAAACACATTCCTTGGTGCCTGAGCCTCGATGCTAGGGCCGGTATTGTCAAGATCCGGCGTTCATGATATCATGATGAATTTACATCTATACGCCGTAACTACGTTCATGACTGGCGTCTGCGAGGTAAACGCGCCGTGTGCGACACGGTAGTCCACGGTCCTTCCTCCTGTTCCGCCATGGCGATTTCACACGATCCATCGCTGCCGCCATACTCTTTAGCAGTGCTGCCAAACGTTTCGTTTCACAGCATAAAAAATGCACGTATAGGATTTCCATTGTGGAATAAGCAATGGCGTTTTATTACGCAGACTAGAGACGCAAGTGCCATCTTGCCATCCCTAGCCAACGTGATTCAGCATGTAACAAGATCGCTCATTGGGTGAAATATTTCTGATCCCGCCACTCACGCGTGCGGACCCAAACAAGTTCGGTATTGCACACATGTCATCGAATACGCAGGTTGAATTTTACTCGCGGGTTGTTTTATTAGTTTTAACGAAATGTAACGAAACAAACATTGATTGAAATATCAAATAAAAAGATTAGGGTCAGCCCGTTTTTCTAGGTAGGGTAGGGTTACCGGAAACACACACTTTTTTCGCCTACGCCTTATCGGGTCACGGAGATAATACCCTCTGAAGACATGCACGAAATGAGACATAATATATTATTACAACTGGTGTACCTCTAAACTTGATAGCCATGTGGTTGATCTTTCATCTCTGATCTGTATTAACTGTCAAATTGCAGATAAGTTCTTTTGATAAGCTGCCGCCCAATAAATAATTGCTTTGGATTAACTCGTTCATTGCAGATCTTCTTCCGGATAAACTGCGAAATGGCGGAGATCTGTGTTCCAGATAATACGCCTTATTATAGGTTTGTCGTACGGATAATGCGCAGCATGGCATATATTTCTTCCGATTAGATTAGTACAACTTGATCATAGATTTTGTTTTTACCAAAAAATTAATTTGCAAAGTAAGATCCCAATTTACGAATCAATTACCAACATGTCGCATTCAGTTTAAATGGAGGCACACGTCATCCAACTACGAAAATATGGATTGTGCCACCACATAGGAAAGGACAACAATCGTACAAAACATGTACGTACCTACACAGAGTGGTGCATTCCTGTAAGACTGGCTGCAGAAATCCACAAGACCTGCAAACGAACCCGTGCGGATATCTACGTCCGCTGGTTTGCCGCGCATGCTCAAAAGGAGCTCGCAATGCAAATTGGGATGTTTTGATCGGATCTTTGGCGCAGATGACTGTGCAAGCTAAAATAGTTGATGATTGATAATCTGTCATTTGTATGTCATTTGACAAACGCGGCCCCTAACCCGTTACACAAAACGCTTGGTTAACACTTTCACGCTACTGTAAGGAATGTCTCCTACGCCCTTAACACTGTTACATTTAAGAAAATACGCACAGAAAAACGCTTGGCATATTTCCGACGAAACCGTTGGATGCAGGTACGTTTTGTAGCCTGATAAATGGCTTCGCTTGATCAGAATCGGATTAATCAATGTAATACTAATATTAATAATAATAAAACTTCAGTAGAGGTTAAATTCTCAGGAACCTGAGTTCAGAGGCGCAGCCCTTATGAAACTGTATTATGGAATTACATGGTATACCATGGTACATATTTTACCATGGCATACGATGGTATATTTTCATAAAGGACCCGACCAGAATCGGTCAGCACGATAGCATGCGCATGGATTCCAACAGTCATCACCAGAGCGATGATGCATGGATACCAACAGTCATCACCAGAGCGATGATGCATGGATACCAACAGTCATCACCAGAGCGATGATGCATGGATACCAACAGTCATCACCAGAGCGATGATGCATGGATACCAACAGTCATCACCAGAGCGATGATCCCAGATGAATTAAGGTGGACATCCGGCTTTATACATAATGACACAATCACGTCAAAAACACGTATTTCAACCGAAACAAAGCGGCTAGTCTGATGTTGTTTCAGGCCATCCTGACCTCCAGGTGTTGCTGGACGCGTACACGGACTGGCGACTGCGAGATGACCCATACTGTGCGTCATGCTTCGGCCAACTGCACGAATCTCACCGGCTCCAAGACGACACGGAGGCAGCCTTCCGTCGCCGAGTCGTACGTTGAGCAGGGGCTTGTTTTTCTGTCACGTTCACACGAGCAATGAGTTGCCCATTGGTCGGGCGCTACGGTGTCGCCCAATCAACCGGGCAACCAATCGCGCGTGTTAACGGGCCTTTAAAAATATACGCTTCCATATGTCGGCGACATTTTTATTATGTTTACTACTTAAGTAATACTAACTTGGAGGGAATTCCAAAGATTTTGTGCAGCCACCGAGAAAGCCTTAGTTTCAATATTTGCTTCAACTCTGGGAACAAAATGAACTATATGATCGAACTGTGGCCTGACCACTGCATTGTTGTTTTATTTGTAGAAATTCGCCTCAGATCTGTTGAGCAAAGCTCGAAAAATCGACCGAGAAAGTTTCACCAAAAATGATCGTCTGAATTTGGCCATTCTCACTGATCAGCTTGAGACTTTCATCGATGGCTACCCGTTCAGGGTGTAAGTTCATGTGATATTACAATTTGGCCGAAATTGAAATTTTCCCGCGAAGATAACACCACATTATGACATGTCGGCGTCGTGTAATTCTCTAATGCGAAGTTGTTTGTTCGACCAAAAGCTGTAGACAGAAAGGTCACGATAATTTGTACAGTTGTAATGAATCAACAGACTCTGTATACAATGCTATTTCGGTCGCTGTTAGATTGATCACTGACGTTGAAATAGCATTATATTAAAGACGAACCAGTCGTGCTGTACAATCAGCATTGAGCGAAATTGTACAATCTATATTGATAGAAATTGCTTCTTCAAATTTAAAGAAGGTCGTAGATCCAGAGAGTACAAAACAGTATTAATAAAGGAACATTGTAGGTTAGATATGAGCAGGTATACGTTCCCACAGAGGATGATAAATGAATGGAACCCATTATAATTATACTGATTGTGTTAATGCTAGCCGTGTAAACGGGCCTATGTCTAAACTAAAATGAACTGATATTTAATAAGGGGCGAACTACACATAAATGACAACATGGACAATGGCTTCCTTGTCCACTTGCCATCTGGAACTGGTGGCTTTGCCCTTATTGGAACTTGCTGAATATTATTAAATCTTAATTAGGGAAGACGGGGACTAGTTGTAGAACGGACACGTTGTAACAGACGTACGTTTGTGTGCACGTGGCTGATCTTATGATGATCTTCCTTTGGTTGTTCTGGACTTGAGGATATCTTGTTGCTGCTACATTGACCGTTAAGCAAAGTTTTAAGTATGTTTTAGTGTGATCACATTTGTTCTGAATGAGATGGTGTTGAGGCAAGTTGTAACATTTCCACGGACAAATTGTAACATAGCAGTATCATGCAAAACAGTGCCATCCATTGTGAATAGTGTGTGAATAGTTTGGCAATTAAAAACGTTTTGTAATTAACATGATTATGTTCATTATAGTGTTTGCACGGTGTTCCATTAGGGATCTGTCAATTACTGTTTATATAAGTATTTTAGGTAAGGCCAATTAAGTCTTATCAAATGTCCTAGATGTGTATTAAAACAGTTCAAAGCAATTAATTTGTTATACTGGTATGTTACATTTTTGTCGCAATGTTAAACATATATGTTACAACTCGCCCCGCTGGCTTATACAACTTGCCCCGCATCAGGGTAAATTGTAAAACTTTAGGTGACCTCATAAAACGCGTAATTGCGCAAATTTGTATAGCAATAAGCATTTATTTATGCACTTGCTATATGCGGGAGACAGTTGCGGTTTCGTTGGCATTAAAAACGTTTCGATCGGGTAAACGTTCAAACCGCAATCCTTCAATATGCTGTTTTTGTTACAACTATCACCGACCCCCCTACGTATAAAAACGCCAAGTAGAGCTCAACAGCCGGGCACTCTGGGGTTCTGGGGTCAGATGCACTGTTCGTCGCAGGTTCGGGGCGTACAACCCGTACAGTCCGTGGAGAACCCCGTTTGTCAAGTGGAAGACCGTCATCTGGGGTTTCAAGGTCTTCTCCGAGAGTGACGCTGATCGTGTATACCAGACATACAGAGACATAGCAAGACAGGTAGGATGATTGTAGACAGGTGTGATGATTGTAGTCAGGTGTGATGATTGTAGTCAGGTGTGATGATTGTAGCCAGGTGTGATGATTGTAGACAGGTGTGATGATTGTAGTCAGGTGTGATGATTGTAGACAGGTGTGATGATTGTAGACAGGTGTGATGATTGTAGACAGGTGTGATGATTGTAGACAGGTGTGATGATTATATAGTTCTAAACAGTAGTGTTAGGTCGGCAGGAAACGTAAGAAAATGTCTCCGTAATTTGAAGACTTTTCGGTTCAACCCTACGTCCCCTCCTCGGTTCGTACCCATCCGTATGTTGAACTTTTTGATACCGATATTGTCCGTTTTGACGCGCGTCTAAGCCCGGGTTTCTGAGTATTTAGACCCTAGAGAAGTCTCAATATTGTTATTGCTATTATTATTGTTGTCGTCCTTGTCATTGTCATTGTCATTGTCATAATCATCATCATCATCATTATCGTTGTTCATAAACAAAGCGACGCTCAGAGTCCGATTGAAGCCTGATATAAGATTCCCACGGAAGGCGTGACGTGTCGTCCTGTATTATGTTGTCGTCCGCGCCACTGCTTTCCCACGATTCCCGCTCGTTACACTTGGGTTCCAGATTAGTCAACAGATGGCTATGATGAACGACTCCATCCACCTCGGGACGGCCAACACGGCAGATGCGATGGTAACAGAACATACGCACACACATTACTCAGACAAACATTTACAAATTATTTGAATATTTTTTATTAAATGTAGTATTGGTGTAGACTCTTGACACACGTAAACCAAAGTATGCACGCAGTCCGAAGTCATGTTAATAACATATACGGGGTCACGATAATAACATACTACGGACACAAGATAATAATATACTATGGACACAAGATAGCAACATACAACGGACACTACATAATAATAAACCACGGATACAAGATAATAACAAACTACGGACACAAAATAATAATATACTACAGACACAAGATGATTACATACTACGGACACAATATACTAACATACTACGGACTCACTATAATAACATGCTAAATACTCACGGCAACAGCATGTTACATAATAATGATAATAACATGCTATAGACTCACGATAATAGCATGTTACGGGCTAACGATAATAGCATACTACGGACTCACTATAATAATATGCTACGTAAAAACGATAATAACATGCCACGGACACACGCCAATAACATGCTACGGACCAACGACAATAACTTGCTGTACTTACGTTACAGACGGGTGTGGTTGGTGTTTTTGACAAAGAAATCGAGAAGCTGGAGCGAGCTCCCACGTTCTCATCCTTCCTGCACCCGTTTCTAGTCATTCCTCGCCACATTGCAAACAGGTAACGTGGACTCTCGCTATATGAACCTGTTGTAAACTGGTCAAACTGTTCCATATATCCGATATTTCTTATATCCATGGGTTCATAAAACACTGCGGGTCGGAACGGGGATTTCACAAGTGTTCCTTTAAGAGTGTGTTCCTTACATTGGGAGTTCTTCTAGCGAGAGTTTACTGTATTATATTTTCGTCGAAGTACGGACAACGCTTTGAATGAATGTTGCTGCAGCGTGGTCTTCTGGTATACACATCCACTCATAATGTTAGTAGTGGGAGCGCAGTCGGCCAAGCGGATACCGTTGTATGTAATAACTCTTACATCGCGTGTCCAGGACCGAGCTACGGCTGGCCGCGGAGGAAAAGTGTCGTGAAATCCTTCTGCCCGCGTTTAACCAGATGAGACAATTCTTATCTACGGTAAGTGTACAGGGATTATAATGAATGGGGTATTGCGTGAGGGCGCACACGCTCGAGCCAATGACTTGGGTTGAAAGTGTAGTATAACAAGAATGTCGGTGCTTTTCAACTTCGTGTTATTAACACAAAATACCCACCCTACGGACGGGATCACTTGGTAGTTCGTAAGTGACTATCACGATAACAACATTTTTTACTCAAAATATCCACCCTATGGACGGGATCACTTGGTAGTTCGTAAGTGACTATCACGATAACAACATTTTACAAAAAATACCCACCCTACGGACGGGATCACTTGGTAGTTCGTAGGTGACTATCACGATAACAACATTTTAACACAAAATACCCACCCTATATATAGGGACGGGATCACTTGTTAGTTCGTAAGTGACTATCACGATAACAACATTTTTACACAAAATACCCACCCTACGGACGGGATCACTTAATTGGTAGTTTGTAAGTGACTATCACGATAACAACATTTTAACACAAAATACCCACCCTACGGACGGGATTACTTGGTAGTTCGTAAGTGACTATCACGATAACAATATTTAAAAGCAATTCAAGGAAATATCCATATATGCCTTGGTACTTGGTCCTGCCAGTCAATATCTTGATGGCTTATGAGAACCCAAATCTCGAAATTGCGATGTAATGTTAGCTATGACGTCTAGCAACGCATTGCCCTTCTACTACGTCACTTGGGACAATCGGAGAAACAACGCATGTCGCCGTGAACAATTGTACGTAATTATTCGCATAGAATTTCGGACAATTGTACGTAATAACTACAGAAGGTGATTAAATTGTTGGTAGAAAGAGTAACATTGGGGTGAATTTCGAAAAAAAAATAAAATGTGACGACCAGATAGTAGGGTCGTAGATGGACCCCTGAGATTGATATGACATACATACATACATACATACATACACACACACACACACACACACACACACACACACACACACACACACACACACACACACACACACACACACACACACACACACACACACACACACACACACACACACACACACACACACACACACACACACACACACACACACACACACACATACACACATACATACTAAATTAACATACTCTTGCTGAATTATAGTAACGTAACCGCACGTACACATGTAAGTGTAATTTAATTATTTAAGTTCACCAACATACACATTAATATCAAATTGCTTTCCTTTCCATGTAATCTAATTCTGTAATGTCACGGACAGCCACATTAATGTCACAGTGTCTTTCCTTCAATGTAATATAATTATTTAAGGTCACTAACAGTCACATTAGTGTCATTTTAAATGCAATATAACCACTGAGGTCAGTACCAGAGACATTCATGTTTTCCTTTCAGGTGTATTTGAAGAACACCCGGCCCGAGGTAGGGTTGTGGTCTCTCCCCAACGGGACGGCCTACTACCAGGCCTGCCTCCGCTGGCACCTTTCCCTGAACATCTCCGCCGAAGACGTCCACCAACTTGGACTTAGCGAGGTGAAGCGAGTCTCGGACAAGATAGAGAAAGTACGGCTTGTATGTCTCGGTGTAGTAAGTTCAAAAAACACTATCCCCGTCGAAAACACCACGGCAGTGTTTTCTCATCGCTCGTTTAAAACACTACAACAGACAAGTTCAAAACAGTGTTGTGAAGGCAGCCATAGTAGTGTTTTTAATTCTTGTGAACTAGATTACAATAATGCATATTTATGCATATCCAAAGTTCCAACGTGAATATATGAATTATAATATATTAACTATCAATCTACGGCTCGAAGCAATATCACACACATTTTTATCGTGAAAGTTATATTAATGGTAAACGTTTTGAAATAACCGTAGTGTTTCGATCCTAGGCTGACAACACTCCAGAGTGTTTTGAATGTAAGTTGAAAACACTAGGGCCGTAGTGTTGTGTTCAACGGGATAGTGTTTTAAAAGTCCTACACCGGGATGGTGTCCGTTGGATGGTATCCGTCGGATGGTGTTCGGAATTATCACCTGAGGACGTTCAACTACCCCGACATTTCACCCTTTCCTGTTAACGTGGGGTGGCGTGTGGTAGATTGGAAAGGGTGCGGAAACAAATGTCATTATTAAAATTTTCGTTTCTCATTGATTTCGTAAATGAATTGACCAAGTTAGCAATCCGAATAATTGGAGTAATATTCTTGTTCTGCAATATTAGACTGTCGTGTGCAGATAAGGGTCGTATTCGAGTTGGCATATCACCATTACCGATGGTGGTGGTTTTTAACAGGCATGTTATTTTGTCAGAAGTAAATACGCTGACGTGGGCCGTGAGATCTAAATGGAATAGTCGTGTTTCTACTGTGACAGTTGATACGACCTTATCGACCGGACGGCGATGTGCACGCCTACATGGCCGAACTACGTAGCGAACAGGAGAACTACTACCAAACATACGTAAGTGCAGCTGCGGCGGTTCGTCTTCTACGTTAGTCTCATTTCCGTCCATCAATGCACACGTTAAAGCTGCCTCATCAATGCACATGTTAAAGCTGCCTCATCAATTCACACTTGATAGCTGCCTCATCAATTCACACGTTAAAGCTGCCTCGTCAATTCACACTTTATAGCTGCCTCATCAATTCACACTTTAAATCTGCCTCATTAATTCACACTTTAAAGCTGCCTTATCAATTCACACTTTAAAGCTGCCTCATCAGTTCACACTTTAAAGCTGCCTCATCAATTCACACTTTAAAGCTGACTCATCAATTCACATTTTAAAGCTGCCTCATCAATTCACACTTTCAAAATGCCTCGTCAATTCACACTTTCAAGCTGCCTCGTCAATTCACACTTTAAAGCTGCCTCGTCAATTCACACTTTAACGCTGCCTCATCAATTCACACGTTAAAGCTGCCTCATCAATTCACACTTTAAAGCTGACTCATCAATTCACATTTTAAAGCTGCCTCATCAATTCACACTTTAAAGATGCCTCGTCAATTCACACTTTAAAGCTGCTTCATCAATTCACACTTTAAAGCTGCCTCATCAATTCACATTTTAAAGCTGCCTCATCAATTCACAATTTAAAGCTGCCTCGTCAATTCACACTTTAAATCTGCTTCATCAATTAAAACTTTAAAGCTGCCTCATCAATTCACATTTTAAAGCTGCCTCATCAATTCACACTTTAAAGCTGCCTCGTCAATTCACACGTTAAAGCTGCTTCATCAATTCACACTTTAAAGCTGACTCATCAATTCACATTTTAAAGCTGCCTCATCAATTCACACTTTAAAGCTGCCTCATCAATTCACATCGACTACGACATGCTAGCTCTAGCATCCACTATAACATGCTAGCTCTAGCATCCACTATAACAGGCTAGCTCTAATATCCACTATAACATGCCAGCTGTAGTATCCACTACGACATGCTAGCTCTAGTATCCACTATAACATGCTAGCTCTAGTATCCACTACGACATGCTAGCTCTAATATCCACTATAACATGCCAGCTCTAGTATCCACTACGACATGCTAGCTCTAGTATCCACTATAACATGCTAGCTCTAGTATCCACTATAGCATGCTAGCTCTAGTATCCACTACGACATGCTAGCTATAGTATCCACTATAACATGCTAGCTCTAGTATCCACTATAATAGGCTAGCTCTAGTATCCACTATAACAAGCTAGCTCTAGTATCCACTATAACATGCTAGCTCTAGTATTCACTATAACAGGCTAGCTCTAGTATCCACTATAACATGCTAGCTCTAGTATCCTCTATAACAGGCTAACTCTAGTATCTACTATAACATGCTAGCTCTAGTATCGACTATAACATGCTAGCTCTAGTATCCACTATAACATGTCAGCTCTAGTATCCACTATAACATGCCAGCTCTAGTTTCCACTACGACATGCCAGCTCTAGTATCCACTACGACATGCCAGCTCTAGTATCCACTACGACATGCTAGCTCTAGTATCCACTATAACATGCTAGCTCTAGTATCCACTATAACATGCTAACTCTAGTATCCACTACGACATGCCAGCTCTAGTATCCACTACGACATGCTAGCTCTAGTATCCACTATAACATGCTAGCTCTGGTATCCACTATAGCATGCTAGCTCTAGTATCCACTACGACATGCTAGCTATAGTATCCACTATAACATGGTAGCTCTAGTATCCACTATAATAGGCTAGCTCTAGTATCCACTATAACATGCTAGCTCTAGTATCCACTATAACATGCTAGCTCTAGTATTCACTATAACAGGCTAGCTCTAGTATCCACTATAACATGCTAGCTCTAGTATCCTCTATAACAGGCTAACTCTAGTATCTACTATAACATGCTAGCTCTAGTATCTACTATAACATGCTAGCTCTAGTATCCACTATAACATGCTAGCTCTAGTATCCACTATAACATGTCAGCTCTAGTATCCACTATAACATGCCAGCTCTAGTTTCCACTACGACATGCCAGCTCTAGTATCCACTACGACATGCCAGCTCTAGTATCCACTACGACATGCTAGCTCTAGTATCCACTATAACATGCTAGCTCTAGTATCCACTATAACATGCTAACTCTAATATCCACTATAACATGCCAGCTGTAGTATCCACTACGACATGCTAGCTCTAGTATCCACTATAACATGCTAGCTCTAGTATCCACTACGACATGCTAGCTCTAATATCCACTATAACATGCCAGCTCTAGTATCCACTACGACATGCTAGCTCTAGTATCCACTATAACATGCTAGCTCTAGTATCCACTATAGCATGCTAGCTCTAGTATCCACTACGACATGCTAGCTATAGTATCCACTATAACATGCTAGCTCTAGTATCCACTATAATAGGCTAGCTCTAGTATCCACTATAACAAGCTAGCTCTAGTATCCACTATAACATGCTAGCTCTAGTATTCACTATAACAGGCTAGCTCTAGTATCCACTATAACATGCTAGCTCTAGTATCCTCTATAACAGGCTAACTCTAGTATCTACTATAACATGCTAGCTCTAGTATCCACTATAACATGCTAGCTCTAGTATCCACTATAACATGTCAGCTCTAGTATCCACTATAACATGCCAGCTCTAGTTTCCACTACGACATGCCAGCTCTAGTATCCACTACGACATGCCAGCTCTAGTATCCACTACGACATGCTAGCTCTAGTATCCACTATAACATGCTAGCTCTAGTATCCACTATAACATGCTAACTCTAGTATCCACTACGACATGCCAGCTCTAGTATCCACTACGACATGCTAGCTCTAGTATCCACTATAACATGCTAGCTCTAGTATCCACTATAGCATGCTAGCTCTAGTATCCACTACGACATGCTAGCTATAGTATCCACTATAACATGCTAGCTCTAGTATCCACTATAATAGGCTAGCTCTAGTATCCACTATAACATGCTAGCTCTAGTATCCACTATAACATGCTAGCTCTAGTATTCACTATAACAGGCTAGCTCTAGTATCCACTATAACATGCTAGCTCTAGTATCCTCTATAACAGGCTAACTCTAGTATCTACTATAACATGCTAGCTCTAGTATCCACTATAACATGCTAGCTCTAGTATCCACTATAACATGTCAGCTCTAGTATCCACTATAACATGCCAGCTCTAGTTTCCACTACGACATGCCAGCTCTAGTATCCACTACGACATGCCAGCTCTAGTATCCACTACGACATGCTAGCTCTAGTATCCACTATAACATGCTAGCTCTAGTATCCACTATAACATGCTAACTCTAGTATCCACTACGACATGCCAGCTCTAGTATCCACTACGACATGCCAGCTCTAGTATCCACTACGACATGCTAGCTCTAGTATCCACTACGACATACTAGCTCTAGTATCCACTACGACATGCTAGCTGTAGTATCCACTACGAAATGCTAGCTCTGGTATCCACTACGACATGCCAGGTAGCTAGCATTAATGTTTAGCTTTGGTTCGACCGAAACTAAATTCACTTTTGCGAATTACACGATCTAACTATTGCAAAGTTAATTAAATCGATGATTTTAGGCTAGCAAAATAAAGCACTTTTTATTAAACTGCCTCGGCGTGTTGCTTAAACTATTCGTACACTACGGGTACGAACATCAAAGAACCTTATTCGTGACGGGCTAAATGAATCGAGATGGCAGTTTGAACGCTTTGTCAAAGAGTCGGTTCATTCACGACACAACACATGCTCCAAAGTAGAAAACCTCTGTCTGCTGTCACTGGTCGAACGACCGAGGAAAGACATCAAAGGCCGAAGTTTATTGGCATCATCACTATGCCCTTTAAAATGGAATATTGTGACGCACGCACGCACGCATGCACGCCTAACGTGCACGCGCGCGCGCACACACACACGCGCGCATATGCACATGCACGCATACACGCATGCATGCAAACACGAATGTTTTTATCGAATACGGTAATCTTGTACGTGTTCCTCTTCAGGACGAGCTCATTAAGAGTCTGCAGTCAATCATAACCGAGACGCACACCAAGCTGCCCAAGTTGTTACGTAAAGTACCCAAGCTCCCTATAGTGTGAGTATACGTGTGTCGAAGGTTATAGTGTGTGCGTGTGTGTGTGTGTGTGTGTGTGTGTGTGTGTGTGTGTGTGTGTGTGTGTGTGTGTTTGTGTGTATTTGTGTGTGCGTGCGTGTGTGTGTGCGTGCGTGCATACGTGAGTACGTGAGTGCGTACGTAGGGGCGTGTCTGTGTAAGATACACGTCTTATGAGTAATGTGTGTCAAGTGTCAACACAACCTGCCGTGTTAGTTTGAGTGTTCGCACTTCCCACGTTATTTTCCAGAGTGAAGTCGTTTCCGAAAGACAACATACTGACGGCCGGGTATACTCGTCCGTCGTGGGACGGCTCGAAACCCGGGGTGTTCTACGTTAACCCATCAAGCCTCAATGCCACGTCAGTTGATTTCGTTATTGTCGAGGCAATGAAATCGTTGGTTTTAGGATACTGGTGCTAATAATCAGTATTGTCTCGATGTGGTTATAGTATTATTATTACTATTGTTGTTACTGTTATTAATATCGTTGGTTTTGGGATACTGGTGCTAATAATCAGTATTGTCTCGATGTGGTGATATTATTATTATTATTATTATTATTATTATTATTAATATCGTTGGTTTTGGGATACTGGTGCTAATAACCAGTATTGTCTCGATGTGGTGATATTATTATTATTACTATTATTGTTACTGTTATTAATATCGTTGGTTTTGGGATACTGGTGCTAATAACCAGTATTGTCTCGATGTGGTGATAGTATTATTAATGTAAAATATTTACATTTTATACAAATGTATTGAACATTCAAATTACAATCTTCGTAAAACACAACCGAAGACTTTTTATAATTAAGGTTATTAGTGATTATAATAACTGACATAGGTTAAATAAACGTTTTGGACAGTTTATATACGACTGTTGTAGGCCCAAGTTTGAGTTCATTCCTATGATCCTTCACGAGGCAGAACCAGGACACCACACACAGGTGAGGCGGCCTTCCGTTAGTGCACGTGTTCTGGTTTATCCTTGAGGGCTCAGACCACACGAATGTAGTGCTTAAATATATAACGTATTAAATGATTTTGTTTCTCTAGAAGTAGTTGTATTCAGCCAGAAAGGTTCGAACGTACGAATAGCATCATTGGCAGTGAGGTGTTGCATTTTGAAGCGGGTTTGAAGACGAGGAGGTATTTTGGTAGTGACATTCCTGAAACACCGCTAGGTGTATTGATATTTTGCAAGAACATGTTAATGTTGTGGGTAAGCGCGTTTGCGACATGAGTAAAAGATCTGGAAGTATGTGGTTCTGACGAAACTTGTTCAGCTGGTTTGTAACATGGGGCCAGTAAATGTCATGAAAAACAATTTTATGGTCACGTTTTTGTAATCATGTAAAATGTTGTTATGGCCACCAAATGGGAAAATTAACTGTGGTCTGTGCACTAGGAGTGAGGGGTTTCATCGGAGACAAACACATAAACATGTTGCAGTTACACAGCGGGAGAGCAGGACCAGATGAGTGTACATATCTTCACTGCGCCCCAACCTGCTCATAAGGAAAATGCCGGTGGCACAATTCACTAAATTGAACATTTCAGTCCAACTGCATTAAAACATGGCCACTCTCGGAAAGAGAAATGTCGATCTCTTTGCATCTGCTACTTTTGTTTCTAAGTACGTTTAACATTTACGCATACAGTCAACACTATCTATTCCACAGCCATTTGTAGAATGGGTCTCAGCCTTGTGTTGCGGTAGCATCACAACTCTTTTTGTCTACGAACGCGAACTCCAACTTGCGCTGAATCTAAAGGTTGCGCGACGCTCTGTTATTTGTTGACTATGTTTTTAGATGGCGTATGTAATTGAATCGAATGTGGCGAGATTTCGCAAAGTGATCACGTGCCGCATCCAGCACGCCGTTCCGTTCTCCATGCCCGACTACACTGCCTACAGCGAGGTGAGAGGGAACTCACGACGCCTATAAGAGACTAAAACATAACCATTTATAACTACAATCACTAATATCGCGTCAGTGGTTTACTAGGAAAACCTTGTTGAAAACACAGTATCTTAGTTTAATTAGCCGCACCATACTGTTTAGACACCCTGACACCGTACTGTTTAGACACCCATACACCGTACTGTTTAGAAACCCCTACACCATATTGTTTAGACACCCCTACACCATACTGTTTAGACACCCCAATACCATAATGTTTAGACAACCCTACACCATACTGTTTAGGATTCCCTACACCATACCGTTTAGATACCCCTACACCGTACTGTTTACCGCTATACCCCATGTCAGCCCAGCCGCCTTCAGTTCCCTCTGTCTTGGGCTCTTCTTGCCGCTATACCCCATGTCAGCCCAGCAGCCTTCAGTTCCCTCTGTCTTGGGCTCTCCTGGCCGCTATACCCCATGTCAGCCCAGCAGCCTTCAGTTCCCTCTGTCTTGGGCTCTCCTTGCCGCTATACCCCATGTCAGCCCAGCAGCCTTCAGTTCCCTCTGTCTTGGGCTCTCCTTGCCGCTATACCCCATGTCAGCCCAGCCGCCTTCAGTTCCCTCTGTCTTGGGCTCTCCTGGCCGCTATACCCCATGTCAGCCCAGCAGCCTTCAGTTCCCTCTGTCTTGGGCTCTCCTGGCCGATATACCCCATGTCAGCCCAGCAGCCTTCAGTTCCCTCTGTCTTGGGCTCTCCTGGCCGCTATACCCCATGTCAGCCCAGCAGCCTTCAGTTCCCTCTGTCTTGGGCTCTCCTGGCCGCTATACCCCATGTCAGCCCAGCAGCCTTCAGTTCCCTCTGTCTTGGGCTCTCCTTGCCGCTATACCCCATGTCAGCCCAGCAGCCTTCAGTTCCCTCTGTCTTGGGCTCTCCTGGCCGCTATACCCCATGTCAGCCCGGCAGCCTTCAGTTCCCTCTGTCTTGGGCTCTCCTGGCCGCTATACCCCATGTCAGCCCAGCAGCCTTCAGTTCCCTCTGTCTTGGGCTCTTCTTGCCGCTATACCCCATGTCAGCCCAGCAGCCTTCAGTTCCCTCTGTCTTGGGCTCTTCTTGCCGCTATACCCCATGTCATCCCAGCAGCCTTCAGTTCCCTCTGTCTTGGGCTCTCCTGGCCGCTATACCCCATGTCAGCCCAGCAGCCTTCAGTTCCCTCTGTCTTGGGCTCTCCTGTCCGCTATACCCCATGTCAGCCCGGCAGCCTTCAGTTCCCTCTGTCTTGGGCTCTCCTTGCCGCTATACCTCATGTCAGCCCGGCAGCCTTCAGTTCTCTCTGTCTTGGGCTCTCCTTGCTGCTGTGTTCCAGGTCAGCCCAGCAGCCTTCAGTTCCCTCTGTCTTGGGCTCTCCTTGCCGCTGGGCTCCTTGTCAACCCAACAGCCTTCAGTTCCCTCTGTCTTGGGCTCTCCTGGCCGCTGTACCCAATGTCAGCCCAGCAGCCTTCAGTTCTCTCTGTCTTGGGCTCTCCTTACCACTATACACCCGTGTCAGCCCAGCAGCCTTAAGACCTGTCTAGGACTCTCATTACCTCTGTGTCCAAGTCAGCCCAGCAGCCTCCAGTTCTCTCTGTCTTGGACTCTAATTACCCCCGTGCCCCACATCAGCCAGTAGTCTTCAGTTCCTCCTCAATGGTTCGTCTCCATGTTGTTTTCGGCTTGCATATTTTCCTCTTCCCTTCTTCCTTCTTCTAAGTCAACGCTGTTTTCGCTGGCAGGTCATTGGTAATTTTGAAGACATGTTATTCATTGGCAGCATCGAAACTTCGTGCTTCAAGTAGTCTATTACAGCGCTACAAGTTTGCTTGTTTTCTACTTCAACTAAAATAAACAAGAACGCCATCCAAAACAGCGAGCGTCGGATCTTATGCGTCCAGACATCAGGTGAACGAAAGGTCATTGTCTTCTCAAGAATCCTCTATCGTACAACCACCGTTTCAACTATGCATGAGCCGCTTTCTTAGACATCCGTCAATTCTATTTCATACATATTCTTATTGCTTGCATTTTCACAGTAACTGTCTCGCTGTTGGAAGTGTGTTGTTCGTATATTTACAGGGCTGGGGTTTATACGCCGAGTCTCTTGGAGAAGAGATAGACGCATACACGGAACCAAACACGTTGTAAGTACATCTCGTCTGAAAGATGATCTGTCCTATTTACAGAAAACATACACGGAACCAAACACATTGTAAGTACATCTCGTCTGAAAGATGATATGTCCTATTCGCAGAAAACATACACGGAACCAAACACATTGTAAGTACATCTCGTCTGAATGATGATCTGTCCTATTCACAGAAAACATACACGGAACTAAACACATTGTAAGTACATCTCGTCTGAATGATGATCTGTCCTATTCACAGAAAACATACACGGAACCAAACACATTGTAAGTACATCTCGTCTGAAAGATGATCTGTCCTATTCGCAGAAAACATACACGGAACCAAACACATTGTAAGTACATCTCGTCTGAAAGATGATATGTCCTATTCGCAGAAAACATACACGGAACCAAACACATTGTAAGTACATCTCGTCTGAAAGATGATCTGTCCTATTCACAGAAAACATACACGGAACCAAACACATTGTAAGTACATCTCGTCTGAAAGATGATATGTCCTATTCGCAGAAAACATACACGGAACCAAACACATTGTAAGTACATCTCGTCTGAAAGATGATCTGTCCTATTCACAGAATACATACACGGAACCAAACACATTGTAAGTACATCTCGTCTGAATGATGATCTGTCCTATTCACATAAAACATACACGGAACCAAACACATTGTAAGTACATCTCGTCTGAAAGATGATATGTCCTATTCACAGAAAACATACACGGAACCAAACACATTGTAAGTACATCTCGTCTGAATGATGATCTGTCCTATTCACAGAAAACATATACGGAACCAAACACATTGTAAGTACATCTCGTCTGAAAGATGATATCCTATTCACAGAAAACATACACGGAACCAAACACATTGTAAGTACATCTCGTCTGAATGATGATCTGTCCTATTCACAGAAAACATACAAGGAACCAAACACTTTGTAAGTACATCTCGTCTGAAAGATGATCTGTCCTATTCACAGAAAACATACACGGAACCAAACACATTGTAAGTACATCTCGTCTGAAAGATGATCTGTCCTACCCGCATAAATCATAACTGAGTTAAACTAAAAAAAAACAATTATATAGAAAAGTTATTTCTATGCGTGCAATTATAAACAAAAGTACAAGTAAACATATTATCGTTAACGCATACTCGTTGGACCGCCATGTTATGACAACGGATGACGTTAGAAAGTCTATAGCGATTTGCGTCTCCTGGAAGGTGTTGTTACACACATGCTCACTGGGCGACGATACGATCGATCGATTCTTGTAGGAAAAAACTGGCCTCACTGCATTTTCTCGAAACACCAGTAATTGAATCACTTCCGCGCGAGAGGACGATGTCTTTCAGCACACATTATGAAATCATTGAATTTTCCCAAGCGGGACTGTCTATTGATTGGACAATAGCAAAAGGAAGTTTCTTGTTCTTGCTATTCTTGTTCGTCGTGTTGTTGTTGTTGTTATTGTTGTTGTTGTTGTTGTTGTTGTTGCTGTTGTTATTCTTCTTCTTTTTATTTTTCTTCGTCGAGGTAATCCTTTTGAAGACTAGATGCTCGTGCATGAGTAGTTAAAGAAGGCAAATACATTATTATAGATAATAGGAAGATCGATTCTTAGACATTTCTTGGTACTGTGGTTCTTTTAGTCAGGTGCTGAATGCTATAATCCCATTCGTTGCTACTCAACAGCATCTGCAAATAATTAACGTTGCTGTGTTACTGGATAATAGACACACGTGTTTTTTGGTACGCATTGTCTGAAGCACATGGTACAAATGCTTTGGCTTGCAGTATATGAATTTAAAGAATTATTTTGTGAAAAGATAAATATTGCCCAATTGTCAGTTGTCAAAGTAAAAAGTATGTACAGCATTACGTAGTGGACGGTGATGGTTTTGTCGTCGTTACGTCCCGTGCGTAAAATAAGCCAGCCGAAGTGGCGCAACTGTGAATGTCAGGACCGTATCGGGCAGCGTGGCGCGCAATCTCTTAATAGCCATGTCACGTCAGTTGAATCTGTTTATCGGCATTTCTGCATTTCTTTTGAATTACTGATGTTTTTTTGTTTTCATATATTCTATTTTAATGAATGGTCAAAGTATGCTCCAAAACACATCATGAGTCATTTTTATCAAAACCAATATCATCACGAACAATTTAAAATGAGAATTTGTTTGAATACTGGTGTTCATATATACGTCTTTCAAGACCATTAATTTCATAATTGCAGTGTGTTATTATTTACATTGTATCACAGCACATTGTATCACAAACAAATAGCAAATAAAAACCGAGAATGTCTATTGAAACCGACTAGGTTTGAAAGTGAATTGGTTGACAAGCGTGCCTTTCTTAAAGGCATTTTTTTTGGCAAATAGAAAGTTAACAAATCTTTTACGATATTGTATTTTCAGGTTAGGGAGATATATAGCCGAGATATTCCGCGCTACTAGATTGGTCGTCGACACAGGCATTCACGCATTCGGGTAAGCACACGTCCGTGGCCCGTGTTGGACCTGGCACGATGAATTTGGTCCTGAACAAAAATTAGTCTTGGGGATAAGTCTTGGCAGGCACAACTGGTCCCTTTGAATCCCCGTTTTTTTTGCGCGTTGAACTGAGTGTGTGTGTGTGTGTGTGTGAGTGTGTGTGCGTGTGCGTGCACGCGCACGTGCGTGCGTGCAATTGCGTGTGTATGCTAAACAGTTATGTAAACGCTATCATAATTTTGCCCTTCGCGTGTTAATTCACTTGCTGTCTGTATTTGTGCTAAACAGTTCTACCTACACTATATATCATAATATATGTATACAAAATTATATGGGTTAATCTTTGCCAAATCTTTAATTTAAAGTCAAGGTGAAGGCCAACTCTGTTTTATTCAAACAGTTTTATTCAAGGAAGACCAATTGTGGCTCCCAAAACAAGTCCACGGGATCGATTGTTTCTCCAGACTAAGTTTCGCGTCACCGCCCCGGTCACTTCAACAACAGCATTTTACACAACCGCTTAACTGATGCCTACTACAATAGTTCAATGTTCTATGATGTTCTATGATGTTCTATGATGTTCTATGATGTTCTATGATGACAGCAGGCTTTTTCACAGTCTGCTGAGCGTGAGGGACAGTTACACCTGCGACTGTTTCAGGTGGTCGAGACAGACAGCTATAGACTACATGATGAACCATACGACGCTTAACACAGACATCATTGAGAAGGAAGTTAGTCGCTACATCATAGTGCCCGGACAGGTAAATATCAATGTAACAGGTGTTATAATATCTGCTTTGGAGCAGGAAATACCGCTATTCACTGGACCGCTTTCCTGTTTTTTTTTTTACCAAACGGCCCGCTTGTTTGTAATTAAAAGAAATTGTACGGTAAAATCGGTCTAATTTTTTTTACATGAGACCATTCTGGGCCCGTGCTGTGTGATTTCATATTTTCTCGCGCTCCAGTTCACCGTGAACAAGAAAGGCAACTCAAAATGGCGCCCCATAAAGGGAATAAAAACAACGAATGCTTGAAATTATATTATATAAATAGTATAGCGCACGGAAGCACAACGAGACTGCGACTTTCCATTAATTTATTTCAAGAGGATCATGCGCCAACATTATTCCCAGTAATGGAAGCTATGTTGACGCCATCAATCCGTAGAACCCGATCGTAGCCAGCGACACGGGCAGCTACTACCACGTCTCTCGGATCGAAGGCAAGCGGCCCTCGCAAACGGACTGTCATTGACACCGTCTTTTACTTTATGACAAAACCATGACAACGACCACCTAGAGTCGCCGAACGGACTGTCATTGACACCGTCTTTCATGACAAAACCATGACAACGACCACTTAGAGTCGCCAAACGGACTGTCATTGACACCGTCTTTTACTTCATGACAAAACCATGACAACGACCACCTAGAGCCGCCAAACGTTTTCTCTTATGTCTAAAGTAATTATACACATGTCCACAAATTACTCTTATTTCAATATAGCGATACATTTTTAGTGTCGCTTCTATGACGGAAAGTAAGAATAATTATGCGTGCTTCCATTTGCGTGTACGCGAATATACGTTCTTTTGAAAATATGTATTAATGCAATATTCCGATACAGAACATGCTGCCATCGTCATGTTATTAGTTCTAAGTACAATAGCGATACAGAACATGCTGCCATCGTCATGTTATTAGTTCTAAGTACAATAGCGATACAGAACATGCTGCCATCGTCATGTTATTAGTTCTAAGTACAATAGCGATACAGAACATGCTGCCATCGTCATGTTATTAGTTCTAAGTACAATAGCGATACAGAACATGCTGCCATCGTCATGTTATTAGTTCTAAGTACAATAGCGACCTCGTACGGATTTTTTTATGAAGCTCAACGACGCCTCCGCATCAGCGTCGATGTCACGGTGGCTGTGGTGATAGGCGTAGGATATGACGAGTTTTTGCATAGTTTTTATTTTGATCTTTACATGGAAGTAAGAGTAATTTGAACCACGTGACACGTGTATATGTATTTTAGATGTACGAGGAGAAGATTAGCGGATATATGTGGTCGTCTTCATGGTTAGGTAAGAAAGTAAAAGATCGCTAAACTTCTCCGAATGTGCATAATTCGAAGATGATTCTGCGATATCACTTGCCGCTAACTGTTCAAAATCGTAACATTTCACTTGGTATTCTGGACAATTGCCATCACCACCACTCGCCACATTGACGCGAGTGAAACTATGCTGAAGCAATGCATAACAATCACTGAATGAATGTAAACGAGTGTCACCAGTGACGTCACAAAGCCACGTGATCGCCCATCTACGAATCTTAGGCGCACTTTGCAAGTTAGACGCATTAAAATCTAATTTTACACATGCATGCATTTGTTTCTGTAGCTTGTTTATGTTAGAATAATATTTCACATAAAACATTATACTTTGTGTACACACCGATAAAGCATTTTAGCTAGTACCTTGTTGTTATTCCCTTTAAAGCATCACGCCAAAAACGAAAAATAAATCAATGGAGGAAAACATTTCCTACTTTTCCATTTGCAGATTCCCACTTTTCCATGAGCAGATTCCCACTTTTCCATGAGCAGATGTCGACATCTGTGTTGAATACTCCCTTTTGCGGTAGCATGTTCTCATTTCAGTGATGTATCTGATTGGTTGGCGCTTGCAGCCAGTCATCAACATATTATCCGTAAATCGATATATTAGATCTATCCGAAAGTATATTTTGTTATCATATTCGAACTCTAATTAATATCTTGCAGTGTGGCAAAGTACTGTCTGATGTCTGGACAGGATTAATAAAAAACGTTTGCATTCCGGTCGTAACACTGTCCGGTCCGTTATTTAATTATAATTCGTAATATAATAAATGATAGTGCTAATCATGAAATATATCAGCCATAGTTGTTTATAATGATGATTTTGCCAGACGTTATTTGATGGGAATAAATGTTGCATTGTTACAATTTTCTGACATAATCTCATATAAAGTTAATTAAAGGTTTTTGTACTGTAGATTTTCGTAGTGTTCATTTAATTGATTACAAGTGGGTGTATGTTGTGGCGTCTTTCGTGGCAGTTCGCGCTTAATGCCATCTACATCTGCTATAATATTTAGTACTTTGATCCATGCCCCAAATCAACATTTCCAAATTTAGGCCTGTATCACAAACTGTGCTCTACTCGTGTCGTTTCATGCGTGTGTGTATAAAATCTAGGCTTGTATCACGAACTGTCCTCTACTCGTGTCGTTTCATGCGTGTGCGTATAAAATCTAGGCCTGTATCACGAACTGTGCTCTACTCGTGTCGTTTCATGCGTGTGTGTATAAAATATACGCCTGTATCACGAACTGTGCTCTACTCGTGTCGTTTCATGCGTGTGCGTATAAAATCTAGGCTTGTATCACGAACTGTGCTCTACTCGTGTCGTTTCATGCGTGTGCGTATAAAATCTAGGCCTGTATCACGAACTGTGCTCTACTCGTGTCGTTTCATGCGTGTGTGTATAAAATCTAGGCCTGTATCACGAACTGTGCTCTACTCGTGTCGTTTCATGCGTGTGGGTATAAAATCTAGGCTTGTATCACGAACTGTGCTCTACTCGTGTCGTTTCATGCGTGTGGGTATAAAATCTAGGCTTGTATCACGAACTGTGCTCTACTCGTGTTGTTTCATGCGTGTGTGTATAAAATCTAGGCCTGTATCACGAACTGTGCTCTACTCTTGTCGTTTCATGCGTGTGGGTATAAAATCTAGGCCTGTATCACGAACTGTGCTCTACTCGTGTGGTTTCATGCGTGTGTGTATAAAATCTAGGCCTGTATCACGAACTGTGCTCTACTCGTGTCGTTTCATGCGTGTGTGTATAAAATCTAGGCCTGTATCACGAACTGTGCTCTACTCGTGTCGTTTCATGCGTGTGTGTATAAAATCTAGGCCTGTATCACGAACTGTGCTCTACTCGTGTCGTTTCATGCGTGTGCGCATAAAATCTAGGCTTGTATCACGAACTGTGCTCTACTCGTGTTGTTTCATGCGTGTGGGTATAAAATCTAGGCCTGTATCACGAACTGTGCTCTACTCGTGTCGTTTCATGCGTGTGTGTATAAAATCTAGGCCTGTATCACGAACTGTGCTCTACTCGTGTCGTTTCATGCGTGTGTGTATAAAATCTAGGCCTGTATCACGAACTGTGCTCTACTCGTGTCGTTTCATGCGTGTGCGTATAAAATCTAGGCCTGTATCACGAACTGTGCTCTACTCGTGTCGTTTCATGCGTGTGCGTATAAAATCTAGGCTTGTATCACGAACTGTGCTCTACTCGTGTCGTTTCATGCGTGTGCGTATAAAATCTAGGCCTGTATCACGAACTGTGCTCTACTCGTGTCGTTTCATGCGTGTGCGTATAAAATCTAGGCCTGTATCACGAACTGTGCTCTACTCGTGTCGTTTCATGCGTGTGGGTATAAAATCTAGGCCTGTATCACGAACTGTGCTCTACTCGTGTCGTTTCATGCGTGTGTGTATAAAATCTAGGCCTGTATCACGAACTGTGCTCTACTCGTGTCGTTTCATGCGTGTGTGTATAAAATCTAGGCCTGTATCACGAACTGTGCTCTACTCGTGTCGTTTCATGCGTGTGCGTATAAAATCTAGGCCTGTATCACGAACTGTGCTCTACTCGTGTCGTTTCATGCGTGTGCGTATAAAATCTAGGCTTGTATCACGAACTGTGCTCTACTCGTGTCGTTTCATGCGTGTGTGTATAAAATCTAGGCCTGTATCACGAACTGTGCTCTAATCGTGTTGTTTCATGTGTGTGCGTATAAAATCTAGGCCTTTTTCACGAACTGTGCTCTAATCGTGTTGTTTCAGGCGTGTGCGTATAAAAAGATCTAGGCCTGTATCACGAACTTTGCTCTAATCGTGTTGTTTCATGTGTGTGCGTATAAAATCTAGGCCTGTATCACGAACTGTGCTCTAATCGTGTTGTTTCAGGCGTGTGCGTATAAAATCGGGGAGATAAAAATACGGGAGTTGCGGACAAAGGCTGAAAACATTCTAGGTATGTTATTTATTTCCTACGCAATAGTGCACACATGCATTGTGTAGGCGATATGTAATAAGGCCTTTTATTTTGGCAAAGAATATTGTTTGAAATTTTATAATTTCGCATTCAAATATCATAATTGTTTTAGGTATCAGCGTCATGTGGTGCGGTCTCCTCTGACGGTCGGCTCTCATGGGTCAGACCTTCCTCCTCCCTTCCTCCTTCCTTCCTCCTCCCTTCCTCCTCCCTTCCTCCTCCCACGCCTTGATGTCGTCTGCCCATGTGGCTCTTGGTCTCCTCTGCCTCTTTTTTCCCAGTAATATTTCCCGTTGAATCCCTTCTTGGTTGATGCTGTGTCCCCAGATTATTTGTGTTTCTGTATTTTGTAGAAGAGTTCGTGACATCATCATAAGTATACACACCCCTACATAAAACAAGGCAATATATATAATATATATAATGCAATACACTTCACCTATGCCAAGTGTTGCAATTAGGTTTTTCAAAATAAAATATGTTTTAATTTATAAGTCAAATGGTAATATTGCTTCATTCAAATGTGACAGTATGGCTGTTTGTGTGAACAGGGTCGCGATTCGACAGACGTGATTTCCACGAGGCGGTCCTGGGGATGGGGGAGGTCCCGCTCTACCTGCTGGACCAGACGATAAACCAATGGATTATAGGCAAACTTGTCAGCCCTGTCGTCAGTGGAGGGACACGTGTCTTATCCTTGATTCCGTGTGTCGTCATCGCTATCTGGCTGGGCGTGAGTCGCGTGTAAGGACACCGCCAGGTCCCCGTGTCGTCACCACTGTCTGGCTGGGCGTGAGTCGCGTGTAAGGACACCGCCAGGTTCCCGTGTCGTCACCATTGTCTGGCTGGGCGTGAGTCGCGTGTAAGGACACCGCCAGGTCCCCGTGTCGTCACCACTGTTTGGCTGGCCGTGAGTCGCGTGTAAGGACACCGCCAGGTCCCCGTGTCGTCACCACTGTCTGGCTGGCCGTGAGTCGCGTGTAAGGACACCGCCAGGTCCCCGTGTCGTCACCACTGTCGGGCTGGCCGTGAGTCGCGTGTAAGGACACCGCCAGGTCCTCGTGTCGTCACCACTGTCTGGCTGGCCGTGAGTCAAGTGTAAGGACACCGCCAGGTCCACGTGTCGTCACCACTGTCTGGCTGGGCGTGAGTCGCGTGTAAGGACACCGCCAGGACCCCGTGTCACCATCGCTGTCTTAGCGTGAAACGTTTCTACGTAGTTAAATGCAACACATGCATAACTGAAAGCTGAAAGTGCTATATGCATAGTTAAACGCGTTACTACTTAGGCTGGTAGACGCAAACCTAAAATCCGCTACATACTAAACAAAAAGCGGTACATATTTAGCGAAACGCATTACTACATAACCAAAACTGATACACCCCTACATAAGAACCGTTACCATATAGCAAAAGTGGCACATACATAGAGTGAAAGCGTTTCTACATTCTAAAACTGGTACATACTTAGCAAAATGAATGTGGATGGGGTGCAGTGGCCTGTAAAGAGTGAAGATGCTAGCAGATTTGTTGAATAGAAGACCACATGTGTTTGGTTGTAAAGGCTGTGATGAATGAAGATGACGTTAACATGCAACTGAAAGTGATACTTACGTAATAATAATAATAATTTTTTATTCACGATAAATCTTATAAAGTATACATTTTATGTTCCTAAGGGTGGTGATTTAAAAATAGAAAAATACTGTATAAATACATATAGAAAGTATAGAGCCTAAGACCAAATAATATTGTGACGTGTAAAATTAAAAAAATCAGATAAGTTGAGTAGAACGTACAAAGTGTGGGATTTAAGAAAAAAGGCGATGAGTAAAATGTTGGTAGGCCGGTGTTGCCATCTCACTTCTGATACCATGTAGTGTTTTCTGGTTAGCATACAATACAGCATACAATACAAGTTCGTAAATCAACCGGTACTTTATTCACCTCGCCATGAGGGTGTATCTCCCCGAGATATTCTCCCCCGTATTAGTACAATAGATCATGCCACAGCAACAAAGCATCTTCACATCGTTCCAATAATGTATGTTATATTACATGTGTCATGTAATCATGACCTAAGATATTTGCATCCCAGATAGTGAGTAGTAAATACTGTATCCTATTGAGACAAATATATTGTAGCATTTGCATTATCAGCATAGCTAGCCACTTATTATTATTTACAATATTTTCTTGTTCATATCATCGTGTTTGAACATTTCAGTCATCATATAGTTATTGTTGCTTTGCCGTTTACTGGTACACACAAGTAGTATGTAGGTGTTTTTAACACCCCCAAAAATGAGCAGATTTGGGTAAGCTTCTGATTGGTTGAAATTTGAAATGGAGCGTTCTGATTGGTCGTGCGCTTATTGCCGCTAGAGGCGCCACCTCATAATCCCCTATTATCGCTGAAATGAGCAGATTTGGGTAAGCTTCTGATTGGTCGAGAGCAGTTTCACCACCAGGGGGCGCCACGGGGGTAATTATGTCGATGGATCTGATTGGTCGAGAGCCATCACGTGACCTATGACGTCACAGCTCATTTGCATAAATTTGCATAAATTAGCATAAATGACACCGTTTTTGTAGTGAAACCGTCACCAGGGGGCGCAACGTATCATCCCCTATTATCGCCTATCGCTATATGTGGACTTTGACTTGTGCGCTCCCACTCGTCTTGTCTTTTTCACACTGGTCAGCTGCTGTTGGTGGACTTTGGCTTGTGCGCTTCCACTCGTCTTGTCTTTTTCACACTGGTAAGTCGCTGTTGGTGGACTTTGGCTTGTACGCTTCCACTCGTCTTGTCTTTTTTGACACTGGTCAGTCGCTGTTGGTGGACATGTTGCACTTGTGCACTTCCACCCGTCACCAGGGGGCGCAACGTGTCATGAGACATTTTTTCCAGTGATACTGCCGCCAGAGGTGCTACGGGTCAATTGTATCCACGGTTCTGATAGGTTGAGAGCCGTCACGTGCTTTGACTTGTGTGCTCCCACTCGTCTTGTCTTTTTTGACATTGGTCAGGCGTTGTTGGCGTGCTTTGACTTGTGTGCACCCACTCGTCTTGTCTTTTTTTGACATTGGTCAGTCACTGTTGGTGAACTTTGGCTTGTAGGCTTCCACTCGTCTTGTCTTTTTTGACACTGGTCAGTCACTGTTGGTGGACATTGGCTTGTGCGCTTCCACTCGTCTTGTCTTTTTTGACACTGGTTAGTCGCTGTTGGTGGACTTAGACTTGTGCGCTCTCACTCGTCTTGTCTTTTTTGACATTGGTCAGTCGCTGTTGGTGGACTTTGACTTGTGCTCTCCCACTCGTCTTGTCTTTTTTGACATTAGTCAGTCGCTGTTGGTGGACTTTGACTTGTGCGCTCCCACTCGTCTTGTCTTTTTTCACACTGGTCAGTCGCTGTTGGTGGACTTTGGCTTGTACGCTTCCACTCGTCTTGTCTTTTTCAAACTGGTCAGTCGCTGTTGGTGGACTTTGGCTTGTACGCTTCCACCCGTCTTGTCTTTTTTGACACTGGTCAGTCGCTGTTGGTGGACATTGGCTTATGCACTTCCACTCGTCTTGTCTTTTTTCACATTGATCAGTCACTGTTAGTGAACTTTGGCATGTGCTCTCCCACTCGTCTTATCTTTTTGACACTGGTCAGCTGCTGTTGGTGGACTTTGACTTGTGCATTCCCACTCGTCTTGTCTTTTTCACACTGGTCAGTCGCTGTTGGTGGACTTTGGCTTGTGCGCTTCCACCCGTCTTGTCTTTTTCACACTGGTCAGTCGCTGTTGGTGGACTTTGGCTTGTACGCTTCCACTCGTCTTGTCTTTTTCACACTGGTCAGTCGATGTTGGTGGACTTTGGCTTGTACGCTTCCACCCGTCTTGTCTTTTTTGACACTGGTCAGTCGCTGTTGGTGGACATTGGCTTATGCACTTCCACTCGTCTTGTCTTTTTTCACATTGATCAGTCACTGTTGGTGAACTTTGGCATGTGCTCTCCCACTAGTCTTATCTTTTTGACACTGGTCAGCTGCTGTTGGTGGACTTTGACTTGTGCATTCCCACTCGTCTTGTCTTTTTCACACTGGTCAGTCGCTGTTGGTGGACTTTGGCTTATGCGCTTCCACTCGTCTTGTCTTTTTTACACTGGTCAGTCGCTGTTGGTGGACTTTGGCTTGTACGCTTCCACTCGTCTTGTCTTTTTTACACTGGTCAGTCGCTGTTGGTGGACTTTGGCTTGTACGCTTCCACTCGTCTTGTCTTTTTTGACAATGGTTACACCTTTTTGCAGGCTATCTAGGGTTATACAACAGACAAAAGGTTAGGGTTACACCTTTTTCCGTACCGTCGCCACTAAGAAGCTGGTAGGATTGTGTAAACAGCACTGTCTCGAGGCAGTCTATCTAGGGTTATACAACCGACAACAGGTTGGGGTTACACATTTTTACAGGTAATCTAGGGTTATATAACCGACAACAGGTTGGGGTTAGGCTTTTTCGTACCGCCGCCGCCACGGAGCACGCGCGCTATCTAGGGTTATATAACCGACAACAGGTTGGGGGTTACACCTTTTTACAGGCTATCTAGGGTTATACAACCGACATCAAGTTGTGGTTAGGCTTTTTCCGTACCGCCGTCGCCAAGGAGCACACCATCTCAAGGGAGAACCGAGGATACTTCCCGTACGGTCATCGATATGTGCGAGAAGGTCGGTGTAGATGTCGCATCTAATGACATAAGCACAAGCCATCGGATACCGAGACGAGCCAAGGCCATCGTGTGCAAATTCGTGCGACGAGAGGTTAAATCTAACATCATGAAGGCAAAGAAAAAGCTGAAGGATGCAAGTGGACCGAAGATCATTATCTACGACGACCTGACTTCTCTCCGTAGCAAGATGCTCCGTGAGGTGAAGAAAGACAGCAGAGTGAAACGAGCTTTCACCCGAGACGGCCGACTTCACTATGTGGTGGATGTGAACGGCCGGGAGAAGAAAGTTACTCTGGACAACCCGGATGATCTGTTTAACCTTGGCTGGTTAGAGGCCATGATCAGCCAAACGCATCTCTTCATGGACACTGTTAGTCTAAGTATATGTGTTATTCACTAAATAACCATGGCTAGTGGTGCACTAAAATGCTCCCTATGCCAAAATTCACTATACAGGAGGTTTGCAAAATTAACAATAAATCAACTGTATTTCTACACGCTGTGACTATTACACAGTAGAACAATTTGTTAAGAGCAAAAAAATCAGAATGGCTTGTCCTTCATTCATTTCAACGCTCAGAGCCTCAGGTCAAATTGTGATCAAATTAGAGATCATGTAAATTAACTAAAAATCCCATTTGATATTATTACCATATCCGAAACATGGTTAGATTCAGAAGATTGTTCTGATATATTGTTGAATGGGTACGACTTGATTCCCAGAAATAGAAAAAATAAGAAAGGTGGTGGAGTAGCTATTTATGTTAATGTATCAATTGAATTCAAGGTACTACATACTATGTTTGTGGTAATTGATGATATACTAGAATGTATTACAGTAGAATTAAGTATAAGTAATAGAAACAATATTATCGTTAGTTGTATATATAGAGCCCCAGGAACTAGTGTTGATATTTTTACTGACCAACTTTAATTGTTGATAACAACAGTTAAGAACACTAGTAAAACAATATTTTTATGTGGTGATTTTAATATAGATCTTCTAAAATATAATAATAATAATAAAGGTACTCAACATTTTGTAGATATGTTGTTCAATTTAGGTATATATCCCTTAATTTATAAGCCAATCCGAATTACAGATAGTAGTGCAACTTTAATAGATAACATTTTTACAAATGAATTAAACAGTAATATTACTAGCGGGTTACTTATAAATTATATTAGTGATCACTTACCTATATTTTATGTGTGCAGTTATTCAGATATGGATATAAATAGAATTCCTGATAAAAAATATACATTCATCAGAAATTTGACTGAAGGTTGTATAAAATTATTTAACAATGATCTCTCTTTAGTAAATTGGGAAACTGTATTAAACGAAACCGATGCAGATATAGCCTACACTAACTTTATCGACATATTCACTCGATTGTATGATAAGAACTGTCCAATTAAGAAAATATGTAATAACAAACCCATTTTTTAGAACAAACCCTGGTTCACCAGAGGTTTGCGAAATGCTTGTAAAAAGAAAAATAATATATACAAACAGTTTTTGCGGAATAGAACAAAAGAATCTGAATGTAAATATAAAAGTTACAAAAATAAACTAACTTCTATTCTTAGATTTTGTGAAAAAGAGTACTACAATAAATTATTGATCAAAGAAAAAAACAATACAAAGGGTACCTGGAAAGTTTTAAATTCAATTATAAAAAAACGTCAACAGCTCACAAGTTACCCAAATTCTTTTACTACTAATGGTAGGTTAACTAGAAACAAGACATATATTCTTAATGGTTTCAATGATTTTTTCTTAAATGTAGGGCCGAATCTTGCAAGAAATATCAGGGTACCTAATGGAAACATAAGTGTGCTTGATTATTTACAAGCCACTAATTCCAGCCCATGTTCTTAGCTGGGGTTGAAGAAAATGAAGTAACTAATATTGTCAAAAGTTGCAAAAATAAAAAGTCTACAGGTTATGACAATGTTGATATGGTAATTGTGAAAAAGGTAATATCTAACACTGTAGTACCATTTACTCATATATGTAACAAATCCTTCAGTAGTGGTGTATTTCCGAGTAAAATGAAAGTTGCCAAAGTAATCCCTGTATATAAAGCTGGTGAAACAAATGTTTTTACTAACTATAGACCTGTATCTCCACTTCCGCAATTTTCTAACATCTTGGAAAAATATTTAATGTTAGACTAGGTAAATTTATTGAAAAGTATAACATTTTAAGTAGTAGTCAATATGGGTTTAGGTCAAGTATGTCTACATCAATGGCTTTGCTAGAACTAACTGAAAACATTACTACTGCCTTGGACCCAAAAAAATGCACTATTGGTGTTTTTATTGATTTAAAAAAGCACTTGATACAATTGATCATCATTTATTACTCAGAAAATGAGAAGCTTATGGAATTAGAGGAATGGCCAATGAGTGGCTAAAAAGTTACTTGCATAATAGACTACAGTATGTTAGCATTGAGGATAACAATTCGGAATTATTAAATGTGATATGTGGGGTACTGCAAGGTTCTATTCTGGGCAGAAAACTATTTATATTATATATAAATGATCTTTGTAATATTTCTACATTACTAAAATTCATTCTTTTCGCTGATGATACTAATATATTTTGCTCGGGGAAAGATCAAACCCAGCTCAGCAAAACTATCAATACTGAACTACGAAAGTTACATATCTGGTTTTCAGTAAATAGATTATCCTTAAACATAGATAAGACAAACCATATGTTGTTTGGCAACTATTGTAAAACAACAAATATTGACATAAAAGTCGACAATACAATTTTAGATAGAGTATATGTTACTAAGTTTTTATGAATCTTAATAGATGATAAGCTCAATTGGAAAGAACATATTGCTATGATCAAATCTTCTTCACTTCACTTTCCCATAACCCGTAAGGATCGTTGGGGCACCATTGATGACTTTCTAACCAGCTCTCTCCACGTTTACCTGTTCTCTACAGCCCTCTGGGAGTCAGCGAACTCCATTCCTGTCCACTCTTTGATGTAGTCTTCCCACCTCTTCTTCTGTCTACCTCTTCGTCTCCCCCTCTTACGGTACCTTGCAAGATAGTCTTTGCAAGGCCAGATGATCGTGATACATGACCGTACCACTTCAGTTTACGCTTCTTAACTGTTGTAAGAAGGTCGTCATATGGTCCGATGGCTTGTTTGATCTTGTTACGGACAGCATCGTTAGTAACATGGTCTTTGTATGATATGTGCAAGATCTTCCGGAAGCATCACATTTCCATTGTTTCACAAGCGTACAGAAAGATGGACATGACAAGGGAGCGCATCAGCCTTATTTTTGAACTGACCGTGATGTTTCTGTCGTTCCATAAGGGTTTCAACCTTGTTAGTGCTGCTGTTGTCTGTGCAATCCTGGCAAGTATCTCCGGTTTGGAACCCTCATCTGTGATAATTGATCCCAAGTACCTGAAGCTTGTTACTGCCTCAAGTCTCTGTCCATTAACTTTGACCTCTGTGCTGATGCCTTGTGTGCTGTTTGTCATCAGTTTGGTCTTTTCGGCACTGATCTCCATGCCGTATGATGAAGATGTTTTCTCAAGGCGCTCCACTAAATTGACTAGTTCTTGTTCATCTCCTGCTAGGCCGTCGATGTCGTCAGCAAAACGAAGGTTGGTGATTGTCCTGCCTCCAATGCTGACAGTGCCTTGATGGTTTTCTAAAGCATCAGTCATTATCCTTTCCAGAAAAATGTAGAAGAGCGTTGGTGATAGTAGGCATCCTTGTCGAACTCCAACAGTTGTTCGAAACCAGTCTCCTATGCTGCTGTTGAAGGTTACTGCACTGGTGGCATTGTCATATAGGTGTTCAATGGTTCGGACAAGCTTGGAGCCAATGTTGTACTTCCTCATGGTTGCCCATAGGGCCGCATGCCATACCTTATCAAAGGCCTTCTTGAAATCTATAAAGACATGATACAGGCTTTGCTGATGTTGAAGGTGTTTCTCGCAAAGGATTCTAAGGTTGAAGATCTGTTCAATGGTGCTCCGTCCTGCTCGAAAACCCGCTTGTTCTTCAGCGATAATCTCTTCTGCCTGGGGTTTGAGTCTGTTGAGTAGTATCTTCAACATGACTTTGCTCGGGTGGCTGATGAGGCTGATTGTTCTGTAGTTTTGGCACATCTGTAGGTTGCCTTTCTTGGGAAGTGTGATGATCAGTGACTGAGTCCATGGGGTGGGCCATTCTCCTGTCTGCCAGATCTTGTTGCAGATTGTTGTAAGTGTGGTAATCAAGGCTTCTCCCCCAGCTTGAACCAGTTCTGCTGGTATGTTATCAATTCCAGCTGACTTTCCTTTTTTCAGAGACTTTACTGCAGCCTCTACTTCCTCACGAAGAATGGGGTAGTCGTTCTCTTCAGTAGTCTGTGGACAGTTTAGTACTACTGGGTCTCCGTTGGTGTTGTGGCTGTACAGTTCTGAGCAGTATTCTGTCCATCGATTGAGGATCTGCTGTTCTTCTGTCAGTCATTTCCCTGATTTGTCTTGGATAGTAGTAGTTATCCCTTTCTTCACTGATGTCAGGTCTTTCACTATTTGATAAGCCTTCTTGCTGTTGTTCTTGCTCAAGCTGTCTTCCATTTTACAGCACTGTTCTGCTATCCAGTTATCTTTTGCTCTTCTCATATCTTGTTTGATCTTCTTGTTGACTTCTCTGTATTTTGCTGCACCTTCAGGATCACATTTTCTCCTTTTCAATTCCCTTCTTTTGTCACAAAGATCTAGGATGTCTTCTGTGACCCATGGTTTCTTTGTCCGACGGTGTTTTCCAAGGATCTCGCTGGCTGTGTCGGTCACTATTTTGTTGAAGGTGTTGGTCAGCAAGTTCACGTCGGTATATTTGTCATCCAGTATGATAAGTGGAGCAAATTTCCCACCTATCATTGCTTTGAATGCTTCTGCTACATCAGGATCCTTAAGTCAAATTTTATTCTTGTTGGCTTTGGTTTGCTGATCCTCTTCAGGCGAATGTGGAAGGTTGTCATCAGCAAGTCGTGATCACTTCCGATATCTGCTCCTGGAAAGCTTCGTGTCCTGGCAATGTTCACTCCTGTGTGAAAGCGCCGTTTCACCAAGATGTAATCGATCTGATTGTGATGTTTTCCATCTGGGCTGTGCCAGGTCCATCTTCTAGATGTTTTATGTGGGCCAAATGTGTTAGCCAGCATCAGCTCATTGTACATTGCAAATTCGAGGAGCCTGTGACCTCTCTCATTTGTTTCCGCCTTGCAGAAAGGTCTGCAAGTGTCTTGCCAGTTGGTCTGCGCATCCTTTCCCACTTTTGCATTCCAGTCTCCTAGTACAATAAGATTTCTTTGGCGTTTCCTCTATGACTTCTTGCAGCTGGCCATAGAAATCTTCCACCTCACTGTCGTCATAATCAGACGTTGGGGCATAAACTTGTATGACTGTCATGTTGAAGGGAGTTGCCTTCAGGCGGATGGTGATGAGCCTGCTGGAGATAGGGCGACAACCCATGACAGTGTTCACAATGTGTTTGTGAGCAAGAAACCCAACGCCTTGTTCGTGTTTGTCATTCTTGCCACTGAAGTACACCTTGTGTCCTTCTTCGGTCGATGTTTCACCAAAGCTTTTCCATCGCATCTCGGCGAGTCCAAGCAGATTCCACCTGTATCTCTCCATCTCATGTGTGAGTTCTTTCAGTTTTCCTGCAGCTCTCAATGTCCTGACGTTCCATGTGCCAATGGTGATGTCGTTTCTTCCACGTATCTTTTTGGTAGGGGCGCCAGTACCATACTTAACACCCCCGTCCTGATGTACGGCGGGAGGCGCGGTCATTTTTGACCCGGGCTGCGACCGATCCGGTATGTGATTCAAACTGGTTTTCATGATCATGGTGTGTCTAGGGCAGATTTGCAACCTAGCGGAGCCCATCCCTCTCCAGGCTGGTTGACCACAGCCGATATCCACCAAAAAAGTGGCTCGCCTTGGTCCTGAACACGTGGTCGTTGAACTCATCTTGGAGCCCTTCCGTCCTGGCCGTTGACTTCATCGAGGAAGACATCCGCCCTGTGATGTCATGTTAACATCACCGTATTTTACCCATACGTGGTAGACTCGTGGAGGCGGGAGCGTCTTATTCCATCCCGTACAGGTGAGGGCGGGAGCGTCTTATTCCATCCCGTACAGGTCCATTGGACCTGCCCACTGCCAAATCTAAATTATCAAAAACTATTGCAGTTATATATAGGGCGAAATACTTACTAGACAAAAATTCGCTTTTTATACTATAGTGTTCGCTATATCTCCCTTATATATCATACTGCTGTGAAGTGTGGGGCAATACGTATAAAACATATATTAATGGTGTTTATATATTAAAAAAAAGGTAGTCAGACTCATTTGTAATGAGAATTCATTATGTCATTCTAATAAATTATTTTGTGATCTAGGCATTCTTAAGCTCTTTGATCTAATAAAATTAAGAATTTCTATGATAATGTTTAAAGCCAACAATGAATTGTTCCCTGATAACCTTCAAAAATTCTTCAATGTAAAATATACCATGTTGCATGTAACACGCCAAAGTAATAAATTATAACATGTGTATGCACGAACAACTTTAAAAGCTAAGTGTACACCTGTGTATGGTGTTAAACTCTGGAACTATTTAGATGAGTCAATAAGAAGTTCAGTTACTATCCAGAATCTTAAAAAACTATATAAAATGTATTTCCTTGAAGAGTATAAATTACTTAAATAAATTGCTGTGCGGTATAAAACAATTGGAAATATGCAAGTGTAAATGGGTTTCAGTTATTTGTTATTTACTATTTTACTTCTTCTTTCTCCCTTTCCATTTGAATTACAGACATTTGATGTGTATGTGCATATGTTGCAAAGTTCTATTTTCATAAAGAACTGATTTGATTTGATAATGATATTGCGGCGTCATCTGAAGACCACCTTTTTGTCATCTCTTATGCCCATCAGCTTTTCCACGTACTCTTCCAACTGTTGACAACATGATGTTGTAAACGGGTTTGAGACAGCCCAACCCTTTGGTTTGACGCACTGTTGATCTGGACCACTCAACTATATAATCCATGGCAGGGCCTACCGTTAAACATGGTAGGGCCTACCGTTAAACATGGTAGGGCCTACCGTTAAACATGGTAGGGTCTACCGTTAAACATGGTAGGGCCTACCGTTAAACATGGTAGGGCCTACCGTTAAACATGGTAGGGCTTACCGTTAAACATGCAATCGTACCATTCGTTTGCCACGACTTAAAGCTGCCATTTCTTAATTTCCTCATGGATTCGCACTGACACACCTCAGAGTCCGTCAGTTACTGTGAAAAGCGCTTGTCACTGTACTATATGCATAGTTCTTATTCTGCTTCAAGACACCTGAGTATTAGAGCTTATATTCGAAGACGTCTACGATGTCACTGTTCTAATTGGCTCACATTTTCATCCAATAAGTAAACTTTGTGACATGAGCCATTTATACATGCGTGACACATACTAGGCGCTATAATAATGACATTTGGGAGGAGTTGGATATTTGAGTGACGTATTTCTACAACCAGCTGGTCCCCAACACTGGCAGTGAAAACAAGCTGAGTATTCATGTGCACATAATTACTGATTGCCATACTCTGATCACTGTCAAATCCTTAGATGGAACGTATAAGCTAGCCTGGCTAGTTTTATCGCATCTTCCGATGGTATTCAGAACAGCATACATCGCAATCCAGGAGGCTGCTGACAGCCAGATTAGATCTTGATTCTCGCCTTAATTGACTGCATCTCACATAATTCACAGTTCTTGTTTTGTCGGTCGGTCGTGTGCATTAAATGTCGGTCGGTTGTGCGCAGTCCAAATGGACCTGGTGTGACAGTAACCCACCCACTCCACAATGCGATCAGTGTTCTTGGGTGCTTTTGCCTGTGATTTCGTGCAGAATGCCAGCATGTGGAACTGTTAGACAAATGTGTGTGGAGGGAACCAATAACACATTCAATAATATTACTAAGTCTTCTAATAGCCATTACAGGAAGACCTATATAAAAGTTTATGACATAGATTTGAAAGTTGACGAATTATTAGTATTGAATTTGAAACAATAGCTTTCTATAATGAAACAAATAATGTTTATGTTTCCTGTGGTGTCGGATGCGTAGAGAGACGTTAGTCTACTTTCAAGTGTGATCGCAGCTCGTTTGATGTAGGAATAAGGGAGGCGGATACATAAGTAAAGGTTGGTAAAGGGCATATTTTAATGCCAGGTTGTATGCATCACAAGTACACCAGTAAACATAATAATTGTACATATACAAGTCGATTATAACCAGTTATTGATGTAACCAATAAAACAACAGTGTATGCACACAACCAATCAAACTGATAATCACCATAACACATCAAAGGTGAGGGGCTACCTGCCCATAGATAAACCAGACAGCACATCAAATAGATGATTACCATATTACATCAAACTTGATGGGCTTACCTGCCCATACATGACATAGAAGACATCATAAATAATCCATGGTACGACATGTATTGCAACATTATGAAATCAGAGGTGGAGGAGAGGAGGTGGTGGTCAAATAAAGTTTGTAAATATCAACTCACTTCGATGACTTTCAAAACCGGAATGGCAGCGCCTGGCCACCCCAGCAGTCAACAGTGCGTGCGGTGGACGATACCACTCGCGTGGCAGCAGGGGTGGTATGGTTACGTTAATAGTACATTAATATTCCAACCATCCACCACAGAAACATAAAGCACTTTTTTACGGTACTAAAAATGTATTTATGTTTCCTTTCCTGTGTTGTCGCATGCGTAGAGAGACGCTGGTCTAGTTTCAAGTGTGACTCAACTCGTTTGATGTAGGAATAAGGGAGGCGGATACACAAGTAAAGGTTGGTAAAGTGCGTATTTTAATGCCAGGTTGTATGCATCACAAGTACACCAGTAAACATAATCATTGTACGTACAAGTCGATTATAACCAGTTATTGATGTATAAAACAACAGTGTATGCACACAAGCAGTCAAACTGGTAATCACCATAATATATCAAATGTGAGGGGTTACCTGCCACAGGCACTACTCCATAGATAGACGTGCCACCCCACCCATGTTTTAAACATTTTAAAGGGGCTTTAAAGCGTAGAGTGGTCGGTTAGCCGTACGCTTTGGCCAAGGCGCATTCAGGGGTTGTGCACAACTGAACCTTCGTTAGCAAAATTGTTTAATACGTTAGCAAAATAATGCTTGAATGCGGTCACATAAAAACACATTTCGCAAGAATAAATCGTATAATTGAGGTCTGAATTCGCATTAGTTGCACACTGTGTATGAATGCACACTTCCGGGAGCTTAGTCGGGTGGCCAGTCTGGTGCCATCGCCTTTATACACCATAGTGCCCTGCGCGGGCCTAGAATTTGATCCCAAGCCCGGCCCGCAATTAGCAGTTAGAGTCCAGGCCCGGCCCAGGCCCGCAATAATTTTTCAAGCCCGGCCCGGCCCAGGCCCGCAAATTAGAATTTAGGCCCAGGCCCGGCCCAGGCCCAACCCAGACCGTGAATGTGTGGCCCAGGCCCGGCCCGGCCCGGCCCGCAAGTTTCAGGCCCAGGCCCGGCCCATACCCGCAGGCCAAAGATGGGTAAGCCCGCGGCCCGCAAGCCCGCGGCCCGCTAAGTTTAGAGAAGATAAACCTATAATCTTATAACAAAGACGAAAAACAAATAAACTGTAAAACAGACTTATTGTTTTACTTAAAAAAAGGTCCATAGTGTGCTGAATGAGTTCTAAAAATTCAGCACTACCAACTTCTTCAAACTTACGAATATCCTGAAGAAAAATAAAGAAAAACTTCTTAGTGTCATTACTATTAAATATGGTAACATTTGTTATATTTGGCTTTAATGTATTGGTTTATTGTTAGGGTAGGATATTTGTTTATGTCACCCTGACTTAACCCATATGCAAGCCACAATCCCAATTTATATTGTTAATTGAATTAGCTCAACTAAGTTAACATAATTTAATATGATATTTCAATTAAATGTTACCCACTGGCACTGACACCCAGTGGCATTTCCAGCAGGCCTGCAGTCACTAGCCTGAGACAGACAGGTTCAGACATGTGTGAATTAGTACAAGTGTGAATGAATTAGGACTGGGGAGAAATACCAATTACCAACTGGGTTGGGCACTGGGTAGTGGGCTAGTGGCCTAGTGGGCACTTGGCAGTGGGCAGGTCTTTCAGGTGGGCAATGTTTGGAGGGAAGACCTAGACAATAGAATGTCCACTGGTAGGGTCAAAGGGTGATAAGTTGATGGTTAATCATGGCTTGATTGCCTCTGCAAATATTTCTAAAGTAAACATTTGCGGCTGGCTACTTCCAGCCAAGTGAACTTATGGGGTCATTAGATTCCATGCAAGATCTCAATTTGCAACTATATAATACTAAATAATTTTAAGCATTCATTAAACGGAATTACAATTTATAATCAATTTTAAAATTTAAAATTTTTAAAAAATAAAGTAATAATCGGTGTTTTGTATGAATATTTTTATTATGTCCAGGCCCGGCCCGGCCCGCTCACACTAGGCCCAGGCCCGGCCCGAGCCCGATGTGTTTAAATTGTTTTCAGCCCAGGCCCGGCCCGGGCCCGCAGTATGTAGGCCCAGGCCCGGCCCGGCCCGCGAAATTATGTAGAGGCCCGGCCCGGCCCGCGGGCTGCGGGCCGGGCCGGGCTTGGACCAAAAGCCCGGCCCGCGCAGGGAAAAACACAATTGGTGTATTACACCAATTGTGTTTTTCACAAGTATATGAAGCTGGGAACACCTACATTTATTATGCACACTGTGTATAAGATGTATAACTAAGAATAATAAAATCAGTGTATTAACAGTAACATGTACGAGTGACACTTTCCTTGCGGTTCACACCCAAACATTCGTGAACAATTCATAATGAAAATTATGGTAACACAGCACGCAATGTATAAAGGTGTTACGTACCTAGACATTAGTCAACCAATTTCTACAACCAGCTGGTCCCCAACACTGGCAGTGAAAACAAGCTGAGTATTCATGTGCACATAATTACTGATTGCCATACTCTGATCACTGTCAAATCCTTAGATGGAACGTATAAGCTAGCCTGGCTAGTTTTATCGCATCTTCCGATGGTATTCAGAACAGCATACATCGCAATCCAGGAGGCTGCTGACAGCCAGATTAGATCTTGATTCTCGCCTTAATTGACTGCATTTCACATAATTCACAGTTCTTGTTTTGTCGGTCGGTCGTGTGCATTAAATGTCGGTCGGTCGTGCGCAGTCCAGATGGACCTGGTGTGACAGTGTCCCACCCACTCCACAAATCGATCAGTGTTCTTGGGTGCTTTTGCATGTGATTTCGTGCAGAATGCCAGCATGTGGAACTGTTAGACAAATGTGTGTGGAGGGAACCAATAACACATTCAATAATATTACTAAGTCTTCTAATAGCCATTACAGGAAGACCTATATACAAGTTTATGACATAGATTTGAAAGTTGACGAATTATTAGTATTGAATTTGAAACAATAGCTTTCTATAATGAAACAAATAATGTTTATGTTTCCTGTGTTGTCGCATGCGTAGAGAGACGTTGGACTAGTTTCAAGTGTGGCCGCAGCTTGTTTGATGTAGGAATAAGGGAGGCAGATACATAAGTAAAGGTTGGTAAAGGGCATATTTTAATGCCAGGTTGTATACCTCACAAGTACACCAGTAAACATAATAATTGTACATATACAAGTCGATTATAACCAGTTATTGATGTACCCAACTAACACACCCAAACATTCGTGAACAATTCATAATGAAAATTATGGTAACACAGCACGCAATGTATAAAGGTGTTACGTACCTAGACATTAGTCAACCAATAAATACTAACACATCAGACCGAGAGGTAGGGCCAAACAACCACACAAATGTACTCATAGAAAGTACCCGCACTAAAAATCCTGTGTACACTACTGAAAACTCAGTGGCAGTGGAGGGAAAAGCGTTAATACAAAACCTTGTGTACCGAACTATAACAGTGAAAAGTGTCAACAAATTCAAAAACCGTGTGAACTACCTCTCTGTCTTCAGTGTTTCACCGTGTATCTACACATAATGCACGACTTGATGTATTAGATAACAACTGGGTAACAACCTTTAAAGCAGGATTCGAACACGCTCAAATCACCAAGAAATTTACATCTACCTTCCACTACAAGTTTACATTAGTGAACTTTTTCAACCTGCCTTAATCCATTGCAGCAACTGTTTGTATACTTAAAAGTGTGCCACTTTTTACCACACTTGACGCAATTTTTACTTAGTAATCTTTTAATATAAGGTTGGCCTGCAGTCTCTCTGACTAGTACATTCCACTGATTACATCAGGGGTTGGAGTAAAGTCTGTCATTAATTAAGGTCAACAAACCAGAACAAAACAGTGCCCAAATGTAAAGTATAGGCCAGTTTGATTTAATTAGTTTTTATGCGCTAATGTTTAGTAAGTCATTTGAAAGTTTATTCGGTGTATTAAGCCTAGAAAAAGAAAAACAGGTTTATAAAAGTTTATCGTTAAACCACCCAAGTGGATATGGACAAAATCCATACGGTGTCAAAGATTGATGATACTGTTTAGATACTTCAGCCTTCCCTTTAATCCTCACATTTGCTAAATTGCTCTGACCCGAGGGTCAACGTAATTGGGGAACCGAGAAGGAGCCCTGGGAACACTGGATTTGGCGCAGCTCCAAGAGTTCAAAAATTGGGAAAGGAAGACTGGCAGACGTCATTGTCCAGCGGTTGAGAGGGTGGGTGGATTTAACAAGTTGACCAATAGTAAAGCGTATTGGGTATTTAAGCAATCACAGCGCCTCTAGTGACGGCGTCTGATTTTGGAAAACTGGGAGTATAAATACCCCGGAGGAGCGTTTACAAGGGGGCGGCAAGACTATTTTCAATTCACAATGAGGTGTGTAGTCATGCTGAATTTTAGGCATCCAAATTTTCAGTAAGGGTGGTCCTGGCGGACCATACCTGCTTTAGCATTAGAATTCAAAATTTCCGGACAGAAATTTCTTGTTAAATCTTCTCGACTTTAAGAGTCTGTATACAATTTAAGTGATGTTTACATTCACTACCTTTCTTTACGGTTTACAGTGATAGATATCTTCACTGTTATTTTTATTTGTCATCGTGAGTGATTATATTGCTACTATGTACGTAGCCGTCTGATGTACAAGATTAAAATCGTTTCGAACCTGGAGAACAATGCGTTGACTACACTTCTGTAGTACTCTATGTACTCATTGGTCGAGTGAGTACAAATACAGTTATAAATCTCGACCTGGCGAGCGCAAAAACGACGGACAATCAAAATATCTTTCGTTGTGAGAAATGCCTCCTGGACCACTGCGTACGGCCCCGAAGAAGACAAAAAGAAGGAGGCGTGTATCTTACACATTGACTGGGCATTGTTTGACACAGATGGTGATGATTAATACATAGAAATGGAAGGACATGTGAATTTATAGTCACTGTCTACCAACAGGGCTGGGTCCAAATATGTAATTGTAATTGCGGTTTTGAAATTCTGCTGTAATTGTAATTGAAATATGTTGTGTAATTTCATCAATTACAATCAATTACAATCAATTACAATATTTTTTATAACAAACTACCAGAAAAAACTCTACAAAAATATAAATACTCTCTCACACAAATTGAAAATCAAGATCTTAATTATAACGCCTGCAGGACCTGCTCATATAATCAAAGGAATATTCAGATATAACAAGTGCGCCAACAGAATACCTTGATCTGGCCTTCCTAAGCAATGTATGACGTTGATTATTAGTTGTAAA
>BSQZ01000013.1:9094781-9194781 GCA_033239005.1 Lamellibrachia satsuma | reverse complement strand
TATATAATACGATACACATAACGTGAATACTTAGACGTAATATCAACAATCTATGTTGCAGTCATAATCGTGGTGATGAAATGGTACTAGTTGCAAAATGGTACTGATAGCAAACCTTGTTTAGATTAACACAAAGGTATAATGTTCATAGTGATTCTATTATTTCATAATATATACAATTTAACTTTGTATCTTGCTACTAAAGGTGACTTATGAAATGTCATAGTTCATACAGCTAAACACGGGCTTTGCTGACAGGTAACACTCGCTCTGTTATCAGACCGTTAGTGATTACTGATTGCACTTCAGAAAGATCAGACACGAGAGCATCGCATCTCTAATGCGAGCTCCGCGTGGACCAAACTTGTTGGCAAGTCACAAACTGACAAGTCAAGTCAAAAGTCAACGACCTACAAGTCAAGCTCCCAATTCAATGACCTCCAAGTTCAAATCAAGTCTCAAGTCCTATACCTGAATGCCAAGCCAAGTCAAGTCAAAATGTTCGAATCGAGTTAGACTCGAATCAGCATCTTCTGTGATTCGAGTCAACAAGTCTGGTTTATAAGATATTATGTATAATTGTACAGTAGTGTTAAACTTCATGTCCCCAGCCTTTCCTCGTGTCAACACAAACGTTAAATATATTTAACCAATCAGACGCACTTCACTCATATAAATAATATGTAAATATAATAGCAGAGAGCAAACAAGAACTACAGAAAGTGATGGAGGAATGAAAGGGGGTGTTCAAGAAGCATAGACTGAGAATGAGCCTGGGAAACCAGAAGTGATGTGGATTGGACATCAGGTTGGGTGGTAATGAGATCAGGCAAGTGTATGGCTTTGTGTATCTTATAGGAATGGTTACGGAGGATGGGCATTCAGGGGTAGAGGTTCGACGTCGGGTACAAGCGAGAGCGAATGCGTGGAGAAAGGTAGAATTTCGAAAAAGCTGAAAGGGAAAGTCCCGAGTGCGTGTGTTACACCAGCATGCCTGTATGGTCTGGAGACAGTGGCGTTGACAGAACAACAACAACAGAAGCTGCAAGTTTGTGAGAACAACTGGGTTCGACGAATAAAAAGAACAAAGAGGGTGGACAGTAGAAGGCTGTACGACTTCAGGAAAGAGGTTGGGATGCAATGCAGCCTAACAGGAAGATTGGTGAAAAGCCGGATGAGATGGGCAGGTCACTTGGTAAGGATGGATGTAGGCAAACTGGAAAAAGAGAGCAGAGGTGGAAAATCATCAAGGACGCAGGAAAAGGGGAAGGTCACAGCTGAGATGGGAGGACTGCATGAGGATGGATACCAGAAGATCGGGGAAGGATAAAAAATGGGGAAATGGGGCTATCGATACAAAACTATGGAAAGACAGAACAGAAAGAGTGGCTCGACAATACTGTAAATGTATCTGGCCCTCACCCCTGTTCCTGACCCACACTCCTGTACCTGGCCCTCACACCTGTACCTGACCCTCACTCTTTTACAGCAGGGAACGAGGATGAAGAGCACATAATAGAAATATATCACATTTGCATGTGTTCAAGTTTTGAAATATAAAATGTTAGAAAACGCCGCACGTATATTGCTCAAAGACGAATTTCTGACCGGGGACACGTTGTGGTAAGGACATTTGAGTACTTCCCTGAATAAAATAGACATTTGAAAACTTGCATTTACATCACTATAATTGATAAGCATCTCTTCAAGGTATTCACCTCTGATATACAAACGGACAGTTTGGGTGGAAAAGCAAAATGGGACGCGAGGAAAGGCTAGGGACTTGAAGTTTCACACTACAGTAGAATTGCACATTATACATATAAACTGATGCAACTTATGTGATAAATGTAAAACTAACGGTCCATTCATATGCTCAACTAGTACAAAACAAAGCACATTCCGCTGCCTGTATGATAGATCTGGATCACTGACTGACTGAGATCTCCCATTGACTGGGAATTGGTATTGATCAACGAATCAAGCCTTCTGGTTTGGCGAATATTGGTCAGGCTAATGCCTGTCTGGCCTCACCGCTTTCAACGGCCTTGATGTGTGGTACCTGAAATACACAATAGTATATTTCTCCAACGAGAGCAAGTAGAGCTTGTATTTATTACTATAAACATATATATTTTAGGCTAACTTATCAGCTGTTCTGTGCGTTCGAGTGCGCGCGCGTGTAACTGAGTGTTAAATACTGTTGCAGGCGACATACTGATGTGCATAATCGTTGTGCCACTCAGAGTTGTACACTTGTACAGTGTGTTCTGGTGGACTCGAGCTAGCTGCATCATCTACGTCGTTCTCAAATACACTCCTCTCTTCGTCAGTATGAACACGGTCGTGCTGATTGCCATCGAGAGATGTGTTGCCGTTGTCCTACCGGCCAAGTTCGCTGCATTTGCTTCTCGACGCAACGTGAAGATCCACCTGGCGCTCGTCTGGTTGACGGCTCTCGTAGAGATGATCTATCCGTTTGCCGTCATCAAGGTAAGCATCAAACGCAATGCATTGGTGACGCATAAAGACCGGCCCTGGTCGGTGATTCCTATTTATTGGTTAAAGGGGGAACTGCATTGTTTAATACATCTATGTTTAAGACATACATGATAGTACGTCCATACGTATGTACCGTTTAAGACATATTAATAAACTAGTTGATTGCATACGGTTTGTGCGTGCACAGACAAGTGCAGCACAGTGCTTAGGTACACACAAACATTAAACAATAATCAATTGTTATTCGTCTTCGTCGTCGTCTCGTTGTATCTTTGTATTCCATCTAATGCTGACCCCTTCCGGTTTGTTTTGCAGACATCGAGACTTCCCGTCAAGAATTACTGCACGATATACCACCTGAAGAGTTCCTTCTTCTACATGTTCTCGTTAATAGTCGCCGTGCCGTCGGCGTTTCTTGTCGTTGCCTACGGAACGATCATCATCACGGTTTTGCGTCGTCAGTGGAATGGCCGAGTTAATATAGAAATGACATCATCGTCGAATATGAGGACGGACGACACGGAGCAGGCGAGCCATGACAGGCGAAGTAACGCTCGCCTCGTCATCATGTGCGCCATCATCGCGGTACTCATCATGGTCTGTTGGATGCCCGCCTACATATTAATGTATCTGCGCAAATACTACCACGTGAGCGTTAATCGTCACTTCCTTCAATTTGTGCACGTCGCGCCCTACTTCCACGCCATTGTCAATCCGTTGATCTATTTCCTCTTCGATGCCCGGTTCCGCTCCGGATTCACTCGCCTCTTTCGACGCAAGAAAGTCGATCAGGACATGTCGATGGTGTCAATGACACAGGTCGACGCCGCTCACGAGTAAACAGCGTGGTCACATATAATACGAATAAATGCTTGCTTAGATTCTCAAATAATTGTCTTTAACTGTATTTTAACAAGAGTGATTAAATACATATATACATAGATACAGTGTATACATCTATTCAGTTGTGTCATCGTTTCTTTGCAGTAGGACGAGCAATCACAAACACTCCTCCCACACCCACACCCTCGACATCCGTCAAAATGTGATTGTAAGGGGAGGGTTATTCTCTTGTTTTTATTTTATAAATGATCTGTTATTTAAAATTATCATTGACGGATACAAAAGTCTCGGAGTGTGTCGGTGTTTGTTTAACTCGTAACAACTCCACAACCAATACGGCTGTTGAGAGGACATGCCTGAACGCACACGACAAAGGAATCGTGTGGTTAAAAGGGTCACTGAGGTGGAACGATCTACTACACAGCAAAGGTTGACTCGAGTCGGGGCTGGCTCGGGTGACACTCGAGTCGGGGCTGGCTCGGGTGGCACTCGAGTCGGGGCTGGCTCGGGTGGCACTCGAGTCGGAGCTGGCTCGGGTGGCTTTCTAGTAGGGGCTGGCTCGGGTGGCACTCGAGTCGGGGATGTTGTAAAGCAAAGTATCACTTGATTTTGTATCTCTATGTTGTAAAGGTTTAAAAGACAAAATTTACATTCATCGGGGAATAGTTGTCTATAAGCATAGGTTATGGTTGTTGTTCATCAAGAAGCAATGTTACTGGTAAGCAAGGCTCTATGACAGGCATACTGAAATTCAAAATGGCCGCAGCTAAAAAATTGAGTAGCCAGTATGCCAACCCAAATACATGCATAATCGCACAGTGTTAGAGAAAAATGCATTTCACTTCGCGTGATTCACACTGAAACGTTATTCTAAGTGAACAATTACCGTACACATTGTATGACTTTATAATAACATGGCGGTAGCTAGTTCTAAAGTCGGGAGTCATGGGTGACCTACGCCAAATCATTTCTATGTAATACGCCCTACGAATATGTGCATGGCAATGACCCTGTAGTGTTAGTGCAAGGGTGCAACGCGTCTGTTCCAGTGACCTTTACATCGTGATTCAGGTTCGTTGATGTTCCAATATGTCGTGCGTAAATAGCGATGTGCATAGTCGGTGTTTAATTAAATCATCGACAACATAATTAACTTTGATAGCTTTGATCGGGTAACGAAAGTGTGACTAACTTAACATATCATTATGTAGAGTCAAACTACGTTTGTCCCCTTTCTCGAATTTGGTCTGGATCCGGTTAAGAATAACACTTCGTATTAGTTTGGCTTAATCATGCGTTATGTAAGTGAATTCATTCAAATACATTTATTTTAAATATCCCTCGCTGTGTCTTTGTCTGTCTGTCTCTCTATCTACCAAATCTCTCTTTTTTTTCTCCACTCCTGTCCCCTCCTGCCCACTCCTTCCCCCTAATGCCCAATCCTGTTCTCTCCTGCCCACTCCTGTGCCCTCCTGTCCCATACTGCCACCTCCTCCACCCTCTTCCAACCTTTCCCCATCAAACCAATTGCATTCAGTGTTAAACAAAAATCTTTTTTGTTTATTGAAAACATTACATGTTGGTCGACATAAATAAACTTAAAGCAAAGTTCACAGTAGACGTACTTTGCATGCACAGTAACCAAGCACAGTAGACGTACTTTGCATGCACAGTAACCAAACTAAACGTTACTGGCCATCAACATTTAATGGATGATAGAAAAAATTTCAGATTCAGAAAAGCGGTATCATGCAGCAGCATTAAATGAACAATCATTTGACGTCTTCATATTTAACCACACACCGCTTTATTCATGAAGTAGCATTATGTAAATGCGAACATTTACACACAAACAGCCCCATTACCGGGAACGTAAACGATCCACTTTTTATTTCTGCAACGTGACAGCTGAAAGATAAATTACAAAAAACAATTGAAGTTGCAGCAAGTGGAACAAATGAACGCAGGAAGTCCCACGGTCATGTGCCACAATGTAGGTCGCAGGTGAGTAGAGCAGCAACGTCAGAACGATCCTACTTGTATGGACTAGCATAGCTCATATTATACACTTCATTATACACTTCATTCCCTCCCTCCCTCCCTCCCTCCCTCCCTCCCTCCCTCCCTCCCTCCCTCCCTCCCTCCCTCCCTCCCTCCCTCCTTCCCTCCCTCCCCCTCCCTCCCTCCTTCCCTCCCTCCCTCCCTCCCTCCCTCCCTCTCTCCCTCTATCCATCCCCATGATTAGTGCACGGTTAATCGCGAAGTCGCAACCCCTCTAGAACGTTGCCCGCATTGAAAATGGCGAGTGAAAACCCAGACAACACAATGTCACGTCGGTAATTACAGCGCATTGTTTGATTGTATGCGTTGACCGTCTGCATCGACCGCATCACGTTGTTGCTACCTACTGACTGCATGAGACTGTTCAGCTACTTCTACGTGTACGACAACAGTGCGTCTACATCGGCCATCTTCACGACATCCAGAGTAGTACAGGAGTACAATGTGTTCTGGTGGGCACGAGTTAGCTGCATCATTTAAATACACTCCCCTCTTCGTCAGTATGAACCCGGTCTTGATCATTGCCATCGAGAGATGTGTTGTCGTTGTCCTTCCTAATGTCTGGCGCTCGTCTCGGTTCTGGCTCTGGTACTGTTGATCTATCCGTTTGCCGTCGTCAAGGTAAGCATCGAATTCAAATTCAATGCATTGCTGCGGCGCACGCACGCACGGACGCACGCACTCACTCACGTACACACGCACGCACGTACACACGCACGGACGCACGTACGTATGCACGCATACATGTACACACGCACACACGCACGTACGTACGCATGCACGCACACACACACACGCACGCACGTACGTACACACGCACACAAACACGCACGCACACTAAAACACACACACGCACGCACGCACGCACGCACGCACGCAAGCACGCGCGTGCATAGATGCCGTATTCCTCAAATATGGTAATATCCCTGTTCATAAATAGTTTTCTATCAAACAAAAAGTTGTTAAAATGGAGTGCCGTGTCAAAATCACTGGTTATTCATTCGTATGACATGGACCCGGGAGATAATTATAATATCCCCAAATGTGGGAGCCTGTACAAATGGACTGTCTACCGTAGCGACACCTAGCGAATGAAAAGTGACACAGTTTATATCTACCGGGCAAATATGCGAGGTAATTGTACTGTCCATGTCTAGGGAGCAATCTCTAAAACGAAATCAATGTCATTTAACCTCAGACCCACTTCCCCTGCATGAAAGATTGAAATACATCGATGAGTAGATGCCCGCCCTTACTGTTCTCGTCCCTCAAACCGTTCACGAGTAGTCAGCTACCACAACGCAACACTGCCAAGACCACTACATGCCCGCGAAGTCGAAGCACATTTATAAACTGTGATAGGAAGAAAAATAACGTCTTGGGGAAATGCATCGATTTACGACGCTAAAAAAAACGGCTACCACCTCTCCTGCCCCCTCCTGCCCACTCCTGCCCCCTCCTGCCCACCCGTCCCCTCATGCACGCACGCACGCACGCACGCACGCACGCCCCCCCCACACACGCACGCCACACATGCATGCACGCACACCACACACACACACACACACACACACACCCGCACACGCACACGCACGCGCACACGCATACACATACACACACACGCACACGCACATACAAACACCCTCCCACACACGCACACACGCACGCCTATGTAGTGATTCTTCAATTCATAAAATAAAACAATACATTTAATATTGCAGCAGTACCCTTCTTCTAAAACCATCCCTTCTGCAAATTGACGATTACCTTATAAGAGAGGGGTTGCCTGTCCGGATCATGGGAAATCCTTATTTGCTACATGGAAAGTTGCCTATGGTGAGGAGGTAGTATTTGGTGAGGAGTTTCTTTTGAAAGAGGCCATATAACAGGGAGAACAAAAACTGTATATTTGTGGATTACAGTTCGGATTGTTATCCGAGCAAAACTAATTTAAATTGCTCCGAAACAGCAAATAGAAGGAGCATTGTCCAAAAAACCTTCATCACCTACGATTTTTCAGCTATGAACGTTTTGTCTGACAACTAACAATGATACCTTTTCATCGTTCCATGCTTTCATCATTTCAAGAAAATGTGTCTTTGAAGTTATTTTAGCTGTGTATCATTAGGCGTACTTTTTTTGCGTTTAAGCAACCAGATATAAGCCATCACTAATACCCCAACATTAACATGGATGAAAGAACACATTTATATCGGCGTCTACTGTTATTGCGTGTTGGCACTTGTACACAGAAATGTTATTGGTGACAATTGATGCCGACGTAAATAATATGTTGTTTGTATAATGCGTACCAAATACATACTTAAGAAGACGTTGACGTCTGGCCTGCATCTCGAGGTCTCCGGACCTGCGTTCACACAGCAGTAGTGTAGTGACATACTGATCGGGTCAGGAGTCTAGTGACACGCTGGTCGGGCCAGGAGTTTAGTGACACAATGGTCGTACCTTGTAGTGTTGTGATATACTGGTTGGATCATGTAGTTAATGACATACTGGTCGGATCATGTAGTTAGTGACACACTCGTCAGATCATATAGTTAGTGGTACATCGGTCGGTTCATGCAGCTTAGTGACACAGTGGTCGGATCATGTATTTAATGACATACTGGGTGGATCATGTAGTTAGTGACGTACTGGTCTGGTCGACATACTAGTTGAGTCAGTTCTTGTAGTGACACAACCTCTTTGACAACCTATTTTAATCATTAAATGAGTGCGTGTTCATGTGCTCATGCGTGTATTACTGCAATTTACTTTATTTCCGTTCCCCAAGGGTGTCTGACGTAAGAACACGAACGACGGGTGAGTACTTATATGGAAATTGCAGTAAATGTTAAGCTTCAACGCATGTTGAAATTATTATTATTCCACCTGCGCCGGATCATTAACGGTCCCAGCATGCTCTGGGTTTATGTAAATCGTCACTGTGCGTCTACACTGAACGCAGTACGGAGAGTTGACTCCGCATCAGGTTGACGGGTTGACGACTAGGAACGAGAAACATTTAGCATCTTCAACTGTGCGGAAAAGTTAAGGATATTTAATGGCATTCGAATTATTTTCTAAAATCCATATGCACCATTGTGTGCGTGCATGTTTCGTGGTGTATGTGTACATGTCTCTAAGTGTTTCGTGTCTGCGGTATGCGGTATGATGTAAAATACATCGTGAAACCATCAAACTTGTTGTGCGCAGTACTTTATAAGTGCTTGGGCACAAGGAAATTAAGGTATGCAACCCTAACCTTAGCTAACCTCATATGTAGCTATCCCTTACTCTAATCCTGAAGTGGTTTACAGAAGTTATAATCATTCATAGGCAGAGGTTGATAGGAAAAGTGAACAGTTTGCTTGGAAAAGGCAGACAGCAGTAGCAATCACGAATAGCATGCTACAGATCGGATGCCAAAATGGAAATTTGGTAAAATTAGTGGGCGTGACACCAGTATGTGAAGGAGCAGGTAGCAATTTTGCGCTATGACAGTCATTGTTGCTATTTGTTTTGTGACCCAGTGCATTAGCAACATTGTATAACAAATTTGGAGAGAATAGTTGTGTTTTGGTTGCATCACAGCCAATGGAAGCATTGCGTAGATCGGCATTTTCAAATCTGGCTATTCGGGCATCTGGTCATGTGATACCCCTTGATGGTGGCATACCGAAATCAAGCCGTTGTGCTGTAGTCTTCCCCATACAGCGCCGGATAATTGCACTAATGAAGGGTTACAAGTGTATGGTGTGGTTTGGTGTGTGTGTGTGTTTGTGTGTGTGTGTGTGTGTGTGTGTGTGTGTGTGTGCGCGTGTGTGTTTGTGCATGCGCACTGCTTGCGACAATTGACGAAAACAATATATCTGCGTCAATATAAAACGTGATATGCAAAAACAATCTGTAAAATCAATAGTTTTTTTTTTAAACTAGGCTAATTGAAGTGATAATTGTACACTTTGTCGAACAAATACCCATGTATATATATATATATATATATATATATATATACATATATATATATATATATATATATATATAAGTATTTGTTATAAAAAGTATATATATATATATAAATATATATATATATATATATATATATATATATATATATATATATATATATATATATATATATATATATATATATATATATATATATATAAACTAAATTTTACAATAAATAACACATGCAACTTTAATTATTTATTTTAAATCAGAAAAAATGGAATCGCTATACATGCATGTCATGCAATACACAACTTTACAATCAATAGTAAAAAACTCAATTTTACAACAAATAAATAACTAAAATGACATGTGTTGCTTTTTTCGACATGACAGTTGACATGAATATCTTACGGCTATCGTTGTAGGTACAGCAATGGCGGACACGGAAAGCACAACCATTACAGTTTTGGACTGGACAAGTAGTGCACTTGTTGACATGAGCGCAAATAACACCAGTCCTGGGTTGTCATCGCTAACCAGCGGTAGATTCAGACGGGACTCGCAGCTGATGGCCTTGCTCACGTTGACCAGCGTCATTGGATTCATCCTCAACATTGCTGCGCTGTCAGTTCTCTTGCAGAAGAGGAACAGACACACCGCTACTCACCTCTACCTCGTGAACCTCGCTATCGGTGAGTCATCATCTCTTCACGTTACTTCTTGTGTTGGTGTCGGTGAGTCATCATCTGTTCTCGTGACTTAGCCTGCTGCTATACAGAGGTGTGCAGACACTGAAAAGTCTAGACGAGGAGGACAACAGGAGATCAAATTGATGTTTTTAAGGTATTGAATGGGCACTTGTGCCTGTGCATTAAGTGGCAATCTTGTTAAATATAGTCGTGCTTATGAATATACCATAATTTGTACATATATCATATGAGCTGCATCAGTTTATATCAAACTTTTTGGCATGTCATAAATTGGCAAGTCAAGTCACAAGTCAACGACATGTCAGACTGTGATTCATTCGAGTCAACAAGTCTGGTTTATTAAATAATATGTGTAATTCTTCAGTTAAACTTCATGTCCCAAGCCTTTCCTCGTGTCAACACAAACTTTAATTATATTTAACCAAGCATACACACTTCACATTTTAAATAATATGTACATATAATAGATTAAACAAGATTTAACAAGATTTGCCACCCAAGTCAAAGGCCCAGATGGCAAGAAGACAAGGAAGCCATTGGCTTACCGAGAGTCGTAACCCGAGAGTCGTAACCAGCCCTCCTGAGACATGTGTCATCCTTGTTTATAAACATATTAACGCTGCTAGCAGTTACATAATCCGTAGACAATTTATTCCATTCATTTATTGTCTTTTTTGCGAATTGCTTACCGTGGGAAACGTTACGGTGAGGGCTGACTGAGATCTGCCACTGACTGTGAATGTGTACTGATCAACGAATCAAACCTTCTGGTTTGGCTAAAATTGATCAGGGCCCGAGGTTGGATATAAACCGTACTCAACTCAATTGAGCACGGTTTCATGCTCAAGCCTCTCTTTCACACTATGCTCAAACTCAGGCGAGTTTATAAAACATCTTGAGCACGAAATCGTGCTCAGTGTTGAGCACGAAATGCTGAAATCCTGAGTATGCTCAAGACCAGGCTCAATGCCGTGCTCAAACATAAATAAAAATGGCAGCTCACACATAAATTTATTGAAGTCGTTGAAAGTTCGTCCGTTTTGAGAAGATAAGCTGTCCGATTTTAGGGTCCATGCCGCCTACTTCCGAATTTTATCCGTATGAAGACCTGATGGAATACGATATTTGTGAAAGATTTTGTTTGATGGTTCAAACTGCACTATTTAACGAACATTTGCCAAATTTAACCGCAGCAGCGACATACACCGCAAAACAAGTGATAGTTTACTTTTAGTTGCGGCTTTTTTGGCGACGGGGACCATTCATTTACAGCTGCTGCAGGAAGACAACATTATATTTCAACTGCCGAGTCAGAGTCATGATTCACACGAAACGTGTCTACAGAAATTAAAATTATGTGGTTTAGTTGAACGATTTATAACTTGCCATACTGGACATTAAGGCATACCAATACGATATATGCGAAGTGTATGTGCGCTGCAAAATAAAATTATTCCGTGAACTGCCAATGCCAATGTCGCCATGGCCCATGGCAATACAGCCACTTCGTTTTGTCACTGTAAAGAATTAGGCAGTGATTTAAAACATTTCGCCAGTTTTGAGTTGGGAATATAGCAAATAATATATAATTATGTGTTTATAATATAATATAACTAATCTAAATATTATATCTACTGGATTAAGCTTACATACCATGCTATATTTATATTATTCATGCAGCCCGACCCACGCCAGGGCGAAGGATGTATGTATATGAAATATAAAAAAAATTGCTATCCCAGGCCAAGGCAGCTATAGCCTAGGGATAGGACTTCACATAGTGGGTGCCCTTTGGAAGTAGAATATACATGCAAAATATGCAACGCACACATCCAGGATAATGTAACACTTGTGTTGTTGATATTTTTAAAGAGATTGTTCAAATTGAACAATATGTAAGAAAAACCTTCCATATGTCTATATTTAGGCTACCCCAAAAAGTAAAATTGTAGGTTATTGATGTTAAACATAATGCTGTTCTAGCCTTACTACTCCAATGCCGCAGGAAATCTAAGAACGAACTAGTGCAGGTAACAAACTACAGCTCTAATATAGTGTTTACACCTTTTCTATAATTTATAGTAAATGCAAATTTTCCAAATAATAGATACAAAGATATCACGACTTTTCTAAGACAAAGAAGAACATCATACTTTGGGAAAAGTATGTGATTGGAATATAAAGTACTGGCAAATATAGCTATACAATGATAAAGAGGCAGGCCACACTAAACTAAGCAACGTGTTAGTGAAAACAGCGACATGTGTAGTGCATATACCCAGGGTGTATGTAATATAATACTAATAGTAACATATGCTGCATATATTGTCTTGTGCAGTAACCTATTTCAAATATAACTTAATTTATGATAAATAAAATAATATATGTTATGGAAATAATGATTCCATATAGTAGATAGTGTGCACATTAAAAGTGCAAATAATATATTCGCTTGGGCACTCTCATCATAATTATTATTATTAAGAATTATCTCTACAAATCAATGATAACATAGCTTACTCTTTCAATTTACACTTTACTGTTTGATATTGTTTAAGTACTATATTTGTTTTATTATCTGTAAAAATATTAATCATTAAGAAGTAATACACACCTTTCTATGATATTCAATGACATCCGTTTTAGCATATCATCTATTAATTTCAATCACTTTACTCTGTAATACTACACCCATATAAAAGATAGGCTGGACTAAAATTATAGACTACTAACAGTGGGTAATCCCCGTGATACAAACATGTGACACCCGACGTCAAAACTAAGCTTAGGCTAAGGGGGCAAACAAAATTAGTTGTTAACACGCTTATTTCTTAGTTTTGACAAATACTTCAGTTTCTGGGTTCACTGCGCATCAATCTGAATACATCACTGTGTACCACACAGAGTCTTCTACGTGACTCTTACGTATGGTTCCACCATACAAGTGTATAGACTATAGTTCAAGTGTATAGCCATAGGTACATCATGATATGAACAGAGTAGTTTTTACATATTCAGTACACATAGAATGATCAAAACTATGAAACTGAACCTTTGTCTCACAAAATGTTTATTTTTGTACTCCTCTTTCCAGTACGTGTGTATTTTTTACACGCATGTATAGATTATGGAAACAATGGATATTCTAATGAAATATTAAAACAAAATATTATAATGAACCACGGGTTTAGGTAATGTCATTATTGTTTACCTTTGACAGCATCGATGTTATATTAACACATGCATTCATTAAAAAAGTATAACTTGTCGTGTTCCACGGTACATTTCCAGAAGTTCTAGTTACTACGCCAAATGAACATGGCAAACATAATTACTTAGGCTGCCGAATCGCTTAGTTGGGACAGTCTTAGGCTGGCTGCGAGGTATTACTTTTTGCTATTTTTTATTTTTAGACAATTTTATCTTGTGACTCGTCTCGTTCTGTCTGTTAAATCGTTCACTGTGTGCTCGACTTTCCACACAGCGTGTGATATTGGTGATGGGTTGATTTATCTCCGGTGCTTTTTCCCGCAAAAGAGACGCTTGCAGCCGAAATTCTTCGTCCACCACTGTTTATATGCGGAAGTATCTTTGTTACCTTTTCAAAAAGAGAGTTCCACTTGGCCGCTTGTGCATTTGAAAAAACCGCGTCTTTTCGTACTCAGCTAAGTACGTACTCAAGACGTTTTATAACCTCGGTTGAGCACGAACACTCTGGTGAGCATGAAATCTCAGACTTGAGCACAGACTTGCGCTTGAGTTTGAGTACGGTTTATAACCTCGGGCCCAGGCCTAAACCCGTCAGGCCTTAGCGCTTTCAACGGCCTTGATATGCGGTACATGAATACGTAATCGTACATTTCTCCACCGAGACCAAGTAGAGCTTGCAGTTATTGCTATAAACATATATACTTTAGGTTAACTCATCAGCTGTTCTGTGCATGCGAGTGCGCCCGTGTATAACTGAGTGTCAAATACTGTTGCAGCCAACATACTGATGTGCATAATCGTTGTGCCACTCAGAATTGTACACTTGTACAATGTGTTCTGGTGGACTCGAGCTAGCTGCATCATTTACGTGGTCATCAGATACACTCCCCTCTTCGTCGGTATGAACACAGTCGTGCTGATTGCCATCGAGAGATGTGTTGCCGTTGCCCTACCGGCCAAGTTCACTGCATTTGCGTCTCTACGCAACGTGAAAATCCAACTGGCGATCGTCTGGTTGACGGCTCTCGTAGAGATGATCTACCCGTTTGCCATCGTCAATGTAAATATCAAACGCAATGCACTGGTGACGCATAAAAACCGGCCCTGGTCGATGATTCCTGTGTATTGGTTAAAGTTGTATTGCATTGTATAAGACATATATATATATATATATATATATATATATATATATATATATATATATATATATATATATATATATATATATATATATATATATATATATATATATATATATATATATATATACACACACACACACGTGATACTATGTCTTTTACATTTTAATATGTTTTAATAAAAATTGTTGATTGTATACGGTTTATGTATGCATAAACAAGTGTAGCCTAGTCCTTATATGTATATATGTATATATATATATATATATATATATATATATATATATAGTCCTTAGGTACGCACAAACAGTAAACAATAATCAATTCTTTGTGGTCGTCGTCGTCGTCGTCGTCGTCGTCGTCGTCGTCGTCGTTGTATTTTTGTATTCCATATAATGTTTATCTCTTCCGGTTTGTTTTGCAGACAGCGAAGCTTCGAGTTAAGAATTACTGCACGATACACCACCTGAAGAGTTCCTACTTCTACACGTTCTCGTTAATCGTCGCCGTGCCGTCGGCGTTTCTTGTCGTAGCCTACGGAACGATCATCGTCACAGTCTTGCGTCGTCAGTGGAATGGCCGAGCTAACGTAGAAATACCATCATCTTCGAATATGTGGACGGACGACACGGAGCAGGCGAGCTCTGACAGGCGAAGTAACGGTCGCCTCGTCATCATGTGCGCCATCATCGCGGTACTCATCATGGTATGTTGGATGCCCTCCTACATATACAGGTATATGCGAGAATACTACCACGTGAGTCGTAAATTCGTTAGATATGTGCACGTCATGGTCTACTTCCATCCCGTCGTCAGTCCGTTGGTCTACTTCTTCTTTGATGCCCGGTTCCGCTCCTGGTTCACTCGTCTCTTTCGGTGCAGGAAAGTCCAGGACATGTCGATGGATTCACTGATACTGGTTGACGTCCCATTCGACTAAACGCTGTCGTCACATTGCCTGCAACACATAGCAAACAGGTGGCAGTGATACGTGGCTAGCTGGATTATCGCTCTGGTCTATAGGGGAATGATTAGTGGTATAACTATATGATACTCACCAGCCTTGGTTATTGTAATACGCATGAATTATGCAAACAGATATGTGCATTCCCACCGTGTCACGTGTAAACAGATAGACTGGGCAGCTACTCACTACAATATCCAAACTTTCATTTTACTTTCATTTTTATTTATTTTTCTGATAGTTGTTGCAAAATTTTGATTAAATCTATGCTACATTATCGATGTGCGGTTACGGTAGGGTCCACTGTGTTGACCACTAAAGAACTGCCAAGTTTACTTAACAACCATAGAGCTTTTGAATTATAATGAACATAGCTGAGATAGTACGGTATACATTAACATGTCTATTTGAAAGGAATAAACACGTTGTAACTTTCTGCTATACAATGACACGACATTTTCAGGAAACATGACTATAATTTCACCATGTACAGTGCTGTCTCTCAGTGAATTTCGTACATCCTATGTTGATACCGCAAAAAAGCACCTTCTTCAGTAGAAATTGTTAAGAAGTGGGGCCTCTGTCGCGGAAGAAATCCCCACAAACCCCTTCATTATATGGCGCTTATGCAATAAAACAGTGTGCATAACTCATTGTGGTTTCCTTTCACGTGTTTCCTCCCTACACTACCCTTTCATCAAATATAACCCTGGAGATTATTGAGAAAACCCCCACATAATCCATATATGACTCCACTGTGTTAAATACGTGGATACAACCCCTTATGAGACGACCCCCAGTAGTTAATAAGTCGGAATGATCAGGTAAATGAGGCGCCCACTGTGGGAGGGTCACGTGACTTCCGGTCGCAGAGCCTTCTGGGTAACCTGAGCGCCCCCTGGCGGCGACCTATATCCGCATTCTGTAGCCTACAACCCACCGGTTCGTTGTGGCCCGCGGTACCCTATTTGCATTCTGTAGCCTGCATGTATGTGTGTATAAATATTCATCCGCTTGTTTATGTATGTGGTAGCATAGTGAAATGTGGTCACATTTCTTTTGCTAGCGTCGTTAACCGACAAAATCGACACAACGCCTTATTGAATAAAGTCACAAAGAAACTTTATTATTTAAAAATAACGATACATCAGATTATAGTAATATAATTATTTAAAAAATAGCCATATATCAGAGCATATTAAAACATAGTGATATAAATATTGTGCCTACGTGGGTGCGTGAGCGTGTGCGCGCGTGTCCTACTGTAATTTACTTCAGTGTCATTGTCCCACGGGTGTCTCGTGTAAGCACACGAACGACGGGTGAGTAGATAAATAGAAATTGCACTAAAGTCTATGCTTCAACGCAAGTTGAAATTATTACGTAATTCGCTTAATTGTTCGATGTCAGACTAGTTCTAAATTAAATTTGACAGACCCATACATTATCATGTGTAAAACGTTATAATTTACCCTCAATTGTGTCAGTCCATATGCCTCTGGGGTGTATGATATGACCCAGTGGAGCTAATCAAATATACACAGCAACAGCGTGATATGCAACACTCAACCTGCGCTGTGTCATTGACGGTCCCAGCATGCTCTGGGTTTACGAAAATCGTCACTGTGAGTCTACACTGAACGCAGTACGGTGAGTTCTCCCCGCATCGGGCTGACGGGTTGACGATCAGGAATGAGAAATATTTGGCATCTTCATAGTTTTTGGTCTGCACCTATTTGGAATTTTCGTAACTGTGCGGAAACGGTAAGGATATTTAGTGGCATTCAAATTATTTTCTAAAATTCATATGCACCATTGTGTGCGTGAATGTTTCGTGGTGTATGTGTACATGTCTCTAAGTGTATGCATGTGCGTGTGTATGCGTGTGTGTGCGGTATGAGTGCGGGGTGTGTGCGTGTGTTTCCGCTTTACCTACTACCTTAAAATACATCGTGAAACCATCAAACAGCACAAATTATAAACTTGTACTAAGGAACATAATATGACTATATATATATATATATATATATATATATATATATATATATATATATATATATATATATATATATATATATAGATCTATATATATATAAATATATATATATATATATATATATATATATATATATATATATATATATATATATATATATATATATATATATATATATTATTCGTAACTACACGATAGGACATGTTAGCTACGACATGTTTGACGGCTGATCAGATCAAGCAGGAATGTGGTTAGAATATTCATGAAGCAGGAACTTTCTACTACGCTGGAAACATAATATAAATGGACTACAGAAAGATAAAATGGGCGCAACAGGTCACGTTTTTCAGTAAAGAATGAAAGAAAGATCAAAGGCGGGCCACAACTCAGGACAACGTTAACGCCTGGGCAAAGGTGCAACGAGTCTGACTCTATATTGTGATGTAAATGAGTAACAAACGTAAACCCTGCAATCAATTCTGCCCGAGTGGAGTCATTCACGTGTCAAACTAACGTTGACACAGTTTGAAATACTGGTCGGACAAGAAGATTAGTGACACAATGGTCATTTCATGAGTTTAACGACACACTGGTCGTACCATGTAGCTTAGTGACACAATGGTCGCACCATGTAACTTAGTGACACAGTGGTCTGATCATGTAGTTAGTGACGTACTGGTCTAGTCAGATAGTATAGCGACGCACTCATCGGATCAGGAATCTAGTGACACACTGGTCAGGTCAGGAGTTTAGTGACACACTAGTCGGGTCATGAGTTTAGTGACTAAGGTCATGTCATGAGTTTACTGACACACTGGTCGGATCGTGTAGTTACTGACATACTAGACACATCGCATTGTTTGTACAACAATGGTCGGATCCTATGGTTAGTGCTATACTGGTCGGAACATGTAGTTAGTGACATACTGGTAGATCATGTAGTTAATGACATACTGGTAGGATCATAATGTTAGTGAAACACTGGTCGGATCATGTAGTTAATCACATGCTAGTCGGATCACGTAGTTAGTCACATACCAGTCGGATCATACAGTTAGTGACATACTGGTCAAATCATATAGTTAGTGACATAGTGGACAGATAATATAGTTAGTGACACACTAGTCGGATCATATAGTTAGCGACACACTGGTCGGATCATATAGTTAGTGACATACTGGTCGTATGAAGTAGTTAGTGACGTACTGGTCATATCATGCATGTAGTGAAACACTAATTGGATCACATAGTTAGTGACACATTGGTCCAATCATATTTAATAATAAAAATAATACATTATTTCCAGCATTACATATAAGCAGTGTATGTACATACTTTGCCAATGCAGAACATCTGTACACAATTCTCATTTAAATCACGTATATTTAAAAGATGAATAATTACAATCATAGTGTGCTACAATCTTATGCTGGAAACGGAGATAACTGAAATATAAACTGATGTGTACTCTCCTCTGTTACTCTGCTTTATTATACTATTATGTGTACATATATACTTATACATATATCTTGTATATAGCAATCCATTGTATCGTACTGATACAGTTAATGACACACTGGATAGATCATGAGATTAGTGATACACTGGTCGGATCATGTATTTAGTAACATACTGGTATAGTCAGATAGTATAGTGACACACTCGTCGGATAAACTAGACCTGACTCGACAAACTAGTTGAGTCAAGTCGTTTAGTGACGCAACCTATTTGACAACCTGTTTTATTTATGAAATGAACTTCGCAAGGATATGATCCGATGCTTAAAACTAAACAGTTGGGCAATGCAAATTAGTCGAGTTACTATTCCACGTGTCGATGTACGTGTGCGTGTGTGCATGCGTCCGCGTGCGCGTTTGTGTGTGTGTGTTGCGTGTGTCACTGTGTGTGCGTGCGTGCGCGCGTGCGCGCGTGCGCGCGTGCTTGAATGCGTAGGCGTGTGCGCGCATTTGTTACTGTAATTAACTTCATTTTCATTTCCCCAAGGGTGTCTTGTGTAAGCACACGAACAACGGGTGAATAGTTAAATGGAAATTGCAGTAACTGGTAGAATCCCTGACAGTATTACCTGCTCAACCGCGTCTGCTTTAGTGTTCTGACCAAATTCCTGTATTTCCTAACTATGGCAGTTGTACCCTCCCTCTCAACGTTATTTGTCCCTACGTGTACTAAAACAGATCCAACCTTGCCCAAACCCACAATGTGTTCTACCCTCTTAGTTATTGCCTCTATTTTGTCCCCAGGCAAGCAAACTACAATGTCCTCTCCATTGTTTAAGACTATGTCGGTCTTCCTAACTATTGAGTCCCCCACAAACACCCTCGCTCTCTTTCTCACCCCTCTATCACTGCCTCGGAATAGCTCTTCCGAAAGATCCCCTCCATCACTATCTGCCCTGCAGCCTTGTCACTTGGTGGCAGACTGTTATCAGGATCTCTCTCACGCATCAACATTTCACCATTCCCTCCTGTCTCCTGGCTAACTTGTGCACCCGTCGCCTTCCCTCCCGTCTCCCTCACTCCCATCGCCTTAACTATAGTCTCCTTCCCCCCGACTCCTTCGCTACTGTCTCCCCCACTCCCCTTTCCTTCGACCCACTTGTCTTCCCTCCCATTTCTTTCCTTCTCGTCTCCTTTCGTCCTGTCTCCCTATGTCCCGTCTCCTTCCGTCCTGTCTCCCTACGACCGGTCACCTTACTGATGGACTTGCTCACGTCGACCAGCCTCATTGGATTCATCCTCAACATTGCTGCGCTGTCAGTTCTCTTGCCGAAGAGGAACAGACACACCGCTACTCACCTCTACCTCGTGAACCTCGCTATAGGTGAGTCATCATCTCTTCACGTTACTTACCCTGCTGCTATTGCTGAGTTATCGTGTTCATTATACTTACCCTGATGGTATCGGTGAGTCAGAATATGTTAATGGTACTTACCCTGCTGATATCTGCGAGTCATCATCTGTTCACGTTGCGTACCATGCAGGTATCGATGAGTCATTATCTGTTCACGTTACTTACCCTGCTGCTATATGCGAGTCATCATCTGTTCACGTTTCTTACCCTGCTGGTATCGGTGATTCAACATCTGTTCACGTTACGTCCCCTCTGGTATCGGTGAGTCATCATCTATTCATGTTCCTTACCCTGCTGCTATATGTAAGTTATAATCTGTTCACTTTACTTACCCTTCTAGTATTGGAGAGTCATCATCTGATCACGTTACTTTCCTTGCTGCTATCGGTGAGTTATCATCTCATCACGTTATTTACCCTGCTGCTATCTGTGAGTCATCATCTGTTCATGTTGCTTACCCTTCTGGTATCGGTGAGTCATTATCTGATCACGTTACTTACCCTGCTTGTATGGGTGAGTCATCATCTGTTCAAGTTATTTACCCTTCTGGTATCGGAGAGTCATCATCTGTTCACGTTACTTTCCATGCTGCTATTGGTGAGTGATCATCTGTTCACGTTACTTACCCTGCTGCTTCACAGAGTTGTACAAACACTGAACAGTCGAGACGAGTAGGTTAATAAGAGATCAAACTGAAGTTGTTAAGATATTGAATGGGCGTGATAATACTGATAAAAATAGTTTTTCTCACTCAAGAAAGATAGTAGAACTAGGTGACATGAGGTAACATTAGTAATGGATTAGCTTAGATTGGATATCAGGAAGTACTCGTTCTCACAGAGGACACTAAATAAATAGAACAAATTATGTACAGATTGTGTATCTACGGCTAGCAGTGTGAATATGTTTAAAAACAACTTTGACACACATCTCAAAAGTCGGGTTACAAATAGTTGAAAAAATTGTGTACTTTCGTAAAACCAATGGCTTCCTTGTCCACTTGCCATCTGGGCATGTGCTGTTGATGGCAAACTTGTTAAATCTAGTCGCGCTTATTATGAATGTACAATACGTTGCACATCTATCAGTTGAGTTGTATCATTTTATATCAGACTTGTTGGCAAGTCACAAACTAGCAAGTCAAGACAAGTAACAAGTCAATGACTTCCTAGTCCAAGTCAAGTCTCGAGTCATCTTCTGAATTCCAAGTCAAGTCAAATCAAGTCACTAGTGTTCACCGTTCGAGTCACCCGTCAAGTCGAGGTCAAGCACATGGCGACTGCACAGTTCTAATGAAATATCGACGATAAACAGGTCATTTTATTAATGATATTGTGCATTATAATCATATTTAATACGCTACACATAAAGTGAATACGTACTGTCAACAATCTAGGTTGCAGTCATAATCGTGATGATGAAATGGTACTAGTTGCAAAATGGTACTGATAGTAAACTTTGTTTAGATTAACACAAAGGTATAATTATCATAGTGATTGTATTATTACTATTTTATAACATATAAAATAGAACTTTGTGTCTTGCTATTAAAGGTGACTTATGAAATTTCAAAGTTCATATAGTTAACAACTGGCTTTTCTGACAGGTAACACTCGCTCTGTTATCAGACCGTTAGTGATTACTGATTGCACTTCAGAAAATCAGACCTGAGAGCATCGCATCTCTAATGCGAGCTCCGCGTGGACCAGACTTGTTGGCAAGTCACAAACTGACAAGTCAAGTCAAAAGTCAACGACCTGCAAGTCAAGCTCCCAATTCAATGACCTCCAAGTTCAAATCAAGTCTCAAGTCCGCTAACTGAATGCCAAGCCAAGTCAAGTCAAAATGTTCGAATCGAGTTAGACTCGAATCAGCATCATCTGTGATTCGAGTCAACAAGTCTGGTTTATAAGATATTATGTGTAATTCTACAGTAGTGTTAAACTTCATGTCCCCAGCCTTTCCTCGTGTCAACACAAACTTTAACTATATTTAACCAATCAGACGCACTTCACTCATATAAATAATATGTAAATATAATAGCAGAGAGCAAACAAGAACTACAGAAAGTGATGGAGGAATGAAAGGGGGTGTTCAAGAAGCATAGACTGAGAATGAGCCTGGGAAACCAGAAGTGATGTGGATTGGACATCAGGTTGGGTGGTAAGGAGATCAAGCAAGTGTATGGCTTTGTGTATCTTAGAGGAATGGTTACGGAGGATGGGCATTCAGCGGTAGAGGTTCGACGTCGGGTACAAGCTGGAGCGAATGCGTGGAGAAAGGTAGAATTTCGAAAAAGCTGAAAGGGAAAGTCCCGAGTGCGTGTGTTACACCAGCATGCCTGTATGGTCTGGAGATAGTGGCGTTGACAGAACAACAACAACAGAAGCTGCAAGTTTGTGAGAACAACTGGGTTCGATGAATAACAAGAACAAAGAGGGTGGACAGAAGAAGGCTGAACGACCTCAGGAAATGCGTTGAAGCATAACATTTACTGCAATGTCCATATAACTACTCACCCGTCGTTCGTGTTCTTACATCAGGCACTCTTGGGGCAAAGGAAATAAAGTCAATTGCAGTAACACACGCATGAGCACATGAACACGCACTCATGCACGCACACACACTCATATGCATCGACACGTGGAATAGTAACTCAACTAATTTGCGTTGCTCAACCGTTTAGTTCAACCATCGGGTCATCTCTGTGTAAACTTCATTTAATGATTAAAATAGGTTGTCAAAGAGGTTGTGTCACTAGAAGGACAGACTCAACTAGTATGTCGACCAGACCAGTACGTCACTAACTACATGATCCACCCAGTATGTCACTAAATACATGATCCGACCAGTATGTCACTAAGCTGCATGAACCGACCGATGTACCACTAACTATATGATCTATATGACGAGTATGTCACTAACTACCTGATCCAACCAGTATGTCACAAAGCTACAAGGTACGACCATTGTGTCACTAAACTCCTGACCCGACCAGCGTGTCACTAGACTCCTGACCCTATCAGTATGTCGCAGGCCAGACGTCAACGTCCTCTTAATTATGTATTTGGTACGCATTATACAAACAACATATTATTTACGTCGGCATCAATTGCCACCAATACAACATTTCTGTGTACAAGTGCCAACACGCAATAACAGTAGACGCCGATATAAATGTATTCTTTCATCCATGTTAATGTTGGGGTATTAGTGATGGCTTATATCTGGTTGCTTAAACGCAAAAAAAGTACGCCTAATGATACACAGCTAAAATAACTTCAAAGACACATTTTCTTGAAATGATGAAAGCATGGAACGATGAAAAGGTATCATTGTTAGTTGTCAGACAAAACGTTCATAGCTGAAAAATCGTAGGTGATGAAGGTTTTTTGGACAATGCTGCTTCTATCTGCGGGAAATATTTCCTGTTTCGGAGCAATCTAAATTAATTTTGCTCGGATAACAATCCGAACTGTAATCCACAAATATACAGTTTTTGTTCTCCCTGTTATATGGCCTCTGTCAAAAGAAACTCCTCACCAAATACTACCTCCTCACCATAGGCAACTTTCCATGTAGCAAATAAGGATTTCCCATGATCCGGACAGGCAACCCCTCTCTTATAAGGTAATCGTCAATTTGCAGAAGGGATGGTTTTAGAAGAAGGGTACTGCTGCAATATTAAATGTATTGTTTTATTTAATGAATTGAATATACACTACATAGGCGTATGTGTGTGCGAGTGTGGGAGGGTGTTTGTATGCGCGTGTGCGTGTGTGTGTATGCGTGTGCGTTTGCGTGTGCGTGTGCGAGTGTGTGTGTGTGTGTCCATGTGTGGCGTGCGTGCGTGCGTGTGTGGCGTGCGTGCGTGTGTGTGTGTGTGTGTGTGTGTGTGTGTGGGCGTACGTGCGTGCGTGCATGAGGGGACGGGGGGCACGAGTGGGCAGGAGGGGGCAGGAGAGGGCAGGAGAGGGCAGGAGAGGGCAGGAGAGGGCAGGAGGGGACAGGAGGGTAGCCGTTTTTTTTAGCGTCGTAAATCGATGCATTTCCCCAAGACGTTATTTCTCTTCCTATCACAGTTCATAAATGTGCTTCGACTTCGCGGGCATGTAGTTGTGCAGGCAGTGTTGCGTTGTGGTGGCTGACTACTCGTGAACGGTTTGAGGGACGAGAATAGTAAGGGCGGGCATCTACTCATCGATGTATTTCAATCTTTCATGCAGGGGAAGTGGGTCTGAGGTTAAATGACATTGATTTCGTTTTAGAGATTGCTCCCTAGACATGGACAGTACAATTACCTCGCATATTTGCCCGGTAGATATAAACTGTGTCACTTTTCATTCGCTAGGTGTCGCTACGGTAGACAGTCCATTTGTACAGGCTCCCACATTTGGGGATATTATGATTATCTCCCGGGTCCATGTCATACGAATGAATAAGCAGTGATTTTGACACGGTACTCCATTTTAACAACTTTTTGTTTGATGGAAAACTATTTATGAACAGGGATATTACCATATTTGAGGAATACAGCATTTATGCACGCGCGTGCGTGCGTGTGTGTGTGTGTATTTTAGTGTGCGTGCGTGTGTGTGTGTGCGTACGTACGTACGTACGTGCGTGTGTGTGTGTGTGCGTGCGTGCGTGCGTACGGGCGTGTGTGCGTGTGTACATTTATGCGTGCGTACGTACGTGCGTGCGTGCGTGTGTATGTGCGTGCGTGTGTACGTGAGTGAGTGCGTGCGTCCGTGCGTGCGTGCGCCGCAGCAATGCATTGAATTTGAATTCGATGCTTACCTTGACGACGGCAAACGGATAGATCAACAGTACAAGAGCCAGAAACGAGACGAGCGCCAGACGGTAGGAAGGACAACGACAACACATCTCTCGATGGCAATGATCAAGACCGGGTTCATACTGGCGAAGAGGGGAGTGTATTTAAATGATGCAGCTAACTCGTGTCCACCAGAACACATTGTACTCCTGTACTACTCTGGATGTCGTGAAGATGGCCGATGTAGACGCACTGTTGTCGTACACGTAGAAGTAGCTGAACAGTCTCAAGCAGTCAGTAGGTAGCAACAACGTGATGCGGTCGATGCAGACGGTCAACGCATACAATCAAACAATGCGCTGTAATTACCGACGTGGCATTGTATTGTCTGGGTTTCACTCACCGTTTTCAATGGGGGCAACATTCTAGAGGGGTTGCGACTTCGCGATTAACCGTGCACTAATCATCCTTGCCGGACATCATCGTTGGAACTCTAATGCCGCATTTGTGTGTTCTGGCCCGTCTCCTGAATACACTTTACGTCGTGTCTTATACCCAATCGCTTGGTAACTTTCTCACCACATCATAAAGACGGCATTACGGAGGGAGGGAGGGAGGGAGGGAGGGAGGGAGGGAGGGAGGGAGGGAGGGAGGGAGGGAGGGAGGGAGGGAGGGAGGGAGGGACGGACGGACGGACGGACGGACGGACGGACGGACGGACGGACGGACGGACGGACGGACGGACGGACGGACGGACGGACGGACGGACGGACGGACGGACGGACGGACGGACGGTCGGAGCACAACACCTAAATGAAGTGTATAATAAGAGCTATGTCCATACAAGTAGAATCGTTCTGACGTTGCTGCTCTACTCACCTGAGACCTACATTGTGGCACATGACCGTGGGACTTCCTGTGTTCATTTGTTCCAAACTAATACGAAGTGTTATTCTTAACCGGGTCCAGACCAAATTCGAGAAAGGGGACAGACGTAGTTTGACTCTATATAACCCCGACTAGAAAGCCACCCGAGCCAGCCCCGACTCGAGTGCCACCCGAGCCAGCCCCGACTCGAGTCAACACCTTTGCTGTGTAGTAGATTGTTCCACCTCAGTGATCCTTTTAACCACATGATTCCTTTATCGTGTGCGTTCAGGCCTGTCCTCTCAACAGCCGTATTAATAAGATTTAACAAGATTTTTCCTCATGTCCTCTAGTTCTGCTATCCTTCTTGAGGGAGAAAAACATATTTCTATCAATATTTTCATACCCATTCAATATCTTAAAAACTTCAATCCGATCTCCTCTTAACCTCTTTGTCTCTAGAGTTGTTAAACCACATTCTTTCAGGCGTTCTTCATAACTAAGGTCTCTCAGTTCTGGAATAATTTTAGTTGCTCTCCTTTGTATGCGTTCAAGCGTATCTATATCTTTTTACGATATGGTCTCCATGCTTGTATACAGTGTTCTAAATGAGGTCTAACTATTGCTTTATAAAGAGGTATAATTAACTTTTTTCCCTTGTATGTTATATTTCTTCTAATCAATCCAAGAATTTGATTACCCTTTGAAGCTGCAATACCACACTGCTCTGACACTTTCATATCAGCGTTTATTGTAACTCCTAAGTCCTTTTCTTTTACAGTAGTACCCAGAACAGTATCTCCCATTTTATAGTTTACATTCAAGTTCCCATGTCCTGTATGTAGGCATTTACATTTCCCAAAATTGAACAGCATCTGCCATTTGTCAGACCATTTCACTAATCTGTCTAGATCGTTTTGTAAATGTTGTTTATCACCATCAGTATTAACCTTTCTAAACAGTTTTGTGTCATCCGCAATTTTCAGTACGTTACTTGTTATACTGTCGTCCAAGTCATTGATATAAATTAAGAATAATATAGGTCCTAATTCTGATCCTTGAGGTACCCCACTCAAAACCGATTTGCAATTTGAAACTTCTCCATCTACTACAACTCGTTGTCTTCTGTCAGTCAGCCATTGTTCTATCCAGTCAGTTATGCTATCCCCGATACCATGGGCTTTTAATTTAAGTAGTTTTCTTTGATGTGGCACTTTGTCAAAAGCTTTCTGAAAATCTAAGTACATAATATCTACTGCCGATCCCACGTCTATCCACTGAGTGATTTCTTCCAAAAAACATAACATATTTGTTAAGCATGACCTCGCTTTAAGGAATCCATGTTGAGATGAATTTAATAATTTATGCTTAACGAGGAAGTCCACCATATGGTCTTTAATTAACCTTTCTAATAATTTACAAATCACTGACGCTAAACTCACTGGTCTGTAATTATGTGACTTATTTCTCGAACCCTTGGTTGTGGAGTTGTTACGAGTTAAACAAACACCGATACACGCCGAGACTTTTGTAGCCGTCAATGATAATTTTAAATAACAGATCATTTATAAAATAAAAACAAGAGAATAACCCTCCCCTTACAATCACATTTTGACGGATGTCGAAGGTGTGGGTGTGGGAGGAGCGTTTGTGATGGCTCGTCCTACTGCAAAGAAACGATGACACAACTGAATAGATGTATACACTGTATCTATGTATATATGTATTTAATTACTCTGGTTAAAATACTGTTAAAGACAATTATTTGAGAATCTAAGCAAGCATTTATTCATATGTCGTCATCGCTGTTTCGGCTGTCTGCCACTGTCTGTTCAGTATTGCATATATGTGACCACGCTGTTTACTCGTAGGCGGCGTCGACCTGTGTCAGTGACACCATTGACATGTCCTGATCGACTTTCTTGCGTCGAAAGAGGCGAGTGAATCCGGAGCGGAACCGGGCATCGAAGAGGAAATAGATCAACGGATTGACAATGGCGTGGAAGTAGGGCGCGACGTGCATATACTGAAGGAAGTGAAGATTCCCGCTCACTTGGTAGTATTTGCGTAGATACATTAATATGTAGGCGGGCATCCAACAGACCATGATGAGTATCGTGATGATGGCGCACATAATAACGAGGCGAGCCTTATTTCGCCTGCCAGGGCTCGCCTGCTCCTTTTCGTCCGTCCTCATATTCGACGCTGATGTCATTTCTACATTAACTCGGCCATTCCACTGACGACGCAAAACTGTGATGATGATCGTTCCGTAGGCAACGACAAGAAACGCCGACGGCACGGCGACCATTACCGTGAACATGTAGAAGAAGGAACTCTTCATATGGTATATCGTGCAATAATTCTTGACGGGAAGCCTCGATGTCTGCAAAACAAACCGGAAGGGATAAACATTAGATGGAATACAAAAATACAACGAGACGACGAATAACAATTGATTATTGTTTATTGTTTGCGCGTACCTAACCTAACGATTTGTGCGTGCATGGACAAGTGCAGCCGCACTTGTCTATGCACGCACAAATCGTATGCAATCAACAAGCTTATTAAAACGTCTTAAACGGTACATACGTATGGACGTACTATCATGTATGTCTTAAACATAGATAATATAGTAAACAATACAGTACAACTTTAATCAATGAATAAGAATCATCTTCCAGGGCCGATCTTTATGCGTTACCAGTACATTGCGTTTGATGCTTACCTTGACGACGGCAAACGGATAGATCATCTCTACGAGAGCCGTCAACCAGACGAGCGCCAGGTGGATCTTCACGTTGCTTCGAGAAGCAACTGCAGCGAACTTGGCCGGTAGGACAACGGCAACACATCTCTCGATGGCAATCAGCACGACCGTGTTCATACTGACGAAGAGAGGAGTGTATTTGAGAACGACGTAGATGATGCAGCTAGCTCGAATCCACCAGAACACATTGTACAAGTGTACAACTCTGAGTGGCACAACGATTATGCACATCAGTATGTCGGCTGCAACAGTATTTAACACTCAGTTACACACGGGCGCACTCGCACGCACCGAACAGCTGATAAGTTAGCCTAAAGTATATATGTTTATAGCAGTAACTACAAGCTCAACTTGCTTTCGTTGGAGAAATATACTATTGTGTATTTCAGGTACCACAAATCAAGGCCGTTGAAAGCGGTGTGTCCAGACAGGCATTAGCCTGACCAATATTTTCCAAACCAGAAGGCTTGATTCGTTGATCAATACCAATTCCCAGTCAATGGGAGATCTCAGTCAGTCAGTGATCCAGATCTATCATACAGGCAGCGGAATGTGCTTTGTTTTGTACTAGATGATCATACTAATGGACCGTAAATTGAACATTTATCACAAAAGTTGCATAAGTTTATATGTATAATGTGCAAGTCTACTGTAGTGTGAAACTTCAAGTCCCTAGCCTTTCCTCGCGTCCCATTTTGCTTTTCCACCCAAACTGTCCGTTTGTATGTCAGAAGTGAATCTCTTGAAGAGATGCTTATCAATTATAATGATGTAAATGCAAGTTTTCAAGTGTCTATTTTATTCAGGGAAGTACTCAAATGTCCTTACCACAACGTGTCCCCGGTCAGAAATTCGTCTTTGAGCAATATACATGCGGCGTTTTCTAACATTTTATATTTCAAAACTTGAACACATGCAAATGTGATGTATTTCTACTATGTGCTCTTCATACTCGTTCCCTGCTGTACAGGGGTGAGGGTCAGGTACAGGGGTGAGGGTCAGGTACAGGAGTGAGGGTCAGGTACAGGGGTGAGGGCCAGGAACATTTACAGTATTGTCGAGCCACTCTTTCTGTTCTGTCTTTCCATAGTTTTGTATCGACAGCCCCATTTTCCCATTTTTTATCCATCCCCGATCTTCTGGTATCCATCCTCATGCAGTCCTCCCATCTCAGCTGTGGCCTTCCTCTTTCCCTGCGTTCTTGATGTTTTTCCACCTCTACTCTCTTTTTCCAGTTTGCCTACATCCATCCTTACCAAGTGGCCTGCCCATCTCATCCGGCTTTTCCCCAATCTTCCTGTTAGGCTGCGTTGCATCCTAACCTCTTTCCTTAGGTCGTACATCCTTCTACTGTCCACCCTCTTTGTTCTTTTTATTCGTCGAACCCAGTTGTTCTCACAAACGTGCAGCTTCTGTTGTTTTTGTTCTGTCAACGCCACTGTCTCCAGACCATGCTGGCATGCTGGTGTAACACACGAACTCGGGACTTTCCCTTTCAGCTTTTTCGAAATTCTACCTTTTTCCACGCATTCGCTCTCGCTTGTGCCCGACGTCGAACCTCTACCCCTGAATGCCCATCCTCCGTAACCATTCCTATAAGATACACAAAGCCATTAACTTGTTAGATCTCCTTACCACCCAACCTGATGTCCAATCCACATCACTTCTGGTTTCCCAGGCTCATTCTCAGTCGAGAACGCCCCCTTTCATTCCTCCATCACATTCTGTAGTTTTTGTTTGCTCTCTGCTATTATATTTACATAACGTTTAACGTTTGTGTTGACACGAGGAAAGGCTGGGGACATGAAGTTTAACACTACTGTAGAATTACACATAATATCTTATAAACCAGACTTGTTGACTCGAATTACAGATGATGCTGATTTGAGTCTAACTCGATTCGAACATTTTGACTTGACTTGGATTGGCATTCAGGTATAGGACTTGAAACTTGATTTGAACTTGGAGGTCATTGAATTGGGAGCTTGACTTGAAGGTCGTTGAGTTTTGACTTGACTTGTCAGTTTGTGACTTGCCAACAAGTTTGGTCCACGCGGAGCTCGCATTAGAGATGCGATGCTCTCGTGTCTGATCTTTCTGAAGTGCATTCAGTAATCACTAACGGTCTGATAACAGAGCGAGTGTTACCTGTCAGCAAAGCCAGTGTTTAGCTGTATGAACTATGCCATTTCATAAGTCACCTTTAATAGCAAGATACAAAGTTAAATTTTATATATTATGAAATAATAGAATCACTATGAACATTATACCTTTGTGTTAATCTAAACAAGGTTTGCTATCAGTACCATTTTGCAACTTGTACCATTTCATCACCACGATTATGACTGCAACATAGATTGTTGTTATTACGTCTAAGTATTCACTTTATGTGTATCGTATTAATTATGATTGTAATGCATAATATCATTAATAAAAATGACCTATTTATCGTCGATATTTCATTAGTGTGTAGTCGCCATGTGGTTGAGCTCGACTTGACGTGTGACCCGAACGGTGAACTCTAGTGACTTGACTTGACTTGGAGTTCAGAGAGATGACTCGATACTTGATTTGGACAAGGAGGTCATTGACTTGACTTGCCAGTTTGTGACTTGCCAACAAGTCTGATATAAAACGATGCAACTCATCTGATAGATGTACAACGCATGGTACATTCATAATATGCGTGGCTAGATTTAACAAGTTTGCCATCAAAAGCAAATGCCCAGAGGGCAAGTGGACAAGGAAGCCATTGGTTTAACGAGAGTACACCATTTTTTCAACTATTTTGTACCAGACCTTTTGAGATATGTGTCAACCTTGTTTTTACACATATACACGCTGCTAGCGGTAGTTATACAATCTGTACATAATTTATTATATTTGTTTATTTTCCTATGTGAGGAAGAGTACCTCCAGATTATGACGCTCCGATACCAGCGTGATAAGTAAGGTGAACAGATGATGACTCACCGACAGCAGCAGGGTAAGTCACGAGAACAGATGATGACTCTCCGATACCAACAGGGTAAGTAACGTGAGTAGTAGAGAATGAGTTCCTACCCAGCGATCAGGAGCCCACGTCCACGAATCACTTCCGCTTCCGGTTGCGCGCGCACATCCAAGAGCGCAGCCCCTCCTAGCGACCGTAGCTTGACCTAATCTCAGCGCGACGCCTCCTAGCGACTGTAGCGTGACCTAATGCCAGCGTAGCGCTTTCTAGCGACCGTCTCCGAACCTCTAAGATCGAAGAACCAGTGATCGAAACGATCGGGGAACCTCTAAGATCGAGCGGAGCACGATATTGTTCCGATCAGTGCGATGCTATTCTACATTTGAGTCGATGTGGTAAGCAGTGCGACGCTGTCCTATATTCGAGCGGTTTTTTTTTTATTTTTTATTTTAAATTTAATTTTAATTCTAATTTTTTTCATTTTTTTTATTTTAAGGTTAATTTTAATTTTTAATTTTTTATTTTAATTTTAATTTACTAAAAATAGACATTGGGAAAAACCCACATATCACTGACATGGCGTTTAATTTTTATTTTAAATTCAATTTTAATTTTAATTATAACTTTAATTGTAATTAATTTTAATTTCAATTTCGTGAAAAACCCACATATCGCTGACGTGGCGGTTAGTGGGAAATCCGCAGTTCAAATGAACATTTCGTAGTTGAATATATAACCGCTGTAGAAACGAATATAACCACTGTTGAAATGAACATTCATAGTTGAATATATAACCACTGTAGAAATGAACATTCGTATTTGAATATATAACTACTGTTGAAATGAACATTCATAGTTGAATATATAACGTGGTAACGAGTCGAAACTGTTTTTGTTATGTTGTTATACATCTCTGCGGAAAAGACTTATAATCATCAACATTACCTACGTAACCTCTGTCGCGGTTAACAACCCACAAGTTATTCATCTACTAGCCGCTGCCATATCGATAACCCGATCGTAAGCGAGGGGTCACTGTCGAGGTCGTAAAGATCCGCAAACCCAGCATGACATCATCATTTATAAGTCGAATCGTATATGTATGATTACAACATAATAAAAATGAAAAAAGTATGGTGCGTGTTGTCAGTCCTTCATCCCATAGTCGTCATCATAGAAATGAACAGTCCTTCATAGACTCTTTATCGTGCCTTCATAAAGAATCCTTCGAATTATGTTTAACGAATGGCGGTTAACAGACTGTTCGGTGTCACCACCGTACGGTCATGCATACATAGAGTGGTGTCCTCTCTGGTGAAGGAACTCGCAGTCCGTCCGATGTCGCCAACGTATGGTCCTGTGTGGTGCCATCTGTATATCAAATAATGAATGGTCCTTCGAATATTTAATAAATAATGAACGGTCCTGAATATTCACCATCATATATATGCTATAGCGAGAGTCAATGTCTGTCAGTTGTAGACGCGTCAGCAGAAACATGAAACGTCATCTATGTCGCCACTGTGGACTCGCACTCGATACGTATGCAGAGCTACGACGTCACGTAGAGAGTCATTCGACTCCATCGGTGAACGAGCATTCTTATTCGATAGCACCATCAGAAGCGGTGCCATCTAGCGACCGTGCAAAGAAAACGAAATACTCGAGTAAATGTGATGCGACGTTCGAAAGATGGGACAATCTACAGCATCACGTAAGGACAGCATATCGTCTTAAAAAAGACCACCACCATCTACACGTGTACGAAATGCGGAAGGAATTTCAATAAACGCAACAACCTGATCAGACACACGTGTACCAAACCACCACGACCACCGAAGAGATCAAACGCGGAAGACACCACACCCCATCACCCGCTAGTTACCGACGAAGTTCCCGTCGACCCACCCGCTCGACTTCTCTTCGCCCACAACCTGTCGACGGAACTGCTAGATGTCGTTCGAGCACACTGGTCGACCATAAGGACACGCGTTTCGATGGGACCTTTCCAGTGCAGGTACGATTACAGATTAACAACGCTAGACACGACCGTTCTAGAGATGCCGTTGAAGAAAATGTACCAGGAACAGACCAACGCCTTCAAGATTAACCTCAGTTACGGATTCGTGCTGAGGAACAAGAACACGGGACGATACAAGTACTATCACTGCTCGTGCAATTGCTGTGGACGATACCTGGACGAACCCAGTCTCATCACCAACAGCGAGGATTTTGACGACTTTCTCGAAAGCATTCGAGAAACCGATGTCTTGCAGTGGGCCATCAATCAAAGACCGGATTCTGCGTGGGTGTGCGAACTCGTGACCAATGTCACCTTCTTCGTTAACCGCATCATCGATCATTCGATAGGATGTGCAAACATGATCCCTCTTCCAGTCTACACCAAGAAGAACATAGCCGTCATAGGTCTGGAAAAGGAACCCACCTATAAAAAGAGGTATGGCGATAACCTGTGTCTCTTCCGGTGTCTCGCCCTGCATCGAGGATGCGATCGAAATCGACTGGAAGCGGCAGTGAAGATGCTGTACGAGGCTTACGTTCAAGACGGTGTACTCATGGGCACATTTGCCGGGGTCACGATGAAAGACCTCTATCGAGTAGAGACGACGTTCCAGACGAACGTGTGCGTGTACACTCACGTCAATCCGGACGGGGAGGATGAACGGCCAACTGCCGAACTCGTCTGTCGATCGGTCTGTAAATATCCTACCACGCTCTATTTCAACCTTCACGAGACGCATTTCTCCTTCATCCAGGATGCGCGCATACATTGTCACTCATACATATGTCGGAAATGCAACTCGTTGTGGACACACGCATGGAAGTTACGTCAGCACGAGAGCACTTGTACGGGAGATGTGCGTCGAGTCTTTCCTGGCGGCGTGTACCATTCGACTCCGTCGATATTCGAACGACTGGACGACGAGAACATCCGAGTGGTAGAATCGTTCCGGTACTACCCGTACCGAGCCACTTTTGATTTCGAGTGTTGGTTCGACACCGAACAACTTCCGTCTGACAGCGACCAGGTTCACTGGGTTGCACGTCACGTTCCGTTGAGCGTCAGCATGGCGTCAAACGTACCAGGACACGAGCGAGTGAAATGTCTCGTCAAGAACGGAGACATCGACAAGTTGGTGATCGACATGATAGCCATTCCGATATCGATGAGTGACGCCGCGTACGACAGCATCAAAGACTCGTACGAGAACGTGTTGGAACAACTCGCAGAAGCAATGACGCAATGGGACGAACAAGAGGAGACTACGCAAGCAGCCAACAACAACAACAACAAGAAATCTCGACGTACAAAAAATCAATACAAAAAGTTGATGGGACAACTGTATGAATGGATGCGACAGTTACTTGTCATCGGGTTCAATTCGGATCAGTACGATCTCAATGTCGTCAAACAGTTCCTCATACACTACTTCCTGTCCACGGCAAAGACAGAGGAACAAGAAGAGAGGAAGCAAGAGGAAGAAGAGAACGAGGGCGTCGGATCGTTTTTCGTCATCAAGCGCAACAACACTTTCATGTGTCTTTCGACGGATCAGCTGAAATTCCTAGACATGACCAATTACATAGCCCCCGGGTTCAGTTACGAAAAGTATCTGAAAGCGTACGGATGCGAGGTGACGAAAGGTCATTTCCCGTACGAGTACATGGATCGACTGGAGAGGCTCGACGACACCGTTCTACCGCCGAAAGAGGCCTTCTTCAGTCGACTGAAGAACGAAGGTATTTCCGACGAGGATTACGCCAGTTGTCCGGAGGCGTGGCGCGACAACGGCATGACGACCTTGCGAGACTTTCTCGTCTGGTACAACAACAGGGACGTGGTTCCCTTTCTGCAGGCCTTCGACAGACAGTTTTACTTCTATCAACAGCGCGGAATAGACATGTTCAAGCAAGGCATCAGCGTACCTGGTCTGACCCTGCTGTACCTGTTCAACGACCTTCCGGAGAAGACCTATTTTACCATCTTCAACGAGAAGAACAAAGATATGCACGACCTCGTCAAAGATAACATTTGCGGTGGTCTGTCGATCATATTTCACCGCTATCATGAGAAAGGGATCACCACGCTACGTCGGAACGAGTACGGAGAGGCCGCCCGCCCGTGTCGATCGATCGTCGGATACGACGCGAACGCGCTGTATCTGTGGTCACTCATGCAAGACATGCCTATGGGATGGTACACGCGACGGCGGGCTGAGAAGGACTTCCGTCCAGAATCGGCGCAGCTGTACGGACAGGTGGCCTCGGAATGGCTGACGTGGGAATCCGAACGCACGGCACTTTCCATACGACATCAGATCAACGGGCGAGAGAAACGGATAGGTAAACATCGGGCGGATGGATGGTGCAGCGAGACGAAGACGGCTTATCAGTTCCAAAGTTGTTTCTTCCACGGTTGTCCGTGCACCCGAGAAGAGGTCAATTCCGTCAACGGGAAACCCATGGCCGAACTGCTCGCCGAGACCCGAAAGACCACCGCCTACCTACATCACTTCGTCAAGGTCGTCGAGCTGTGGGAATGCGAGTGGAAAGAGACGAGATCCGCTCGTAAAACGGTGTCTGGACGCTGCATTTCCCCGACGTCGACACGCTCGGTGGACGATGACGTAGCAACAGATCCTGAGCGGCGTGCGCGCTGGAACCGTGTTTGGCATGATCGAGTGCGACATTCGTGTGCCGGAAGAACTGCGCGAGCACTTTGCCGAGATGCAGCCCGTTTTCAAGAACATCCGTCTGATGCGCGAGGATCTCGGTCTGTTCATGCGTCGATACGCCGAAGCGCACTACATCATGACGACTCCGAGGCGCATGTTCGTGGGCAGTTATTGCGGCGATAAGACATTGCTCACCACGCCTCTATTGCGATGGTATCGGTCTCGAGGTGTTGCACGTCTATCAGGTCATCGAATACGATCCGATTCCGTGCTTCCGTCGATTCGGCGATGCCGTGTCCAAGGCCAGGCGCGAGGGAGACGTCCACCGAGACAGGACCATCATCGCGGACACCATGAAGTTGCTGGGGAACTCGGGCTACGGAAAGAACATCACCAACGTGGACCGACATCGCGACATCAACTACTGCACGGAGAAGGCGGCATCGCGCATGATCATCGATAAACAGTTCCGACAACTCGACATCGTCATCGACGACGCGTACGAGATAGAGATGAGCAAGAGAACCGTCGCGTAAACACTACCCGTACACGTGGGATTCTTCGTTCTGCAGTACGCCAAAATGCGCATGTTGCAGTTCTATTACGACTTCATCGACAGATACTTGGATCGTCCTCTGTTCCCGTACTGCGAGATGGATACGGACAGCGCCTATTTGGCTTTGGCCGACGAGTCCGTCGATGCCCTCGTGACCCCTGCACTGCGAGACCATTATTTCCGACATCGCTCCCAATTGCTCACGTCCGAATGTTGCGACCAGCATCGGGACGAGTACGTGCGCTGTCGACTCGCTAATAGACCGTGGGTCGGAGACGAGGAGTGCTGCAAGGCGTGACGAGCGTTCGACAAGAGGACTCCGGGACTGTTCAAGGTAGAGTGGTCAGGCGACGGATTCGTGGGGTTGTGCAGCAAGACGTACTATTGTTTCGGAGCCACCGACAAGTACAGCACCAAAGGTCTGAGCAAACGACACAACACCATCGACAAGGAGACGTTCCTATAGGCGCTCACCAACCGTCGGAGCGGAAGTGGAAAGAACCGCGGGTTCCGGGTGCATAAATCGACTGTGCTGACGTACGTGCAGGAACGAGCGGCTCTCACCTACTTCTACGCCAAACGCGTGGTGCACGAGGACGGACTGAGAACGGGTCCGGCGGATGTGTAGATAAGGCGACACGGTCCGGTCGTCTGTCATAATCGATCATGGACGCGCGATGGAAACATCCCTTCACGTGCATCGTCGCCGGACCGACGGGATGCGGCAAGAGCACGTTCGTGACGCGTTTGTTGCGTCACGCCGCTTCAATGATCGATCCACCTCCCGAAAAGATCACGTGGTGTTACGGAGAATGGCAAGCGGCTTACGCATCGACGGACTTGACTCACGTGCGGTTCGAGGAAGGGTTACCGACGGAGTCCATGTTCGAAACAACAAACCTCATCGTCATAGACGATCACATGACGGAAACGGACGAGCGGGTCACGACCTTGTTCACTAAAAAACGTCACCACAGGAACACTTCCGTGCTATATCTCGTACAGAACCTGTTCCCTAAAAAAAGAGAGTCGTACCATCAGTCTTAACACTCACTACATGGTGGTGTTCAAGAATCCACGCGATGCAACATTGATGCCGAACTTGACTCGTCAGATGTATCCGGGACGCACGAAATTCGCGCTAGACGCTTTCAAAGACGCCACGGCGATGCCGCACGGTTATCTATTGGTCGATCTCAAACAGGACACGCCCGAGGACATGCGTCTGAGCACGTACATCTTTCCCGACGACGACGTGCAGTACGTGTACCTACCGAAGGTATAAAAAGATCGAACGCGTGAATCGTCTCTTCATTCGCACCATGTCTGCTCTGGTGAAGTCAGCGAGGGGCAGAGCGGAGGTTTCCTATCGGCCTTCCTAGCGCCGTTGGCGAGTTCGGTCTTTCTACCCTTGCTTCGCGAGGTGCTGCTCTAGAAGTAGACGCATGGAACACGCACGCAAGATGGCCTTGGTGGATCCGCAACTGTTGGACACGTTGCATTCGCCACCGCCACCAACGGACACCGTAGGCAATAAGGTGCAAGCCTTCGATGACGAGATGAAGACCATCCTCGATAGAAAGGACCTCGACGACGGGACCAAGGTCACGCTGTGTAATCAGGTGTTGCAGCGGTACAACGTCCTGGTCGATAAACGCGTCAAGGAACCGGTACGCGTGATCGCGGTAGGGAAGGAGGCGGGGACGGAACCCAAGGAAGTTTCTACTATGGAAGCCGACGTGGTGAACACCGTTCCCAAGAGTCTGCAGGCCAAAGCCAGATGTTTGATGGAACATCTCAAAAGAAACGTCGCGTGGAACGATCGTGGCGAACTCATACACGAGGGTGTCCCGGTTGTCGGAAGTAACGCGGTGGATCTCGTTCACGATCTGTTGCGTAAGAGAAAGACCGACGATCCAACGGGTTGGCAGTCTTTCGCACGGCAACTCCGCGTCATCAACATACCCATGGAGTTGGTCGGTAACGCTGCCAGGAGAGCCTATATACAACAGGCAGCGACTCCCGCCGCTGCTACACCACGACGACAACGACGATCGTTAAGCTGGTCACCCTTTGAACGTCGAATGAAACATTCCCTACCTACGCCACCCCCCGAATTGATGAGTTGGGACGACTGATAAGGAGATTATATCTTAGCCGTAACGCACTCATGTCGTTGGATCCGCAGGACGCGTACCGTTCCGTCGTCGCTTCGATATTTTTCGTTGGACTTTACGCACTCGCCGACGGTATAGCCCACATTCTTGTACAACGGACGTTATTCGACCTATGGCTTCTTCGTTATTAGACTGTTGTTCAGTCACTACCGTTGTGGGAGCGGTAACGTGCGTCCTACTATACGTCAGCGCACTCCTCGTCGTTCGTCAGTACTCCGGACTCGTCAACGTCACCGTCAACGCATCGGACATTCTGTTTTAATGACGTCGAAGAGACTGAAGGAGGTCTACGTTTCAAGAGACGATGCGTCATCGTGGGCGGTATGAATCAACAGTGGCAGGCCGATCTCGTCGACCTGACGTCGTCGAAAGACGACAACGACGGTATGACCTTTCTCCTCACGATAATCGACGTCTTTTCGAAACGAGCCAGATGCATTCCTATGCCGAGCAAGTCCGCTGCGTCATTGGTCGCGGCGCTGCAAATCGCGTTCGCAGACGACCGGCCGCAGACGTTGCAGACGGATCGAGGAATGGAATTTCTGAATAAATCCGTTCAGGCTCTCTTTAGGAAACGCGGCGTCCATCACTTCTCCACGCACAACGCGGAGACGAAGGCGAGCATCGTGGAACGATTCAACAGAACATTGAAGACGCGCATGTGGCACTACTTCACGGAACTTCAGACGTGGCTTTACATCGACGTCCTTCCGGACCTGGTGCGAACGTACAACGACACCCGCCACCGCAGCATCGGTATGGCTCTGTCGCAGGTCAATGCAAAGAATCAAGAAAAGGTGTGGCAACGTCTGTATGGACACGACGGTAAGAGCGTGCACAAGTTGAAGGTGTCGGATCGCGTGCGCGTCAGCAAGTACAAAGGCACGTTCGAAAAGGGCTACGAGACGAACTGGAGCGAAGAGGTGTTCACCGTACATGAAGTTCATCCCTCCGAGCCGCCCATGTACCGCTTGCAGAATGATCTCGGCGACGTGCTGGATGGCACCTTCTACGAACTGGAGCTGCAGAAAGTGTCGGTACCGGACGATAAAGTGTACCGCGTCGAATCGGTACTGCAGCGGCGTAAGGTCGGCGGACGAACAGAGGCTTTGGTGAAATGGTTCGGATATCCGTCCAAATTCAACAGCTGGATCGATGCCAAGGCACTCCTCTATAAAGACTAGCAACGCGTAGGGCGGGTTGTCATTATGTCACAAGACACGACACCGCAGACCGCCACCGCCGTCATAGAGGAGGAGGAGGAGGAGGATTGTACCGACGCGTCGAACGACAGTACTCCTTGGCATCTGTTCGGCACCGTGTGTCCCAAAGAGGAGACAGTGTTTCTGTGTCAGGGCGTCATCTTGTACACGGTCATCGTGATAAGCATCTACAACCTGACTGTAGGTCACGGCGATTCTAATCTGTGGACGGCTCTGTTGAGTAGTTCGTTGGGTTACCTACTGCCCAATCCTACGTTTAGACGCAATGGCGACTGATTTCTACATGACGCTGAATAGCAACGCTTCTGTGAAGACGCACCTCGACAACACCTTGACCCATTTCATCACGAACTTGCCTCAACGCATCGATCTGACCGGCGAGTGGGAGTGTGGGTTGGCAGAGATCCAGTATCCGCACACTTGGTACAACGTCTCAGAGAACGATGTCTGGTTATTCCTCAACACGATCGATGCTCCGGACACGTCCCGACGTACGAAGTTGTCGTGTGGGTATTACGACGATCCGTTAACATTGATGTATCACGTCAACAAGGGACTGTACAATCTGTGGACGGCGGAGACACGGGCTCAAATGAGCTATAGTCCCGTCACTCAAAAAATGACGTTACACATGACAGCGAACACCGTGTTCACCATACCGTACCACAGCGAGACGGCGTCCATGTTAGGATTCCGTAGACCCGTAGCCAGCGAGCCGGATGCGGTTACGTCATCCCCCATCATCGACTCCTACCCTTCCGACTCCTAGTACCCCTTCCACGTCGAGGCCGACGATGTGGTGAACATGACGCAGGGGTTCGACACGGACATCGTGGAGTCTCGTATAGTGGGTGACACTCTCGCGCCTCTGTTGCGAGCTGTTCCGATTAGCGGACGTCACGGTGACAGGGTGTCCGATCGTTTCACTAACATTCACTACGTACCTCTGTTGTGCTCGAACTTCCACTCGATCGAGGTGGATATAACAGACGACATGGGTCGACGCGTGCCATTCGAATACGGCAGAGTGACGGTGACGCTTCCTTTTCGTCGACGCAGGACCGGACTGTTCTGATGAATTAAAACGATTATTACGCGCGACAGGCTGGCGGTGCGCTGCCACTTCGCCGGTGTGCAATACCAGCGAGGTCACGGACTGGGCAGTCTGTTCGGCGTTCTGTTCCGCAGCGCCATGCCGCTCATCAAGAGAAGTGCTGTGGTTTTGGGCAAGGGAGTGTTGAAGACCGGCGTTCGCATAGCCGGCGACGTCTTATCAGGCCAGAACATAAAAATGGCTGCCAAACGACGCGTCACCGACGCCGTGCTGAGCGGTTTTCGGGTCCCTCCCCCCCCGGTAAACGTATAAAACGACCCTCCGCAAAGACGACATTCACTGCAGTAAAGAGACGGCGCAAGAGACAGACGTCCAAGAAACGAGAGGCCGACATATTCAAAAATGGCTTTCGTGCATAGACAGTCGTGCAAGGGAGTCAAGACCGAGCTGGATCTCTTTACCTAACCCCCACTCAGAACTGCATCAACGACAGTCACGTGGTGGAACATCAACACAAGGCCTCTCTGGACTCTGGAGGACCGATAGAATTCCTCATCCCCGGATCGGGAGACGATTACCTGGATCTCGCCAACACGATGCTACACGTGCAGGCGAAGGTGACGCGAGCCAACGGACACAATCTCGACGCGGCCGAACCCGTGGGACCGGTGAAAAACTGGCTGCATTCGCTGTTCAGCCAGATCGACGTCTACCTGAACGGCACGCTCGTGACCTCTTCGTCCAACACGTACGCGTATCGATCCTACATAGAGACGCTGCTGAGTTACGGACCCGACGCCAAGTCGACTCAGCTGCCGAATCAGCTGTGGTACAAGGACAAGGCTAGTCGCATGAACGCCGTCGAGCTAGCCGCCGGACCCGATCCTAACCACGGGTTCGTGACTCGACGAGAGTACATAGCCGGCAGTCGCGTGGTCGACATGATGGGTCGTCTCCACGTGGATATGTTTCTGCAAGATAAATTCCTGATCAACGGAGTCGACGTCAAGATACGACTGGTGCGTAGCAAGCCCTCGTTTGCGCTGATGGCTGGTGGACCCAACCTCGATTACAAGATAACCATCGTCAACGCAGCCTTGTTCGTCAAGAAGGCCACCCTCAATCCCGCCGTGCAGGTGGCTCACATCAAGGCTCTCGAGAGGAACGCGGCCAAGTATCCGTTACGACCCGTCGACTGCAAGGTGTACTCCATTCCCGCGGGAGCTCTGTCGCACACGCACGAGAACCTGTTCCTCGGTACCCTGCCGAAACGTCTCGTACTGTGCTGCATCGACAACGACGCCTACAACGGCGCGTACAATAAAAACCCGTTTCACGCCAAGAAGAACGCCATAGGCTTCCACTCGGTGTACGTGGACGGACGCCAGATACCAGCCAAACCATTCCAGCATGACTTCACAGAAAACCTCTTCGCCAGGAGCTACGCGAGCCTGTTCACCTCGACCGTCAAGATCTGGCAGGACGAGGGGAACGGTCTGACTCGCGACGACTACCGAGACGGCTATACCTTCTTCTGTTTCGACCTGACCCCTAACCAGTGCGACGGTCCCTGCTTCCATCTGGTGCAAAAGGGCAACCTGTGCATAGAATTTCATTTCCGAGAAGCGCTTTGGACCACCGTGAACGTCGTCGCCTACGCCTAATTCGAATCCGTGCTGGAAATCGACAAGAACCGCAACGTCATCTACGACTACTGAGATGGACACCCTGCAGATCGCCCGTCTACTGGCGATGGATCCGAACACCGCGTCCGTCTTTGGCGGCGTCGTACCCAAAGATGGACTGCCTAAAAAATTAGACGCTTTGCCGATCGCCTTCGTGTGCAACACCGACGACGGCAACGAACCGGGCGAACATAGGATAGCGCTGTACCTGTCCTCCGACGGGCACGGCGAATACTTCTGTTCGTACGGTCTGCCGCCTCGTCACGCGACGTTCCGCACCTTCTTAAACAAACACTGTTCATAGTGGACTCATAATAGCAAGCGACTTCATATTCGTCTGTCTAACGTTTGAGGACAATATTGCGTAGCTTTTATAATGCTTCGTTGTAACGGTTCTCCTATGAGAACTTTCTTAAACGCTTTCCACACCGATCTGATCGCTAAAGATTGTCGCGTGTTCGATTGGATTAACCTACTGAAAAAGGGTATACCGTACTATCGTACATAGACTGAGCCTCTGGCGCGGTGGTCGCACCACCCGTAAGCTCGCCCTCGAACCTCTGGCGAGGTGGAGACACCCGTAAGTTCGCGACTTCTGGCGCGATGGTCAACATTCGCAAGTCGCCTCATCATCATCATACCCTCCTCGTTGTATCCAATGAAATATGATCGCCTCGTTTGTACTGCTGCCGCTTTGTTGTATTCGATAAAATACGTGTGCACCGTACGATTTTGTTCGTCTCCTTACTAGGTTAATGGCCCTCCGGTAAACGAAAATAGGTAAATGACCGCTGTAGCCTGCTCGCCGTCACTAACCAGTTCAACGACCACTGTTACCCGCCCGTCAGCCCGCCAACCCGCCCGTCAGTCGCTAGGAAGCGCTACGCTGAGATTAGGTCAGGCTACAGTCGCTAGGAGGCGTTGCGCTGAGATTATGTGAAGCTACGGTCGCAAGGAGGCGCTGTGCTCTGGGATGAGTGCGCGCAACCGGAAGCGGAAGTGATTCGTGGACGTGGGCTCCTGATCGCTGGGTAGGAACTCATTCTCTACTACTAACGTGATCAGATGATGACTCACCGATACCAGCAGGGTAAGTAACGTGATCAGATGATAGCTCACCGATAACAGCAGGGTAAGTAACGTGATCAGATGATGACTCACCGATACCAGCAGGGTAAGTAACGTGATCAGATAATGACTCACCGATACCAGCAGGGTAAGTAACGTGAACAGATGATGATACACCAATAGCAGCAGGGTAAGTCACGAGAACAGATTATGAATCTCCGATATTAGAAGGATAAGTAACGTGAACAGATGATGAGTCACCGATACCAGCAGGGTAAGTATCATGAACATTATAAATCAGCGATAGCAGCAGGGTAAGTAACGTGAACATATGTTGACTCACCGATAGCAGCAGGGTAAGTAACGTGAACAGATGATGACTCATCGATACCAGCAGGGTACGCAATGTGAACAAATGATGACTCCCAGATATCAGCAGGGTAAATAACGTGCAAAGATGATGAGTCACCGATACCAGCAGGGTAAGTATCATCAATATTATAACTCAGCGATAGCAGCCGGGTAATATTATAACTCAGCGATAGCAGCAGGGTAAGTAACGTGAAGAGATGATGACTCACCGATAGCGAGGTTCACGAGGTAGAGGTGAATAGCGGTTTGTCTGTTCCTCTTCTGCAAGAGAACTGACAGCGCAGCAATGTTGAGGATGAATCCAATGACGCTGGTCGACGTGAGCAAGGCCATCAGCTGCGAGTTCCGTTTGTATCTATTGACGGCTGTCGATGACAACCCAGGACTGGTGTTGATAGCGCTCATGTCAACAAGTGCACTACTTGTCCAGTCCAAAACTGTAATGGTTGTGCTTTCCGTCTCCGCCATTGCTGTACCTATAACGATAGCCGTAAGAGATCAATGTAGACTGTCACATAATACAGAACTTTGTATGCATGCATACACACATACATACATACATACGTACGTACATACATACATACACACTTACATTAAACATATATACATACATATATGTATATATATATATATATATATATATATATATATATATATATATATATATATATATATATATATATATATATATGTATGTATGTTTAATGTAAGTGTGTATGTATGTATGTATGTATGTACGTACGTATGTATGTATGTGTGTATGTATGTATGTATGTATGTGTGTATGCATGCATACAAAATTAAATTCTGTTTTGATTAACTTGCTTTCTCTCTCTCTCTCTCTCTCTCTCTCTATATATATATATATATATATATATATATATATATATATATATATATATATATATATATATATATATATATATGTATATATATATATATATATATATATATATATATATATATATATATATATATATATATATATGTATGTTTAATGTAAGTGAGTATGTGAGATAACAGTTTTAACCGAGAGAAAGCAAGTTAATCAAATCATATTAAGGTGTTGGGCCCCCAGTTTCACTGTCGGACCCCTAGATTTTGGAAAGTGGGTGTCCGGCTGGACCCCACTAATTTTTAGGTTAACTATCCCTGGTGTAGCATGTAATACTATTACTTTCCATGAACAATTTAATTCGCTCCCCAAACACTAACAAGCTCACCCGTACGAACGCACGCACGCACGCACGCACGCACGCACGCACGCACGCACGCACGCACGCATACACATGTACACACACGCTGTATTTTGTAGATGCCAAATATTTCTCGTTCCTTGTCGTCAACCCATCAACCTGATGCGGGGTCAACACTCCTTACTGCGTTCAATGTAGACTCACAGTGACGATTTACGTAAACCCAGAGCATGCTGGGACCATCAATGACACAGCGCAGGTTGACTGTTGCATATCATGTTGTTGCTGTGTGCATTGTATTAGCTACATCTCCACTGGGTCATATCATACAACCTCGAGGCATAGGGACTGACACAATTGAGGATAAATTATAACGTTTTACAAATGATGATGTATGGGTCTGTCATATTTAATTTAGAGCTAGTCTGATATAGAACAATAATTGTTCTATATCAGACTAGCTCTAAATTAAATTTGACAGACCCATACATCATCATTTGTAAAACGTTATAATTTACCCTCAATTATTAAGCGAATTACGTAATTTCAACATGCCTTGAAGCATAAAATTTACTGCAATTTCCATTTAACTATTCACCCGTCGTTCGTGTGCTTACACAAGACACCCTTGGGGAAATGAAACTGAAGTTAATTACAGTAACAAATGCGCGCACATGCCCATGCATCTAAGCACGCACGCGCGCACGCACGCACACACAGTGACACATGCAACACACACACACAAACGCGCACGCATACACACACGCACACGTACATCGACACGTGGAATATTAACTCGACTAATTTGCATCGCCCAACTGTTTAGTTTTAAGCATCGGATCATATCCTTGCGAAGTTCATTTCATAAATAAAACAGGTTGTCAAATAGGTTGCGTCACTAAACGACTTGACTCAACTAGTTTGTCGAGTCAGGTCTAGTTTATCCGACGAGTGTGTCACTATACTATCTGACTATACCAGTATGTCACTAAATACATGATCCGACCAGTGTATCACTAATCTCATGATCCAATCAGTATGTCATTAACTGTATTAGATACAATGGATTGTTATATAAAAGATAAATGATACATAAGTATATGTGCATGTGGGTATATGTATAATGTATAAGCATATATGTATATATAATATATCAGAGTAACAGAGGAGAGTACACATAAGTTTACATTTCAGTTATCTCCGTTTCCAGCATAAGATTGTAGCACACTATGATTGTAATTATTCATCTTTTAAATATACGTAATTTAAATGAGAATTGTGTAGAGATGTTCTGCATTGGCAAAGTATGTATATACACTGCTTATATGTAATGCTGGAAATAAATGTATTATTTTCATTATTAAATATGATTTGACTAATGTTTCACTAACTATGTGATCCAATTAGTGTGTCACTACATACATGATATGACCAGTATGTCACTAACTATATGATCCGACCAGTGTGTCACTAACTATATGATCTGTCCAGTGTGTCACTAACTATATGATTCGACCAGTATGTCATTAACTGTATGATCCGACTGGTATTTGACTAACTACGTGATCTGACCAGCATGTGATTAAATACATGATCCGACCAGTTTGTCAGTAACATTATGATCCTACCAGTATGTCATTAACTATATGATCTGACCAGTATGTCACTAACTTCATGTTCCGACCAGTATATCACTAACCACAGGATTCGACCATTGTTGTACAAACTATGTGATATGACTAGTATGTCACTAACTACACGATCCGACCAGTGTGTCACAAATCTCATGACATGACCTTAGTCACTAAACTTATGACCCGATTGGCGTGTCACTAAACTCCTGACCCGACCAATGTGTCACTAGATTCCTGATCCGACGAGTGTGTCACTATACTATCTGACTAGACCAGTACGTCACTAACTACATCATCAGACCACTGTGTCACTAAGCTACATGGTACGACCAGTGTGTCATTAAACTCATGACATGACCATTGTGTCACTAATCTTCTTATCCGACCAGTATTTCAAACTGTGTCAACGTTAGTTTGACACGTGAATGACACCACTCGGGCAAAATTGATCGGAGTATTTACGTTTGTTACTCATTTACATCACAATATAGAGTCAGACTCGTTGCAACTTTGCCCAGGCATTAACGTTGTCCTGAGTTGTGGCCCGTCTTTGATCTTTCTTTCATTCTTTACTGAAAAACGTGACCTGTTATGCCCATTTTACCTTTCTGTAGTCCATTTATATTGCGTTTCCAGCGTAGTAGAAAATACCTACGTCATGAATATTCTAACCACATTCCTGCTTGATCTGATCAGCCCTCAAACATGTCGTAGCTAACATGTCCTATTGTGTAGTTACGAATAATATATATCTATATATATATATATATATATATATATATATATATAGTCATTTTATGTTTCTTAGTACAAGTTTATAATTTGTGTGGTTTGATGGTTTCACGATGTATTTTAAGGTAGTATGTAAAGCGCAAACACACGCACAAACCCCGCACACATACCGCACACACACGCATACACACAAACATACATACACTTAGAGACATGTACACATACACCACGAAACATTCACGCACACAATGGTGCATATGAATTTTAGAAAATAATTTGAATGCCACTAAATATCCTTACCGCTTCCGCACAGTTACGAAAATTCCAAATAGGTGCAGACCAAAAACTGTGTCGGACTATGAAGATGCCAAATATTTCTCCTTCCTGATCGTCAACCCGTTAGCCCGATGCGGGGAGAACTCAGCGTACTGCGTTCAGTGTAGACTCACATTGACGATTTTCGTAAACCCAGAGCATGCTGGGACCGTCAATGACATAGCGCAGGTTGACTGTTGCATATCACGCTGTTGCTGTGTACATTTGATTAGCTCCACTGGGTCATATCATACACACCAGAGGCATATGGACTGACACAATTGAGGGTAAATTATAACGTTTTACACAGGATAATGTATGGGTCTGTCAAATTTAATTTAGAACTAATCTGAGATCGAACAATTAAGCGAATTACGTAATAATTTCAACTTGCGTTGAAGCATAGACTTTACTGCAATTACTATTTATCTACTCACCCGTCGTTCGTGTGCTTACACGAGACACCCGTGGGGAAATGGCACTGAAGTAAATTACAGTAGGACACGCGCGCACACGCTCACGCACCCACGTAGGCACACACGGTCGCAGGCACACACGCAGGCACACGCAACACACACGCAGGCACACACACACACACACACACACACACACACACACACACACACACACACACACACACACACACACACACACACACACACACACACACACACACACACACACACACACACACACACACACACACACACACACACACACACACACACACACACACACACACACACACACACACACACAGAGAGAGAGAGAGAGAGAGAGAGAGAGAGAGAGAGAGAGAGAGAGAGAGAGAGAGAGAGAGAGAGAGAGAGAGAGAGAGAGAGAGAGTGTGAGAGAGAGAGAGAGAGAGAGAGAGAGAAACGCGCATACAAATGCGCACACAAACGAGCACGCAGAGGAACGCGCACGCGCACGCATACGCACAACGACACGTGGAATAGTAACTCAACTAATTTGCGTTGTTTAACCGTTTAGTTCAACCATCGGGTCATCTCTGTGTGACTAAAATAGGTTGTATCCCTGTTAGATAGTGACATACTGTTCCAGTCAGATAGTCTAGTGACACACTCGTTGGATGAAATAGATCTGACTCAACTAGTGTGTCGAGTCAGGTCTATCTGATCCGACGAGTGTGTCACTAGACTAACTGACTAGACCAGTATGTCACTAACAATATGCTCCAACCAGTATGTCACTAACTACATGATCCGACCATTGTTTCACTAAGCTGCATGATCCGATCAGTGTGTTACTAGCTACATGATCCGACCAATGTGTTACGTGGTCCGACAAGTGTTTCACTAACTACATGATCCAATCAGTTTGTCGCTTACTACATGATCCGACCAGTGTGTCACTAAACGCTTGCCATGACCATTGTGTCATTAAACGTCTGATCCGACCAGTGCATCACTAAACTCCTGCCCGACTGTACGTCACATTGTGTCAATGTTAGTTCGACACGTGAATGACTCCACTCGAGCAGAATTAATCTTCTCAAGTTTATTACTTAAATACATCGCAGTGTGAATGCAATGCACCGTAAAGATAAACATTACTGGGTCAGACTCGTTGCACCTTTGTGTTTCTGACAAGTAGCTGCGTAGTAGAAAGTTTCTGCTTCATGAATATTCTAACAACATTCCTGTTTGATCTGAACAACCGTCGAACATGTCGTAGCTAACACGCCATGTTGTGTAGTTACGAATTTAAAATGTAACATTGTTCACGATAGGCCAGGTTGTTAAACAAACAACAAATTAGTTAGGGATATGGTAGATGTGGGGATGAGAAGGATAGGAGTCGGAGATATTTGTGAGGGGTGTGGTTGTATGAAGAAGTGGTGTGAGAAGATGAATTGACCGGTGGTCATTCTATTTATTTGTTTAAATGTTAAATTCATATTATTAATAATAATTTAATGGTGTTCTGTGTCTGCGTGCGTGCGTGCGTGCGTGCGTGCGTGCTTGCGTGCGTGCGTGTAGTGACCTATGGTTGGCAACAGTGTAGGGATCTGACACGTTTAGGTAAATTCCCAATCAAAATGCAAGCAAATCTTCGTCACTTTTTAAATTATTAAGTTTAATATATATTATGATACAGCTATGGTGGAAATAACATTTTAATTAGTGCTAAGGAGATTTTACTTATAATAATACTACAATAGCATCCGTTACTGGAAAACATTTCTGATTAAACATTATGCCGATTTCGGACTAATATTATGTACACGTATGCAATCGCATGCGGGGGGAGCAAGAGGGTGAAATGTCTACAGGTGCAGGTAGATGAGATAAAGCTGTTGGGCTTGATGATGACTGTGCTGGGTGAGAACGAGGGGAGCAGAGGTGGTGAGAACGAGGAGAACAGAGGTGGTGAGAACGAGGAGAGCAGAGGTGGTGAAAACGATGAGAGCAGAGGTGGTGAGAACGATGAGAGCAGAGGTGGAGAGAACGATGAGAGCAGACGTGGTGAGAACGAGGAGAGACGAGGTAGTGAAAACGATGAGAGCAGAGATGGTGAGAACGATGAGAGCAGAGGTGGTGAGAACGAGGAGAGCAGAAGTGGTGAGAGATGACTTGTTCGTGAGAGATGGGCTTCATCTGACGCGAAGGGAGCTGCAGCTCTTGGGCGTCATCGTTGTCAACGAGGGCAAGGGTACCGTAAATTATTTCGACAAGATGCGCAGTGGAAATTAAAAAGAGAAATGCGTACGAGTTGAAATAAACATAAAAATGTAATCAATTATTTCGGAAAATAAACTGAAATGTGTATGCTTCATTGCCAGGAGCATAGTGAATAAAAAAGCGAGTTAGACATGATGGTAGCAGATATTGATATTGACCCTCAAGTAATGGGTATCATGGGCAAATTAGGATATAGTGCATGCTGAGTTATCACTGACAGTTTATATAATGTAATGTGCATTGCTTAACTCATGAAATGATCGCACAGAAAATTATAAAGATGAAAGATAATAAATCACCTCGAGTTGACGGGATTCCATTAAAACTGCTTAAGGAAATTGCAGAGCAAATTAGTACACTATTTCGAAAAGTGTTTAACTTGTCGCTAGAACAGAAATTGGTTCATTCAGAATGGAAAGAAACAAATGTTTTTGAACAAGGGATTGAGGAATAAGTGAAACCATTACAGACCAGTGAGCTTAGCATCAGTTGTATGCAAATTATTAGAAACGTCAATCAGATACCACATGATGAAATGTAAAACATAAATTAATAAATACGTTTCAATATGGGTTCCTAAAGGCAATGTCATATCTAACCAATCTCTTATGTTTTTTGGAAGAACATGTAAGTGATGTAATCAACTGGATAGAAAAGTGAATTTACAGACAGAAAATTGTAGATGGTGAGATTTCAATCTGGATATTTTTTTGAGTGGGGTACGCGTGTGCGCGTCTGCGCGTGTGCGGGTGCGCGTGCGTGTGCATGTGCGTGTGTGTATGTGGTTGGAATATGACTAGCAAAGAACTGAAATTATTCAGAAATGTAAAAAATTATACATATAAACAACGTTTAACATGTTGGACCTTTGTCAATGAGATGTTGCAGTGAAGTGGATTTTAAAAGAATGTAGGTATTTTGGTGATGACATTCTCAAAACAATGGAGGCGTATTAATATTTTGCAAAATGTGTTTATTTTGAGGGTCAGCGCGTTTGAGACATGATTAAAAGGGCAGGAGGGAAATTATTTTCGTCAAATTGTTCAGAACATTGATAATATATTGCCAGTGGATGTCATGAAGTTTTAGTATGTGTGATGGTCACATGTTCTTTCAATCATGCAAAACGTGAACAATTGCCACCAATGGAAAATGTAACTGTGATTTGCGACCTTACTTCTTCTGTACAATGCTTCACCACATTGCTAAGAACAGTGTTACCGCTCTTTGAACGCAGTTGCGGAGACTGCGAGATGTAGGCCAGACGCCAACATCCTCTTAATTATATACTTTATACGAATTACCCAAATAACGTATTATTCCAGCTGGCATCAATTGCCACAAATACAACATTTCTTTGTACAAGTACCAACATGCAAAAATACTAGACGCCGATATAAATGTGTTCTTTCATCCATGTTAATGTTTGGTTATTAGTGGTGGCTGATGTCTGGTTGCTTAAACGCAGACAAAAACATACGGCTAATGATAAACAGATGAAACGGCGTCATTGTTAGCTGTCAGACAGAACGTTTATAGCTGAAAAATCGTAGGTGATAAAGGGCTTTTAGGACAATGCTCCTGCTATATGCGGGAGGTATTTGGGGTTTCAGAACCATTGAAACAGTTTTGCCCGGGTAACAATCCGAACTGCAATCCACAGATATACAGTTTTTGTTGCCCCTGTTATAAGTACCCTGTCAAAAGAAGGCAACTCCTCAATAGATGCTACACACTCAGCAAATAAGGCTTTCCCATTATAAATCCCGAGGCGCTCGGGACTTATCGTGTCGCGGACGATACATTGATTGATTGCTAGTTACTTTTCAGGAAGAAGACCATACACGGGTCACGTCCTCAGTCCTGTTCGCTACCGTGACAGATGCCAGCAGCATCTTCAGTGGAACCTCCATCGCTGTCGCGGTCATGCTGTGGATGCCTTATTCACCAGATCTGAGCCCAATCGAACTTCAGAGGCGCGTATGTCGGGGGGCAGAGACCAACCAACAGACAGGAACTCATCCAAGCATTGCTAGACGAGTGGGCGGACTCCACATACAGACCAAGAGGCGCCTAGTGCAAAGCATGCGACAGTAGTGAAGGATTCAGCCTACAGTTACATTTCCCATTGATGGCCATGTTAACGTTTTGTACAATTATATATATATATATATATATATATATATATATATATATATATATATACATATATATATGTATATATATATATATATATATATATATATATATATATATATATATATATATATATATATATTATATATATATATATATATATATATATATATATATATATATATATATATATATATATATATATATATATATATATTCAACATATGCATTGATTTAATATGTAAAGTAAACATATACTTTGAGCTCACGAATATACAGTACGTCCGAAAAAAAATTAAGATCCAGCGGGGCAACGCCCATGGTTCTACCTAGTATAGCTTTCCCCATTTTATATTCTTCTCGTCCATGTGTATCATTTTCAGTTCCCAACATTGAATATCATTTGGCAGTTTTCAGACCATTTAACAAATTTAACTAGATCATCCTGTAAACTTTGTTTATATGTATAATTTTTAACATTTCTGAATAATTTCAGTTCTTTGGTAGTCATATTCCAACCACATACACACACGCACATGCACACGCACGCGCGCGCGCACGCGCACGCGCACGCGCGCACACGCGTAACCCACTCAAAAAAATATCCAGATTGAAATCTCACCATCTACAATTTTCTGTCTGTAAATCACTTTTCTATCCAGTTGATTACATCACTTACATGTTCTTCCAAAAAACATAAGAGATTGGTTAGATATGACATTGCTTTTAGGAACCCATGTTGAAACGTATTTATTAATTTATGTTTTACATTTCATCATGTGGTATCTGATTGACGTTTCTAATAATTTCCATACAACTGATGCTAAGCTCACTGGTCTGTAAAGGTTCCACTTATTCCTCAATCCCTTGTTCAATAATATTTGTTTCTTTCCGTTCTGAATGAACCATTCTCTGTTCTAGCGACAAGTTAAACACTTTTGGAAATGGTGTACTAATTTGCTCTGCAATTTCCTTAAGCAGTTTTAATGGAATCCCGTCAATTCGAGGTGATTTAGTATCTTTCATCTTCATAATTTTCTGTGCGATCATTTCAGGAGTTAATCAATGCACATTACATTATATAAACTGTCAGTGATAACTCAGCATGCACTATGTCTTAATTTGCCCATGATACCCATTACTTGAGGGTCAATATCAATATCTGCTACCATCATGTCTAACTCGCTTTTTTATTCACTATGCTCCTGGCAATGAAGCATACACATTTCAGTTTATTTTCCGAAATAATTGATTACATTTGTATGTTTATTTCAACTCGCGGTCAGATTAAGCCCATCTCTCACGAACAAGTCATCTCTCACCACCTCTGCTCTCCTCATTCTCACCACCTCTGCTCACCTCGTTCTCACCACCTCTGCTCTCATCTTTCTTAACACCTCTGCTCTCCTCGTTCTCACCACCTCTGCTCTCAACGGTCTCACCACCTCTGCTCTCATCGTTCTCACCACCTCTGCTCTCCACGTTCCCACCACCTCTGCTCTCCTAGTTCTCACCACCTCGTCTCTCCTCGTTCTCACCACGTCTGCTCTCATCGTTCTCACCACCTCTGCTCTCATCGTTCTCACCACCTCTGCTCTCATCGTTTTCACCACCTCTGCTCTCCTCGTTCTCACCACCTCTGTTCTCCTCGTTCTCACCACCTCTGCTCCCCTCGTTCTCACCCAGCACAGTCATCATCAAGCCCAACAGCTTTATCTCATCTACCTGCACCTGTAGACATTTCACCCTCTTGCTCCCCCCGCATGCGATTGCATACGTGTACATAATATTAGTCCGAAGTCGGCATAATGTTTAATTAGAAATGTTTTCCAGTAACGAATGTTATTGTAGTATTATTATAAGTAAAATCTCCTTAGCACTAATTAAAATGTTGTTTCCACCATGGCTGTATGATAATATATATTAAATTTAATAATTTAAAAAGTGACGAAGACTTGCGTGCATTTTTAATGGGAATTTTCCTAAACGTGTCAGACCCCTACACTGTTGCCAACCATAGGTCACTACACGCACGCACGCACGCACGCACGCACGCACGCACGCACGCACGCAGACACAAAACACCATTAAATTATTATTAATAATATGAATTTAACATTTAAACAAATAAATAGAATGACCACCGGTCAATTCATCTTCCCACACCACTTCTTCATACACCCACACCCCTCACCAATATCTCCCACTCCTATCCTTCTCATCCCCACTTCCACCATATCCCTAACTAATTTGTTGTTTGTTTAACAACCTGGCCTTTCATGAACTATGTTGACATTTTAAATTCGTAACTACACAACGCGGCGTGTTAGCTACGACATGTTTGACGGCTGTTCAGATCAAGCAGGAATGTGGTTAGAATATTCATGAAGCAGAAACTTTCTACTACGCAGCTACTTGTCAGAAACACAAAGGTGCAACGAGTCTGACCCAGTAATGTTTATCTTTACGGTGCATTGCATTCACACTGCGATGTATTTAAGTAATAAACTTGAGAATATTAATTCTGCTCAAGTGGAGTCATTCACGTGTCAAACTAACGTTGACACAGTGTGACATACTGTCGGGTCAGGAGTTTAGTGATGCACTGGTCGGATCAGAAGTTTAATGACACAATGGTCATGGCAAGCGTTTAGTGAAACACTGGTCAGATCACGTAGTAAGTGACAAACTGGTTGAATCATGTAGTTAGTGAAACACTTGTCGGACCACGTAGTTGGTAACACATTGGTCGGATCATGTAGCTAGTAACACACTGATCGGATCATGCAGCTTAGTGAAACAATGTTCGGATCATGTAGTTAGTGATATACTGGTTGGAGCATATTGTTAGTGACATACTGGTCTAGTCAGATAGTCTAGTGACACACTCGTCGGAAAAGATTGACATGACTCGACACACTAGTTGAGTCAGATCTATTTCAACCAACGAGTGTGTCACTAGACTATCTGACTGGATCAGTATGTCACTAACTAATAGGTCATCTAGGGACACAACCTATTTGACAACATATTTTATTCATGAAATGAAGTTCACACAGAGATGAACCGATGGTTGAAGTAAACGGTTGAACAACGCAAATTAGTTGAGTTACTATTCCACGTGTCGTTGTGCGTGTGCGTGCGCGTGCGCGTGCGCGTGCGCGTGCGCGTGCGCGTTCCTCTGCGTGCTCGTTTGTATGCGCGTTTCTCTCTCTCTCTCTCTCTCTCTCTATCTCTCTCTCTCTCTCTTCTCTCTCTCTCTCTCTCTCTCTCTCTCTCTCTCTCTCTCTCTCTCTCTCTCTCTCTCTCTCTCTCTCTCTCTCTCTGTGTGTGTGTGTGGTGTGGTGTGTGTGTGTGTGTGTGTGTGTGTGTGTGTGTGTGTGTGTGTGTGTGTGTGTGTGTGTGTGTGTGAGTGTGCGTGTGTGTGTGTGTGTGTGTGTGTGTGTGTGTGCGTGCGTGCGTGCGTATGTGTGTGCTGTGTGTGTCACTGTGTGTGCCTACGAACGTGTGTGCCTAAGTGGGTGCGTGAGCGTGTGCGCGCATGTCCTACTGTAATTTACTTCATTGTCATTGCCCCACGGGTGTCTTGTGTAAGCACACGAACGACGGGTGAGTAGATAAATAGAAATTGCAGTAAAGTCTATGCTTCAAGGCATGTTGAAATTATTACACACTGGTTGGATCATGAGATTAGTGATACACTTGTCGGATCATGTATTTATTGACATACTGGTCTATTCAGATAGTATAGTGACACACTCGTCGGATAAACTAGATCTGACTCGACACACTAGTTGAGTCAAGTCGTTTAGTGACGCAACAAAATTGACAACCTGTTTTATTTATGAAACGAATTTCGCAAGGATATGATCCGACGCTTAAAACTAAACAGTTGGGCAATGCAAATTAGTCGAGTTACCATTTCACGTGTCGATGTACGTGTGCGTGTGTATGCGTGTGTCACTGTGTGTGCGTGCGTGCGCGCGTGCGTGCGTGCGTGCTTGAGTGCGTGGGCGTGTGCGCGCATTTGTTACTGTAATTAACTTCATTTTCATTTCCCCAAGGGTGTCTTGTGTAAGCACACGAACGACGGGTGAATAGTTAAATGGAAATTGCAGTCAATTTTATGCTTCAAGGCATGTTGAAATTACGTAATTCGCTTAATTGTTCTATATCAGACTAGCTCTAAATTTAATTTACAGACCTATACATTATCTTGTGTAAAACGTTATAATTTACCCTCAATTGTGTCAGTCCCTATGCGTCGAGGGTGTATGATATGACCCAGTGGAGATGTCGCTAATACAATGTACACAGCAACAGCGTTATATGCAACAGTCAACCTGGGCTGTGTCATTGACGGTCCCAGCATGTTCTGGGTTTACGTAAATCGTCACTGTGAGTCTACACTGAACGCAGTATGGAGAGTTGACCCCGCATCAGGTTGACGGGTTGACGACAAGGAACGAGAAATATTTGTCATCTACAAAATACAGCGTTTGTGTACATGTGTCTGCGAGTGTGCGTGCTTGCGTGCGTGCGTACGCGTGGGCTTGTTAGTGTTTGGTGATCGAATTAAATAGTTCATGAAAAGTAATAGTATTGTATGCTACATCAGGGATAGTTTAGCCTAACAATTAGTGGGGTCGAGCCGGACACCCACTTACCAAAATCTAGGGATCCAACAATGAAACTGGGGGCCGAACACCTTAATATGATTTGATTCACACACACACACACACACACACACACACACACACACACACACACACACACACACACACACACACACACACACACACACACACACACACACACACACACACACACACACACACACACACACACACACACACAGAGAGAGAGAGAGAGAGAGAGAGAGAGAGAGAGAGAGAGAGAGAGAGAGAGAGAGAGAGAGAGAGAGAGAGAGAGAGAGAGAGAGAGAGAGAGAGAGAGAGAGAGAGAGAGAGAGAGAGAGAGAGAGAGAGAGAGAGAGAAACGCGCAAACAAACGAGCTCGCAGAGGAACGCGCACGCGCACGCGCACGCACACTCACAACGACACGTAGAATAGTAACTGTGTGTATGTATGTTTAATATAAGTGTATATGTATGTATTTATGTATGTATGTAAGTATGTACGTATGTATGTACGTATGTACGTATGTATGTATGTATATATGTGTGTATGTATGCATGTGTGTGTATGCATGCATACAAAGTTCTGTATTCTGTCACAGTCGACATTGATCTCTTACGGCTATCGTTGTAGGTACAACAATGGCGGAGACGGAAAGCACAACCATTACAGTTTTGGACTGGACAAGTAGTGCACTTGTTGACATGAGCGCTATCAACACCAGTCCTGTGTTGTCATCGACAGCCGTCAATAGATACAAACGGAACTCGGAGCTGATGGCCTTGCTCACGTCGACCAGCGTCATTGGATTCATCCTCAACATTGCTGCGCTGTCAGTTCTCTTGCAGAAGAGGAACAGACACACCGCTACTCACCTCTACCTCGTGAACCTCGCTATCGGTGAGTCATCATCTCTTCCCTTTACTTACCCTGCTGCTATCGCTGAGTTATCGTGTTCATTATACTTATCCTGCTGGTATCTGTGAGTCATCATCTTTTAATGGTACTTACCCTGCTGATATCTGCGAGTCATCATCTTCACGTTGCGTACCCTGCGGGTATCGATGAGTCATCATCTGTTTACGTAACTTACCCTGCTGCTATCTGCGAGTCTTCATCTGTTCACGTTACTTACCCTGCTGGTATCGGTGAGTCATCATCTGTTCACGTTACGTCCGCTGTTGTATCGATGAGCCATCATCTGTTCACTTAACTTACCCTGCTACTATATGTGAGATATAATCTGTTCACTTTACTTACCCTTCTAATATCGGAGAGTCATCATCTGGTCACGTTACTTTCCTTGCTGCTACCGGTGAATTATCATCTCATCACGTTATTTACCCTGCTGCTATATGTGGGTCATCATCTGTTCACGTTGCTTACCCTTCTGGTATCGGTGAGTCATCATCTGATCACGTTACTTACCCTGCTTGTATGGGTGAGTCATCGTCTGTCCAAGTTATTTACCCTGATGGTATCGGAGAGTCATTATCTGTTCACGTTACTTACCATGCTGCTATTGGTGAGTGATCATCTGTTCACGTTACTTACCCTTCTGGTATAGGTGAGTCATCATCTGTTCACGTAACTTACCCTGCTGCTTCACAGAGTTGTACAAACACTGAACAGTCGAGACGAGTAGGTTAATAAGAGATCAAACTGAAGTTGTTAAGATATCGAATGGGCATGATAATACTTATAAAAATAGTTTTTCTCACTCAAGAAAGATAGTAGAACTAGGTGACATGAGTAACATTAGTAGTGGATTAGCTTAGATTGGATATCAGGAAGTACTCGTTCTCACATAGGACAATAAATAAATAGAACACTTTATGTACAGATTCTAGCAACGTGAATATGTTTAAAAACAACTTTGACACACATCTCAAAAGTAGGGTTACAAATAATCGAAAAAATTTTGTACTTTCGTAAAACCAATGGCTTCCTTGTCCACTTGTCATCTGGGCATTTGCTGTTGATGGCAAACTTGTTAAATCTAGTCGCGCTTATTATGAATATACCATACGTTGCACATCTATCAGTTGAGTTGTATCACTTTATATCAGACTTGTTGGCAAGTCACAAACTAGCAAGTCAAGACAAGTAACAAGTCAATGACTTCCTAGTCCAAGTCAAGTCTCGAGTCATCATCTGAATTCCAAGTCAAGTCAAATCAAGTCATTAGAGTTCACCGTTCGAGTCACACGTCAAGTCGAGCTCAAGCACTTGGCGACTGCACAGTCCTAATGAAATATTGACGATAAACAGGTCATTTTATTAATGACATTATGCATTACAATCATATTTAATACGCTACACATAAAGTGAATACGTAAAATCAACAATCTAGGTTGCAGTCATAATCGTGATGATGAAATGGTACCAGTTGCAAAATGGTACTGATAGTAAACTTTATTTAGATTAACACAAAGGTATAATTATCATAGTGATTGTATGATTACTATTTTATAACATATAAAATAGAACTTTGTATCTTGCTATTAAACGTGACTTATGAAATTTCAAAGTTCATATAGCTAACAACTGGCTTTGCTGACAGGTAACACTCGCTCTGTTATCAGACCGTTAGTGATTACTGATTGCACTTCAGAGAGATCAGACCCGAGAGCATCACATCTCTAATGCGAGCTCCGCGTGGACCAGACTTGTTGGCAAGTCACAAACTGATAAGTCAAGTCAAAAGTCAACGACCTGCAAGTCAAGCTCCCAATTCAATGACCTCCAAGTTCAAATCAAGTCTCAAGTCCTATACCTGAATGCCAAGCCAAGTCAAGTCAAAACGTGCGAATCGAGTTAGACTCGAATCAGCATCATCTGTGATTCGAGTCAACAAGTCTGGTTTATAAGATATTATGTATAATTGTACAGTAGTGTTAATCTTCATGTCCCCAGCCTTTCCTCGTGTCAGCACAAACTTTAACTATATTTAACCAATCAGACGCACTTCATTCATATAAATAATATGTAAATATAATAGCAGAGAGCAAACAAGAACTACAGAAAGTGATGGAGGAATGAAAGGGGGTGTTCAAGAAACATCGACTGAGAATGAGCCTGGGAAACCAGAAGTGATGTGGATTGGACATCAGGTTGGGTGGTAAGGAGATCAGGCAAGTGTATGGCTTTGTATATCTTAGAGGAATGGTTCCGGAGGATGGGCATTCAGCTGTAGAGGTTTGACGTCGGGTAAAAGCGAAAGCGAATGCGTGGAGAAAGGTAGAATTTCGAAAAAGCTGAAAGGGAAAGTCCCGAGTGCGTGTGTTACACCAGCATGCCTGTATGGTCTGGAGACAGTGGCGTTGACAGAACAACAACAACAGAAGCTGCAAGTTTGTGAGAACAACTGGGTTCGATGAATAACAAGAACAAAGAGGGTGGACAGAAGAAGGCTGAACGACCTCAGGAAAGAGGTTAGGATGCAGTGCAGCCTAACAGGAAGATTGATGAAAAGCAGGATGAGATGGGCAGGCCACTTGGTATGGATGGATGTAGCCAAACTATAAAAAGAGACCAGAGGTGGAAAACATCAAGGACTCAGGAAAAGGCCACAGCTGAGATGGGAGGACTGCGTGAGGATGGATACCAGAAGATCGGGGAAGGATAAAAAATGTGGAAATGGGGCTGCCGATAGAAAACAATGGAAAGAAAGAACAGAAAGAGTGGCTCGACAATACTGTAAATGTACCTGACCCTCACCCCTGTAACTGACCCTCACCCCTGTACAGCAGGGAACGAGGATGAAGAGCACATAATAGAAATACATCACATTTGCATGTGTTCAAGTTTTGAAATATAAAATGTTAGAAAACGCCGCATGTATATTGCTCAAAGACGAATTTCTGACCGGGGGACACGTTGTGGTAAGGACAGTTGAGTACTTCCCTGAATTAAATAGACACTTGAAAACTTGCATTTACATCATTATAATTGATAAGCGTCTCTTCAAGAGATTCACCTCTGACATACAAACGGACAGTTTGGGTGGAAAAGCAAAATGGGACGCGAGGAAAGGCTAGGGACTTGAAGTTTCACACAACAGTTGAATTGCACATTATACATATAAACTGATGCAACTTATGTGATAAATGTACAATTAACGGTCCATTCATATGCTCAACTAGTACAAAACAAAGCACATTCCGCTGCCTGTATGATAGATCTGGATCACTTACTGACTGAGATCTCCCATTGACTGGGAATTGGTATTGATCAACGAATCAAGCCTTCTGGTTTGGCGAATATTGGCCAGGCTAATGCCTGTCTGGCCTCACCGCTTTCAAAGGCCTTGATATGTGGTACCTGAAATACACAATCATATATTTCACCAACGAGAGCAAGTAGAGCGTTTAGTTATTGCTATGAACATATATATATATATATATTTAGGCTAGCTTATCAGCTGTTCTGTTCGTGCGAGTGCGCGCGCGTGTAACTGAGTGTTAAATACTGTTGCAGGCGACATACTGATGTGCATAATCGTCGTGCCACTCAGAGTTGTACACGTGTACAATATGTTCTGGTGGACACGAGCTAGCTGCATCATCTACGTCGTTCTCAAATACACTCTTCTCTTCGTCAGTATGAACACGGTCGTGCTGATTGCCATCGAGAGATGTGTTGCCGTTGTCCTACCGGCCAAGTTCGCTGCATTTGCTTCTCGACGCAACGTGAACATCCACCTGGCGCTCGTCTGGTTGACGGCTCTCGTAGAGATGATCTATCCGTTTGCCGTCGTCAAGGTAAGCATCAAACGCAATGCATTGGTGACGCATAAAGATCGGCCCTGGTCGGTGATTCCTGTTGATTGGTTAAAGTGGAACTGCATTGTTTAATATATCTATGTTTAAGACATACATGATACTACGTCCATACGTATGTACCGTTTAATACGTTTTAACAAACTAGTTGATTGCATACGATTTGTGCGTGCACAGACAAGTGCAGCACAGTGCTTAGGTACACCCAAACAATAAACAATAATCAATTGTTATTCATCGTCGTCGTCGTCTCGTTGCATTTTTGTATTCCATCTAATGCTGATCCCTTCCGGTTTGTTTTGCAGACATCGAGGCTTCCCGTCAAGAATTACTGCACGATATACCACCTGAAGAGTTCCTTCTTCTACATGTTCACGGTAATGGTCGCCGTGCCGTCGGCGTTTCTTGTCGTTGCCTACGGAACGATCATCATCACAGTTTTGCGTCTTCAGTGGAATGCCCGAGTTAATGTAGAAATAACATCATCGTCGAATATGAGAAAGGACGACAAGGAGCAGGCGAGCCCTGGCTGGCGAAGTAACGCTCGCCTCGTCATTATGTGCGCCATCATCGCGGTACTCATCATGGTCTGTTGGATGCCCGCCTACATATTAATGTATCTGCGCCAATACTGCCACGTGAGCGTTAATCGTCACTTCCTTCAATATGTGCTCATCGCGCCCTACTTCCACGCCATTGTCAATCCGTTGATCTATTTCCTCTTCGATTCCCGGTTCCGCTCCGGATTCACTCGCCTCTTTCGATGCAAGAAAGTCGATCAGGACATATCGATGGTGTCAATGACACAGGTCGACGCCGCTCACGAGTAAACAGCGTGGTCACATATATGCAATACTGAACAGACAGAGACCGAAACTGGCAGAGACCGAAACAGCAATGCGGACATTCGAATAAATGCTTGCTTAGATTTTCAAATAATTGTCTTTAACTGTATTTTAACCAGAGTAATTAAATACATATATACATAGATACAGTGTATACTTATATTCAATTGTGCATCGTTTCTTTGCAGTAGGACGAGCCATCACAAACGCTCCTCCCACACCCACACCTTCGACATCCGTCAAAATGTGATTGTAAGGGGAGGGTTATTCTCTTGTTTTTATTTTATAAATGATCTGTTATTTAGAATTATCATTGACGGATACAGAAATCTCGGAGTGTGTCGGTGTTTGTTTAACTCGTAACAACTCCACAACCTATACGGCTGTTGAGAGGACACGCCTGAACGCACACGATAAAGGAATCGTGTGGTTAGAAGGGTCACTGAGGTGGATCGATCTACTACACAGCAAAGCTGTTGACTCGAGTCGGGGCTGGCTCGGATGGCACTCGAGTCGGGGCTGGCTCGGGTGGCTTTCTAGTCGGGGCTAGCTTGGGTGGCACTCGTATTAGTTTGGCTTATTCATGCGTTAAGTAAGTGAATTCATTCAAATACATTTATTTTATATATCCCTCTCTGTGTCTTTGTCTGTCTTTCTCTCTATCTACCAAATCTCTCTTTCTCGCTCTACTCCTGTCCCCTCCTGCCCACTCCTTTCCCCTAATGCCCAATCCTGTTCTCTCCTGCTCACTCCTGTGCCCTCCTGTCCCATATTGCCACCTCCTTCACCCTCTTCCACCGTTTCCCCATCAAACAATTGCATTCAGTGTCAAACAGAAATCTTTCTTGTTTATTGAAAACATTATATGTTGGTCGTAGTAAACTTAAAGCAAAGTGCACAGTAGACGTACTAGCATAGCTCATATTATACACTTCATTTAGGTGTTGTGCTCCCTCCGTCCCTCCCTCCCTCCCTCCCTCCATCCCTCCCTCCCTCCGTCCGTCCGTCCGTCCGTCCCTCCCTCCTTCCATACCTCGCTCCCTCCGTCCCTCCCTCCCTCCCTCCCTCCGTCCCTCCGTCCCTACCACCCTCTCTCCCTCCCTCCCACCCTATCTCCCTCCCTCCCTCCCATCTTCACGACATCCAGAGTAGTACAGGAGTACAATGTGTTCTGGTGGACACGAGTTAGCTGCATCGTTTAAATACACTCCCCTCTTCGCCAGTATGAACCCGGTCTTGATCATTGCCATCGAGAGATGTGTTGTCGTTGTCCTTCCTGCCGTCTGGCGCTCGTCTGGTTGTACTGTTGATCTATCCGTTTGCCGTCGTCAAGATAAGCATCGAATTAACATTCAATGCATTGCTGCGGCGCACGCACGCACGGACGCACGCACGCACTCACGTACACACGCACGCACCCACGTACACACGCACGCACGCACGTACGTACGCATGCATACACGTACACACGCACACACACAAAAAACACGCACGCACGCACGCACGCACGCGCGCGCGCGCGCATAAATGCCGTATTCCTCAAATGTGGTAATATCCCTGTTCATAAATAGTTTTCTATCAAACAAAAAGTTGTTAAAATGGAGTACCGTGTCAAAATCACTGGTTATTCATTCGTATGACATGGACCAGGGAGATATAATATCCCCAAATGTGGGAGCCTGTACAAATGGACTGTCTACCGTAGCGACACCTAGCGAATGAAAAGTGACACAGTTTATATCTACCGGGCAAATATGCGAGGTATTTGTATTGTCCATGTCTAGGGAGCAATCTTTAAAACGAAATCAATGTCATTTAACCTGAGACCCACTTCCCCTGCATGAAATACATCGATGAGTAGATGCCCGCCCTTACTGTTCTCGTCTCTCAAACCGTTGACGAGTAGTCAGCCACCACAACGCAACACTGCCTACACCACTACATGCCCGCAAAGTCGAAGCACATTTATGAACTGTGATCGGAAGAGAAATAACGTCTTGGGGAAATGCATCGATTTACGACGCTAAAAAAACGGCTACCACCCCTCCTGCCCCCTCCTGCCCTCTCCTGCCCCCTCCTGCCCACTCGGGGCCCCCCACCGTCCCCTCATGCACGCACGCACGCCCCACACACACACACAAACGCACGCCACACACGCACGCACGCACGCACGCACGCACGTACGCCACACACACACACACACACACACACGCATACACACACACACACACTCGCACACGCACACGCACACGCATACACACACACGCACACGCACATACAAACACCCTCCCACACACGCTCATACGCACGCCTATGAAGTGTATATTCAATTCATAAAATAAAACAATACATTTAATATTGCAGCAGTACCCTTCTTTTAAAACCATCCCTTCTGCAAATTGACGATTACCTTATAAGAGAGGGTTTGCCTGTCCGGATCATGGGAAATCCTTATTTGCTACAAGGAAAGTTGCCTATGGTGAGGAGGTAGTATTTGGTGAGGAGTTTATTTTGACAGAGGCCATATAACTGGGAGAACAAAAACTGTATTTTTGTGGATTACAGTTCGGATTGTTATCCGAGCAAAACTAATTTAAATTGCTCCGAAACAGCAAATATTTCCAGCAGATAGAAGGAGCATTGTCCAAAAAACCTTCATCACCTAAGATTTTTCAGCTATGAACGTTTTGTCTGACAACTAACAATGATACCTTTTCATCGTTCCATGCTTTCATCATTTCAAGAAAATGTGTCTTTGAAGTTATTTTAGCTGTGTATCATTAGACGTACTTTTTTTGCGTTTAAGCAACCAGATATAAGCCATCACTAATACTCCAACATTAACATGGATGAACGAACACATTTATATCGGCGTCTACTGTTATTACGTGTCTGGCCTGCATATCGAGGTCTCCGCACCTGCGTTCACACAGCAGTAGTGTAGTGACATACTGATCGGGTCAGGAGTCCAGTGACACGCTGGTCGGGTCAGGAGTTTAGTGACACAATGGTCGTACCTTGTAGTTTTGTGACATACTGGTTGGATCATGTAGTTAATGACATACTGGTCGGATCATGTAGTTAGTGACACACTCGTCAGATCATATAGTTAGTGGTGCATTGGTCGGATCATGTAGTTAGTGACATACTGGTCAGATCATATAGTTAGTGGTACATCGGTCTGTTCATGCAGCTTAATGACACACTGGTCGGATCATGTATTTAGTGAAATACTGGGTGGATCATGTAGTTAGTGACATACTAGGTGGATCATGTAGTTAGTGACATACTGGGTGGATCATGTAGTTAGTGACGTACTGGTCTGGTCGACATACTAGTTGAGTAAGTTCTTCTAGTGACACAACCTCTTTGACAACCTATTTTAATCATTAAATGAAGTTCACACAGAGATGACCGATGGTTGAACTAAACGGTTGAGCAACGCAAATTAGTTGAGTTACTATTCCACGTGTCGATGCGTGTTAGTATGTGTGCGTGCATGTGTGCGTGTTCATGTGCTCATGCGTGTATTACTGCAATTTATTTTATTTCCTTTGCCCCAAGAGTGTCTGACGTAAGAACACGAACGACGGGTGAGTAGTTATATGGAATTTGCAGTAAATGTTATGCTTCAACGCATGTTGAAATTATTATTATTCCACTTGCGCCGGATCATTAACGGTCCCAGCATGCTCTGGGCTTACGTAAATCGTCACTGTGCGTCTACACTGAACGCAGTACGGAGAGTTGAGTCCGCATCAGGTTGACGGGTTGACGACCAGGAACGAGAAATATTTAGCATCTTCAACTGTGCGGAAAAGGTAAGGATATTTAATGGCATTCGAATTATTTTCTAAAATCCATATGCACAATTGTGTGCGTGCATGTTTCGTGGTGTATGTGTACAAGTCTCTAAGTGTTTGCGTGTCTGCGGTATGCGGTATGATATACAATACATCGTGAAACCATCAAACTTGTTGTGCGCAGTACTTTATAAGTGCTTGGGCACAAGGAAATTAAGGCATGCAACCCTAACCTTAGCTAACCTCATATGTAGCTATCCCTTACTCTAACCCTGAAGTGGTTTACAGAAGTTATAATCATTCATAGGCAGAGGTTGATAGGAAAAGTGAACAGTTTGCTTGGAAAAGGCAGACAGCAGTAGCAATCACGAATAGCTTGCTACAGATCGGATGCTAAAATGGAAATTTGGTAAAATTAGTGGGCGTGACACCAGTATGTGAAGGAGCAGGTAGCAATTTTGCGCTATGACAGTCATTGTTGTTATTTGTTTTGTGGCCCAGTACATTAGCAACATTGTATAACAAATTTGGAGAGAATAGTTGTGTTTTGGTTGCATCACAGCCAATGGATACTTGTACACTTTGTGTACAAGTATATATATATATATATATATATATATATATATATATATATATATATATATATATATATATATATATATATATATATATATATATACAAGCTAAATTTTACAATAAATAACACATGCAACTTTAATTATTTATTTTAAATGAGAGAAAATGCGATCGCTATACATGCATATCATGCAATACACAACTTTACAATCAATAGTAAAAACTCAATTTTACAACAAATAAATAACTAAAATGACATGTGTTTCTTTTTTAGACATGACAGTTGACATGAATATCTTACGGCTATCGTTGTAGGTACATCAATGGCGGAGACGGAAAGCACAACCATTACAATTTTGGACTGGACAAGTAGTGCACTTGTTGACATGAGCGCAAATAACACCAGTCCTGGGTTGTCGTCGCCAACCAGCGGTAGATTCAGCCGGGACTCGCAGCGTATGGCCTTGCTCACGTCGACCAGCGTCATTGGATTCATCCTCAACATTGCTGCGCTGTCAGTTCTCTTGCAGAAGAGGAACAGACACACCGCTACTAACCTCTACCTCGTGAACCTCGCTATCGGTGAGTCATCATCTCTTCACGTTACATATTATGTTGGTGTCGGTGATCATCATCTGTTCTCGTGACTTAACCTGCTGCTATACAGAGGTTTGCAGACACTGAAAAGTCTAGACGAGGATGAAAACAGGAGATCAAATTGAAGTTTTTAAGGTATTGAATGTTCACTTGTGCCTGTGCATTAAGTGGCAATCTTGCTAAATATAGTCGTGCTTATGAATATACCATAATGTGTACATATATCATATGAGCTGCATCATTTTATATCAGACTTTTTGGCATTTCATAAATTGGCAAGTCAAGTCACAAGTCAACGACATGTCAGACTGTGATTCATTCGAGTCAACAAGTCTGGTTTATAAAATATTATGTGTAATTCTTCAGTAGTATTAAACTTCATGTCCCAAGCCTTTCCTCGTGTCAGCACAAACTTTAAATATATTTAACCAAGCATACACACTTCACTTTTAAATAATATGTACATATAATAGATTAAACAAGATTTAACAAGATTTGCAAACCCAAGTCAAAGGCCCTGATGGCAAGAAGACAAGGAAGCCATTGGGTTATCGAGAGTCGTAACCCGAGAGTCGTAACCCGCCTTCCTGAGATGTGTGTCATCCTTGTTTTTAAACACATTAACGCTGCTAGCAGTTACACAACCCGTAAACAATTTATTCCATACATTTATTTTCTTTTTTGCGAATTGCTTACCGTGGGAAACGTTACGGTGAGGGCTGACTAAGATCTGCCACTGACTATGAATGTGTACTGATCAACGAATCAAACCTTCTGGTTTGGCTAAAATTGATCAGAGCCCGAGGTTGGTTATATACCGTACTCAACTCAATTGAGCACGGTTTCATGCTCAAGCCTCTCTTTCACACTATGCTCAAACTCAGGCGAGTTTATAAAACATCTTGAGCACGAAATCGTGCTCAGTGTTGAGCACAAAATGCTGAAATCCTGAGTATGCTCAAGACCGTGCTCAACGCCGCGCTCAAACATAAATAAAAATGGCAGCTCACGCATAAATTTATTGAAGTCGTTGAAAGTTCGTCCGTTTTGAGAAGATAAGCTGTCCGATTTTAGGGTCCATGCCGCCTACTTCCGAATTTTATCCGTATGAAGACCTGATGGAATACGACATTTGTGAAACATTTTGTTTGATGGCTCAAAGTGCACTATTTAACGAACATTTGCCATATGTAATCGCAGCAGCGACAGACACCGCAAAACAAGTGATAGTTTACTTTCAGTTGCGGCTTTTTTGGCGACGGGGACAATTCAGTTACAGCTGCTACAGGACGACAACATTATATTTAAACTGCCGAGTCAGAGTCATGATTCACACGAAATGTGTCTACAGAAATTAAAACTATGTGGTTTAGTTGAACGATTTATAAAATGCCATACTGGACATTAAGGTATACCAATACGATATATGCGAAGTGTATGTGCGCTGCAAAATAAAATTATTCCGTGAACTGCCAATGGCATGCCAATGTCATGGCCATGGGCATGCCCCATGGGCATGGCAATAGAGCCACTTCGTTTTGTCACTGTAAAGAATTAGGCAGTGATTTAAAACATTTCGCCAGTTTTGAGTTGGGAATATAGCAAATAATATATAAGTATGTGTTTATAACATAATATAGTGAATCTAAATATTATATCAACTGGATTAAGTTTACATACCATGTTATATTTATATTATTCATGCAGCCCGACCCCATGCCAGGGCGAACGATGTATGTATATGAAATATAAAAAAAATGCTATCCCAGGCCAAGGCAGCTATAGCCTAGGGGTAGGACTTCACATAGTGGGTGCCCTTTGGAAGTAGAATATACATGCAAAATATCCAACTCACACAACCAGGATAATGTAACACTTGTGTTGTTGAGTTTTTTAAAGAGATTGTTCAAATTGAACAATATGTAAGAAAAACCTTCCATATGCCTATATTTAAGCTACCCCAAAAAGTAAAAGTGTAGGTTATTGATGTTAAACATAATGCTGTTCTAGCCTTACTACTCCAATGCCGCAGGAAATCTAAGAACGAATTAGTGCAGGTGACAAACTACAGCTCTAATAGAGTGCTTACACCTTTCCTATAATTTATAGTAAATGCAAATTTTCCAAATAATAGATACAAAGATATCACGACTTCTCTAAGATAAAGAAGAACATCATACTTTGGGAAAAGTATGTGATTGGAATATAAAGTACTGGCAAATATACATATATATGTATATATATATATATATATATATATATATATATATATATATATATATATATATATATATATATATATATATATATATATATATATATATATATATATATATATATATATATACAATGATTAAGAGGCATGCCACACTAAACTAAGCAAGGTGTTAGTGAAAACAGCGACATGTGTAGTGCATATACCCAGGGCGTATGTAATATAATACTAATGGAGATGGGTTGTTTTTTCTCCGGCGCTTTTTCCTGCAAAAGAGACGCTTGCAGCTAAAATTCTTCGTCCACCACTGTTTATATGCAGAAGTTTCTTTGTTATCTTTTTCAAAAACAGAGTTCCACTTGGCCGCTTGTGTATTTGAAAAAACCGCGTCGTTTCGTACTCAGCTGAGTACGTACTCAAGACGTTTTATAACCTCGGTTGAGCACGAAAACTCTGGTGAGCATGAAATCTCAGACTTGAGCACAGACTTGAGCTTGTGTTTGAGTACGGTTTCTAACCTCGAACCCAGGCCTAAACCTGTCAGGCCTTAGCGCTTTCAACGGCCTTGATATGCGGTACATGAATACGTAATCGTACATTTCTCCAACGAGAGCAAGTAGAGCTTGCAGTTATTGTTATAAACATATATACTTTAGGTTAACTTATCAGCTGTTCTGTGCGTGGGAGTGCGTCCGTGTATAACTGAGTGTTAAATACTGTTGCAGCCGATATACTGATGTGCGTAATCGTTGTGCCACTCAGACTTGTACACTTGTACAATGTGTTCTGGTGGACTCGAGCTAGCTGCATCATTTACGTGGTCATCAGATACACTCCCCTCTTCGTCGGTATGAACACAGTCGTGCTGATTGCCATCGAGAGATGTGTTGCCGTTGTCCTACCGGCCAAGTTCGCTGCATTTGCTTCTCGAAGCAACGTGAAGATCCACCTGGCGCTCGTCTGGTTGACGGCTCTCGTAGAGATGATCTATCCGTTTGCCGTCGTCAAGGTAAGCATCAAACGCAATGTACTGGTAACGCATAAAGATCGGCCCTGGAAGATGATTCTTATTCATTGATTAAAGTTGTACTGTATTGTTTACTATATTATCTATGTTTAAGACATACATGATAGTACGTCCATAAAAACCGGCCCTGGTCGATGATTCCTGTGCATTGGTTAAAGTTGTATTGCATTGTTTAAGACATATATATATATATATATATATATATATATATATATATATATATATATATATATATATATATATATATATATATATATATATATATATATATATATATATAGTCCTTAGGTACACACAAACAGTAAACAGTAATCAATTCTTTGTCGTCGTCGTCGTCGTCGTCGTCGTCGTCGTCGTCGTCGTCGTCGTCGTCGTCGTCGTCGTCGTCGTCGTCGTCGTCGTCGTCGTCGTCGTCGTCGTCGTTGTATTTTTGTATTCCATCTAATGTTTATCTCTTCCGGTTTGTTTTGCAGACAGCGAAGCTTGGGGTCAAGAATTATTGCACGATAGGCCACCTAAAGAGTTCATACTTCTACACGCTCTCGTTAATGGTCGCCGTGCCGTCCGCGTTTCTTGTCGTAGCCTACGGAACGATCATCGTCACAGTCTTGCGTCGTCAGTGGAATGGCCGAGCTAACGTAGAAATACCATCATCGTCGAATATGTTGACGGACGACCCGGAGCAGGCGAGCTCTGACAGGCGAAGTAACGGTCGCCTCGTCATCATGTGCGCCATCATCGCGGTACTCATCATGGTATGTTGGATGCCCTCCTACATATACAGGTATATGCTACAATACTACCACGTGAGTCGTAAATTCGTTAGACATGTGCATGTCGTGGTCTACTTCCATCCCGTCGTCAGTCCGTTGGTCTACTTCTTCTTTGATGCCCGGTTCCGCTCCTGGTTCACTCGTCTCTTTCGGTGCAGGAAAGTCCAGGACATGTCGGTGGATTCACTGACACTGGTTGACGCCCCATTCGCCTAAACGCTGTCGTCACATTGCCTGCAAAACATAGCAAACAGGTGGCAGTGATACGTGGCTAGCTAGATTATCGCTCTGGTCTATAGGGGAATGATTAGTGGTATAACTATATGATACTCACCAGCCTTGGTTATTGTAATACGCACGAATTATGCAAACAGATATGTGCATTTCCACCTTGTCACGTGTAAACAGATAGACTGGGCAGCTACTCACTACAATATCCAAACTTTCATTTTACTTTCATTTTTATTTATTTTCTGATAGTTGTTGCAACATTTTGATTAAATCTAAGCTACATTATCGGTGTGCAGTTACGGTAGGGTCCACTGTGTTGACCACTAAAGAACTGCCAAGTTTACTTAACAACCATAGAGCTTTTGAATTATAATGAACATAGCTGAGATATTGTCACAGAGGTGCAAAACATCCAAGTTCCTAGCATAGTGCTGCAGTTGTATGATATTCTTGAATGCCCTTATTGCGCACAAGTAACATGTCTATTTGAAAGGAATAAACACGTTGTAACTTTATGCTATACAATGACACGACATTTTCAGGAAACATGACTATAATTTCACCATGTACAGTGCTGTGTCACAGTGAATTTCTTACATGCTATGTTGATACCGCAAAAAAGCACCTTCTTTAGTAGAAGTTGTTAAGAAGTGGGGCCTCTGTCGCGGAAGAAATCCCCTCAAACCCCTTCATTGTATGGCGCTTATGCAATAAAACTGTGTGCATAACTCATTGTGGTTTCCTTTCACGTGTTTCCTCCCTACACTACCCTTTCATCAAATACAACCCTGGAGATTATTGAGAAAACCCCCACATGATCCATATATGACCCCACTGTGTTAAATACGTGGATACTACCCCTTAAGAGACGACCCCCAGTAGTTAATACGTCGGAATGACCAGGTAAATGAGGCGCCCAGTGTGGGAGGGTCACGTGACTTCCGGTCGCAGAGCGTTCTGGATAGCCTGAGCGCCCCCTGTCTGCGACCTATATCCGCATTCTGTAGCCTACAACCCATCGGTTCGTTGTGGCCCGCGGTACCCTATCTGCATTCTGTAGCCTGCATGTAAGTGTGTATACATATTCATCCGCTCGTTTATGTATGTGGTAGCATAGTGAAATGTGGTCACATTTCTTTTGCTAGCGTCGTTAACCGACAAAATCGACACAACACCTTATTGAATAAAGTCACAAAGAAACTTTATTATTTAAAAATAACGATACATCAGATCATAGTATAATTATTTAAAAAATAGCCATATATCAGATCATATTAAAACATAGTGATATAAATATTGTTCATCGTTCTTCGCTTTATTATTTAAAAATAACGATATATAGCACATTATAGTAAAGCATAGTAATATAATTATTTTAAAATATCGATATATCAGATTATACTAAAATACTAAAACATAGTGATATAAATAGTGTCCATCGTTGTTTGAAGGATTATGTTAATTGAAATGCAGGCGTGGCAGTGACCTCCCGCGTATATCTATCAACTTGGTAGGTCGTTGCATGCGTCGGGCGTTGCGTGCCTTGACGGCTTCGAGCATTTCGCCCATCACGGCCGCCCATATCCATCTGCGATCGGTATACGGCAGGCGTGCTATTGACTGTTCTTCTTCTACTCGTGCGAGCGGGCGAAACATGCCAAGTTCTGTAATTACGGCAGCCCACATTCGTCTGTGGTCCAGGAAGGCAGCGTATTCGTTGCATTCTTCGTCCAAGTTTTCAGTAGCTGGAGGACTGTGGTAGCCATCAAAATCATCGTCGTCATCATCGTCTATACACGGTGTAGAGTAACGAAGTTCCTCCATCACAGCCGCCCATTGTTGTCGATGGAAGCTGAAAACCAGAGTGAAAGACACATGAAAATCGAGCCTTTGTTAGCGGTACAGTCGAGACTTCGATTACAGCACGCTATATACGTTTCTTATATAATACATGTGTTTGTGTGTGTGTGTGTGTGTGTGTGTGTGTGTGTGTGTGTGTGTTTGTGTGCGTGCGTGCGTGCGTGTGTGTGTGTTGATAAGCAATGGGAAACCTGAGAGAGACGAAAGGCGTACTTTCGACCCGGCCCGCTAGCGAAGTCGTCTTGATGTTTTTATCACTAGACCGGTGGCAGCCGGCTAGCAAGCGTGTAGAACTATACCAAGCACAGATGATATCAGTGACCCAACGACCCAGCCCGGCTCGTGGTTTTATGTCACTAGACCGCTAGCAGTCGGCTAGCAGGCGTGTAGAATTAGGTCACGCACAGACTATATCAGTGACCCAACGACCCAGCCCGGCTCGTGTTTTTATTAGTAGACCGCTAGCAACCGGCTAGTGGGGTTTTTGAAATAGACCACGCACACTCGCAAAAAAGATGTCTCTTAAAGTTAAACTATGTGTTATATAGATACGTTTTAAAACCTTTTGAAAAGCATTCGTTGCATAGGAGTATGTATTAGTTACCATTCGTGCAAACAACGACAGAGATTATGTACTTACGAACGATGCACCAGCAGGGTCAATGCAACCCCGAGTTCGATGTAGACGACCAGCAGATCGGAGCGTAGCGCAACGTCAGATATCAGCATGGCGATGCCAGTAGCAACAACAGCGATGACAGCAACAGAACGACGGTAAATGTATACCGAAATACCTAGTCTGACCACAGCCTTATATAGCAAACGTTAAACAATGCAGACAGCTGACATAAGCCACTATAATACAATAACACATTTGTCAAAGTCATAAAGTAATGCGAAAAGAAACGCCAGACAGCCGCTAGGATACAATAATAATAAAATTTATCAAAGCGGAATGCGAAAAACTACTCCCATACACGCGACGTAACCCACTAGAACAACAAGCAATCTCTCACAACGAAAAACATATTCGTTAAGTCTCTCAAATAAGTATCAGCTAACCGACGTTGAAACGAAATCCCATTTATCACGGGTAAAAAGACCAAGTCACTGCGTCCTAGACGAACGGTGCATAGAATTCCAGACATTCGACATAGAGCTGACATAAACCACTAGAAGAATAAGCAATCCCTCAGAGCGATAAGGCTGTCACAGATGTGTCAGCTAACCGACTCTAAAGCCAAAATTCTATTTATAACGCGTAAAAAACCAAGTCACTGCGTCCTAGGCGAACGTTGCATAATATCACCGGTATAAAATACAGTGCATCTAATTTTGAACAACATAAAGTCAGAAAGAATCGTCCTATATACTTCCGAGGAGGAAACAGTTTCCTATCTAACTTCTACGGGTGTAAGATACTTGCATGGGGTCATGGTCACGCAGGCACGCACGCATGAACGCAGACACAGAACACCATTAAATTATCATTAATAATATTAATTTAACATTTAAACAAATAAATAGAATGACCACCGGTCAATTCATCTTCCCACGCCACTTCGTCATACACCCCTCACCAATATCTCCCACTCCTATCCTTCTCATCCCCACTTCCACCACGTCCCTAACTAATTTGTTGTTTCTTTAACAACCTGGCCTTTCGTGAACAATGTTGACATTTTAAATTCGTAACTACACAACACGGCTACGACATGTTTGACGGCTGTTCAGATCAAGCAGGAATGTGGTTAGCATATTCATAAAGCAGAGACTTTCTACTACGCAGCTACTTGTCAGAAACACAAAGGTGCCAAGAGTCTGACCCAGTAAAGTTTATCTTTACAGTGCATTCCATTCACACTGCGATGTATTTAAGTAATCAACTTGAGAAGATTAATTCTGCTCAAGTGGAGTCATTCACGTGTCAAACTAGCGTTGACACAGTGTGACGTACTGTCGGGTCAGGAGTTTAGTGATGCACTTGTCGGATCAGAAGTTTAGTGACACAATGGTCATGGCAAGCGTTTAGTGAAACACTGGTCGGATCACGTAGTAAGTGACAAACTGGTTGGATCATGTAGTTAGTGAAACACTTGTCGGACCAAGTAGTTGGTAACACATTGGTCGGATCATGTAGCTAGTAATACATTGATCGGATCATGCAGCTTAGTGAAACAATGGTCGGATCGTGTAGTTAGTGACACACTCGTCGGAACAGATAGACCTGACTCGACACACTAGTTGAGTCTGATCTATTTCATCCAACGAGTGTGTCACTAGACAATCTGACTGGATCAGTATGTTACTAATTAACAGGTCGTCTAGGGACACAACCTATTTGACAACCTATTTTAGTCATGAAATGAAGTTGACACAGATATGACTCGATGGTTGAACTAAACGGTTGAACAACGCAAATTAGTTGAATTACTATTCCACGTGTCGTTGTGCGTGTGCGTGCGCGTGCGCGTTCCTCTGCGTGCTCGTTTGTGTGCGCGTTTCTCTCTCTCTCTCTCTCTCTCTCTCTCTGTGTGTGTGTGTGTGTGTGTGTGTGTGTGTGTGTGTGTGTGTGTGTGTGTATGTGGTGTGTGTATGTGTGTGTGTGTGTGTGTGTGTGTGTGTGTGTGTGTGTGTGTGTGTGTGTGTGTGTGTGTGTGTGTGTGTGTGTGTGTGTGTGTGTGTGTGTGTGTACTTGTACACAGAAATATATGGAAGCCAAAACGTCAGAAGGATATAAATAAGATTGAAAGAATGCAACGAAGAGCAATTAAAATTATTCCAGAATTGAGAGACCTTTGTAATGAAAGCCTCTTATTAGAATGTGGTTTGACAACAGTAGAGACCAAGAGGCTAGGAGGATTATTTACCACAAGAGGTAAAGGTATTCAACCAGGAAAGCTGAAACGTTTAATATGTTGGACCTTTGGCAATGAGATGTTGCAATGAAGTGGATTTTAAAAAATGTAGGTATTTTGGTGATGTCATTCTCAAAACAATGGAGGCGTATTAATATTTTGCAAAATGTGTTAATTTTGAGGGTCAGCGCGTTTGCGACATGATTAAAAGGGCAGAAGGGAAATTATTTTCGTCAAATTGTCCAGAACATTGATAATATATTGCCAGTGGATGTCACGAAGTTTTAGTATGTGTGATGGTCACATGTTCTTTCATGCAAAACGTGAACAATTGCCACCAATGGAAAATGTAACTGTGATTTGCGACCTTACTTCTTCTGTACAACGTTTCACCACGCCCTGTACAGTGTTACCGCTCTTTGAACGCAGTTGCGGAGACTGCGAGATGCAGCCCAGACGCCAACGTCCTCTTAATTATATACTTTATACGAATTACCCAAATAACGTATTATTCCAGATGGCATCAATTGCCACAAATACAACATTTCTTTGTACAAGTGCCAACATGCAAAAATACTAGGCGCCGATATAAATGTGTTCTTTCATCCATGTTAATGTTTGGTTATTAGTATTGGCTGATGTTTGGTTGCTTAAACGCAGACAAAACATACGGCTAATGATACACAGATCAAACGGCGTCATTGTTAGCTGTAAGACAGAACGTTTATAGCTGAAAAATCGTAGGTGATAAAGGGTTTTTAGGACAATGCTATTGCTATATGCGGGAGGTATTTGGGGTTTCAGAACCATTGAAACAGTTTTGCCCGGGTAACAATCCGAACTGCAATCCACAGATGTACAGTTTTTGTTGCCCCTGTGATAAGGACCCTGTCAAAAGAAGGCAACTCCTCAATAGATGCTACACACTCAGCAAATAAGGCTTTCCCATGATAAATCCCGAGGCGCTCGGGACTTATCGTGTCGCAGACGATATATTGATTGATTGCTAGTTACCTTTCATGAAGAAGGTCATACACGGGTCACGTCCTCGGTCCTGTTCGCTGCCGTGACAGATGCCAGCAGCATCTTCAGTGGAACCTCCATCGCTGTCGCGGTCATGCTGTGGATGCCTTATTCACCAGATCTGAGCCCAATCGAACTTCAGAGGCGCGTATGTCGGGGGGGGGGGGGGGACATAGACCAACAAACAGACAGGAACTCCTGCCCCCCTGCGCACGCCCATGGTTCTACCTAGTATAGTTTTCCCTATTTTATATTCTTCTCGTCCATGTGTATCATTTTCAGTTCCCAACATCGAATATCATTTGCCATTTTTGAGACCATTTAACCAATTTAACTAGATCATCCTGTAAACTTTGTATATATGTATAATTTTTTACATTTCTGAATAATTTCAGTACTTTGCTAGTCATATTCCAACCACACACGCACACGCACGCGCACGCGCACACGCACGCGCACTCGCGCACACGCACACACTAAAACTGATCCCTGTGGTACCCCACTCAAAAATAATCTCCAGATTGAAATCTCACCATCTACCATTTTCTGTCTGTAAACCACTTTTCTATCCAGTTGATTACATCACTTACATGTTCTTCCAAAAACATAAGAGATTGGTTAGACATGACATCGCTTTTAGGAACCCATGTTGAAACTTATTTATTAATTTATGTTTTACATTTCACCATGTGGTATCTGATTGACGTTTCTAATAATTTGCATACAACTGATGCTAAGCTCACTGGTCTGTAAAGGTTTCACTTAATCCTCAATCCCTTGTTCAATAACATTTGTGTCTTTCCATTCTGAATGAACGATTTTCTGTTCTAGCGACAAGTTAAACACTTTTGGAAATGGTGTACTAATTTGCTTTGCAATTTCCTTAAGCAGTTTTAATGGAATCCCGTTAACTCGAGGTGATTTATTATCTTTCATCTTCATAAATTCGGTGCGATCATTTCAGGAGTTAAGCAATGCACATTACATTATATAAACTGTCAGTGATAACTCAGCATGCAACATATCTTAATTTGCCCATTATAACCATTACTTGAGGGTCAATATCAATATCTGTTACCATCATGTCTACTCGCTTTATTATTCACTTTGCTCTTGGCAATGACGCATACACATTTCAGTTTATTTTCCGAAATAATTGATTAAATTGTTATGTTTTTTTCAACTCGTACGCATTTCTCTTTTTAATTTCCCCTGCGCATCTTGGTGAAATAATTTATGGTACCCGTGTCCTCGTTGACAACGATGACAAACTCACGCCCAAGAACTGCAGCTCCCTTCGCGGTCAGATGAAGCCCATCTTTCACGAACAAGTCATCTCTCACCACCTCTGCTCTCCTCGTTCTCACCACCTCTGCTATCCTCGTTCTCACCACCTCTGCTCTCCTCGTTCTCACCACCTCTGCTCTCCTCGTTCTCACCACCTCTGCTATCCTCGTTCTCACCACCTCTGCTCACCTCGTTCTCACCACCTCTGCTTTCCTCGTTCTCACCACCTCTGCTCTCTTCGTTCTCACCCCCTCCGCTCTCCTCGTTCTCACCACCTCTGCTCTCCTCGTTCTCACCACCTCTGCTCTCCTCGTTCTCACCACCTCTGCTCAGAAATGTTTTCCAGTAACGAATGCTATTGTAGTATTATTATAAGTAAAATCTCCTTAGCGCTAATTAAAATGTTGTTTCCACCATGGCTGTAAGATAATATATATTAAATTTAATAGTTTAAAAAGTGACGAAGACTTGCGTGCATTTTGATTGGGAATTTACCTAAACGTCTCAGATCCCTACACTGTTGCCAACCATAGGTCACTACCTCACGCACGCACGCACGCACGCAAACACCATTAAAGTATTATTAATAATATGAATTTAACATTTAAACAAATAAATAGAATGACCACCGGTCAATTCATCTTTCCACACCACTTCTTCATACACCCACACCCCTCACCAATATCTCCCACTCCTATCCTTCTCATCCCCACTTCCACCATATCCCTAACTAATTTGTTGTTTGTTTAACAACCTGGCCTTTCGTGAACAATGTTGACATTTTAAATTCGTAACTACACAACGCGGCGTGTTAGCTACGACATGTTTGACGGCTGTTCAAATCAAGCAGGAATGTGGTTAGAATATTCATGAAGCAGAAACTTTCTACTACGCAGCTACTTGTCAGAAACATAAAGGTGCCACGAGTCTGACCCAGTAATGTTTATCTTTACAGTGCATTGCATTCACACTGCGATGTATTTAAGTAATAAACTTAAGAAGATTAATTCTGCTCGAGTGGAGTCATTCACGTGTCAAACTAGCGTTGACAGAGTGTGACGTACTGTCTGGTCAGGAGTTTAGTGATGCACTGGTCGGATCAGAAGTTTAGTGACACAATGGTCATGGCAAGCGTTTAGTGAAACACTGGTCGGATCACGTAGTAAGTGACAAACTGGTTGGATCATGTAGTTAGTGAAACACTTGTCGGACCACGTAGTTGGTAACACATTGGTCGGATCATGTAGCTAGTAACACACTGATCGGATCATACAGCTTAGTGAAACAATGGTCGGATCGTGTAGTTAGTGACACACTCGTCGGATCAGATAGACCTGACTCGACACACTAGTTGAGTCAGATCTATTTCATCCAACGAGTGTGTCACTAGACTATCTGACTGGATCAGTATGTCACTAACTAACAGGTCGTCTAGGGACACAACCTATTTGACAACCTATTTTAGTCATGAAATGAAGTTGACACAGAGATGACCCGATGGTTGAACTAAACGGTTGAACAACGCAAATTAGTTGAGTTACTATTCCACGGGTCGTTGTGCATATGCGTGCGCGCGCTGTTGCGCGTGCGCGTGCGCGTCCTCTGCGCGTCCTCTGCGAGCTCGTTTGTGTGCGCGTTTGTCTCTCTCTCTCTCTCTCTCTCTCTCTCTCTCTCTCTCTCTCTCTCTCTCTCTCCCTCTCCCTCCCTCCCTCCCTCACTCCCTCCCTCCCTCTCTCTCTCTCTCTCTCTCTCTCTCCCTCCCTCCCTCCCTCTCTCTCTCTCTCTCTCTCTCTCTCTCTCTCTCTCTATCTCTCCCTGTGTGTGGTGTGTGTGTGTGTGTGTGTGTGCGTGCGTGCGTGTGTGTCGCGTGTGTCGCTGTGTGTGTCTCCGAACGTGTGTGCCTACGTGGGTGCGTGAGCGTGTGCGCGCGTGTCCTACTGTAATTTACTTCAATGTCATTGCCCCACGGGTGTCTCGTGTAAGCACACGAACGACGGGTGAGTAGATAAATAGAAATTGCAGTAAAGTCTATGCTTCAACGCATGTTGAAATTATTACTTAATTCGCTTAATTGTTCGATCTCAGACTAGTTCTAAATTAAATTTGACAGACCCATATATCATCCTGTGTAAAACGTTATAATTTACCCTCAATTGTGTCAGACCATATGCCTCTGGGGTGTATGATATGTCCTAGTGGAGCTAATCAAATGTACGCAGCAACAGCGTGATATGCAACAGTCAACCTGCGCTGTGTCATTGACGGTCCCAGCATGCTCTGGGTTTACGTAAATCGTCACTGTGAGTCTACACTGAACGCAGTACGATGAGTTTTCCCCGCATCGGGCTGACGGGTTGACGATCCGGAACGAGACATATTTGGCATCTTCATAGTCCGACACAGTTTTTGGTCTGCACCTATTTGGAATTTTCGTAACATTGCGGAAACGGTAAGGATATTTAGTGGCATTCAAATTATTTTCTAAAATTCATATGCACCATTGTGTGGGTGAATGTTTCGTGATTTATGTGTACATGTCTCTAAGTGTATGTGTGCGCGTGTGTATGCGTGTGTGCGGTATGTGTGCGGGGTGTGTGCGTGTGTTTGCGCTTTACATACTACCTTAAAATACATCGTGAAACCATCAAACAGCACAAATTATAAACTTGTACTAAGAAACATAAAATGACTATATATATATATATATATATATATATATATATATATATATATATATATATATATATATATATATATATATATATATATATATATATATATATATATATATATATATATATATATATATATATATATATTATTCGTAACTACACAATTGGACATGTTAGCTACGACATGTTTGACGGCTGATCATCAAACAGGAATGTGGTTAGAATATTCATGAAGCAGGAACTTTCTACTACGCTGGAAACGCAATATAAATGGACTACAGAAAGGTAAAATGGGCGTAACAGGTCACATTTTTCAGTAAAGAATGAAAGAAAGATCAAAGACGGGCCACAACTCAGGACAACGTTAATGCCTGGGCAAAGGTGCAACGAGTCTGACTCTATATTGTGATGTAAATGAGTAACAAACTTAAAACCTTCGATCAATTTTGCCCGAATGGTGTCATTCACGTGTCAAACTAACGTTGACACAGTTTGAAATACTGGTCGGATAAGAAGATTAGTGACACAATGGTCATGTCATGAGTTTAATGACATACTGGTCGTACCATGTAGCTTAGTGACACAGTGGTCTGATCATGTAGTTAGTGACGTACTGGTCTAGTCAGATAGTATAGTGACACACTCGTCGGATCAGGAATCTAGTGACACACTGGTCGGGTCAGGAGTTTAGTGACACACTAGTCGGGTCATCAGTTTAGTGACTAAGGTCACGTCATGAGATTAGTGACACACTGGTCGGATCGTGTAGTTAGGGACATACTAGTCACATTACATAGTTTGTATAACAATGGTCGGATCCTATGGTTAGTGATATACTGGTCGGAACATGTAGTTAGTGACATACTGGTCGGATCATGTAGTTAATGACATACTAGTAGGATCATAATGTTAGTGACTCACTGGTCGGATCATGCAGTTAATCACATGCTGGTCGGATCACGTAGTTAGTCACATACCAGTCGGATCATACAGTTAGTGACACACTAGTCGAATCATCTAGTTAGTGACACACTGGTCGGATCATATAGTTAGTGACACACTGGTCGGATCATATAGTTAGTGACATACTGGTCTTATCAAGTAGTTAGTGACGTACTTGTCATATCATGTATGTAGTGACACACTAAATGGATCACATAGTTAGTGACACATTGGTGAAATCATATTTAATAATAAAAATAATACATTTATTTCTAGCATTACATATAAGCAGTGTATATACATACTTTACCAATACAGAACATCTCTACACAATTCTCATTTAAATCACGTATATTTAGAAGATGAATAATTACAATCATAGTGTGCTACAATATTATGCTTGAAACGGAGATAACTTAAATGTAAACTTATGTGTACTCTCCCCTGTTACTCTGCTTTATTATACTATTATGTATACATATATACTTATACATATACCCACCCATATATGTATTTAGTTGCATACTGGTCTAGTCAGATAGTATAGTGACACACTCGTCGGATAAACTAGACCTGACTCGACACACTAGTTGAGTCAAGTCGTTTAGTGACGCAACCTATTTGACAACCTGTTTTATTTATGAAATGAACTTCGCAAGGATATGATCCGATGCTTAAACTAAACAGTTGGTACGCGTGTGTGTGTGTGTGTGTGTGTGTGTGTGTGTGTGTGTGTGTGTGTGTGTGTGTGTGTGTGTGTGTGTGTGTGTGTGTGTGTGTGTGTGTGTGTGTGTGTGTGTGTGTGTGTGTGTGTGTGTGTGTGTGTGTGTGTGTGTTGCGTATGTCACTGTGTGTGTGTGCGTTCGCGCATGCGTGCGTGCTTGAGTGCGTGGGCGTGTGCGTGCATTTGTTACTGTAATTAACTTCAGTTTCATTTCCCCAAGGGTGTCTGGTGTAAACACACGAACGACGGGTGAATCGTTATATGGAAATTCCAGTCAATGTTATGCTTCAAGGCATGTTGAAATTACATAATTCGCTTAATTGTTCGATATCAGACTAGCTCTAAATTAAAGTTGACAGACCGATATATCATCGTGTGTAAAACGTTTTAATTTACCCTCAATTGTGTCAGTTCATATGCCTCGAGGGTGTATGATATGACCCAGTGGAGATGTAGCTAATACAATGTACACAGCAACAGCATGATATGCAACAGTCAACCTGCGCTGTGTCACTAACGGTCCCAGCATGCTCTGGGTTTACGTAAATCTTCACTGTGAGTCTACACTGAACGCAGTATGGAGAGTTCACCCCGCATCAGGTTGACGGGTTGACGACAAGGAACGAGAAATTTTTGGCATCTACAAAATACAGCGTGTGTGTACATGTGTCTGCGCGTGTGCGTGCGTGCGTGCGTACGCGTGGGCTTGTTAGTGTTTGGGGAGCGAATTAAATTGTTCATGGAAAGTAATAGTATTACATGCTACATCAGGGATAGTTTAGCCTAAAAATTAGTGGGGTCCAGCCGGACACCACCTTACCAAAATCTAGGGATCCAACAATGAAACTGGGGGCCGAACACCTTAATATGATTTGATTGACTTGCTTTCTCTCGGTCAAAACTGTTATCTCACATACACACACACATACATATATATATATATATATATATATATATATATATATATATATATATATATATATACACACACACACACACACACACACACACACACACACACACACACACACACACACACACACACACACACACACACACACACATCAATTGTCGCAAGCAGCACACCCACCCACTCACGCGCGCGCGCGAACGCACATGCACACGCACGCACACACACACACACACACACACACACACACACACACACACACACACACACACACACACACACACATGTGTATGTATGTATGTTTAATGTAAGTGTGTATGTATGTTTGTATGTATGTATGTAAGTATGTATGTATGTGTGCATGCATGCATACAAAGTTCTGTATTCTGTTACAGCCTACATTGATCTCTTACGGCTATCGTTGTAGGTACAACAATGGCGGAGACGGAAAGCACAACCATTACAGTTTTGGACTGGACAAGTAGTGCACTTGTTGACATGAGCGCTATCAACACCAGTCCTGGGTTGTCATCGACAGCCGTCAATAGATACAAACGGAACTCGGAGCTGATGGCCTTGCTCACGTCGACCAGCGTCATTGGATTTATCCTCAACATTGCTGCGCTGTCAGTTCTCTTGCAGAAGAGGAACAGACACACCGCTACGCACCTCTACCTCGTGAACCTCGCTATTGGTGAGTCATCATCTCTTCACGTTACTTACCCTGCTGCTATCGCTGAGTTATCGTGTTCATTATACTTACCCTGCTGGTATCGGTGAGTCATCATCTGTTAATGGTACTTACCCTGCTGCTATATGTGAGTTATAATCTGTTCACGTTACTTACCCTGCTGCTATCGCTGAGTTATCGTGTTCATTATACTAACCCTGCTGGTATCGGTGAGTAATCATCTGTTAATGGTACTTACCCTGCTGCTATATGTGAGTTATAATCTGTTCACTTTACTTACCCTTCTCTTATCGGAGAGTCATCATCTGTTCACGTTACTTACCATGCTGCTATTGGTGAGTGATCATCTGTTCACGTTATTTACCCTCCTGGTATCGGTGAGTGATCATCTGTTCACGTTATTTACCCTTCTGGTATCGTAGAGTCATCATCTGTTCACGTTACTTACCCTTCTGGTATCGGTGAATCATCATCTGTTCACGTTACTTACCCTGCTGCTTCACAGAGTTGTAGAAACACTGAACAGTTGAGACGAGGAGGTTAATAAGAGATCAAACTGAAGTTGTTAAGATATTGAATGGGCATGATAATATTTATAAAAATAGTTTTTCTCACTCAAGAAAGATAGTAGAATTAGGTGACATGAGGCAACATTAGTAATGGATTAGCTTAGATTGGATATCAGGAAGTACTCGTTCTCACAGAGGACAATAAATAAATAGAACACTTTATGTACAGCTTGTGTAACTACGGCTAGCAGCGTGAATATGTTTAAAAACAACTTTGACACACATCTCAAAAGTCGGGTTACAAATAATTGAAAAAATTGTGTACTTTCGTTAAATCAATGGCTTCCTTGTCCACTTGCCTTCGGGGCATTTGCTGTTGATGGCAAACTTGTTAAATCTGGTTAAATCTTGTTAAATCTAGTCGCGCTTATTACGAATGTACAATACGTTGTACATCTACCAGATGAGTTGTATCATTTTATATCAGACTTGTTGGCAAGTCACCAACTAGCAAGTCAAGACAAGTAACAAGTCAACGACTTCCTAGTCCAAGTCAAGTCTCGAGTCATCTTTCTGAATTCCAAGTCAAGTCAAATCAAGTCACTAGAGTTCACCGTTCGAGACACACGTCAAGTCGAGGTCACGCACATGGCGATTGCACAGTCCTAATGAAATATCGACGATGAACAGGTCATTTTATTAATGATATTATGCATTACAATCATATTTAATACGCTACACATAAAGTGAATACGTAATATCAACAATCTATGTTGCAGTCATAATCGTGATGATGAAATGGTACTAGTTGCAAAATGGTAGTGATAGTAAATTTTTTTTAGATTAACACTAAGTTATAATGTTCATAGTGATTTTATTATTACTATTTCATAACATATAAAATTGAACTTTGTATTTTGCTATTTAACGTGACTTATGAAATTTCAAAGTTCATAATTAACAACAGGCATTTCTGACAGGTAACACTCGCTCTGTTATCAGACCGTTAGTGATTACTGAATGCACTTCAGAAAGAACAGATCCGAGAGCATCGCATCTCTAATGCGAGCTCCGCGTGGACCAGACTTGTTGGCAAGTCACAAACTGACAAGTCAAGTCAAAAGTCAACGACCTGCAAGTCAAGCTCCCAATTCAATGACCTCCAAGTTCAAATCAAGTCTCAAGTCCTATACCTGAATGCCAAGCCAAGTCAAGTCAAAACGTGCGAATCGAGTTAGACTCGAATCAGCATCATCAGTGGTTCGAGTCAACAAGTCTGGTTTATAAGATATTATGTGTAATTCTACAGTAGTGTTAAACTTCATGTCCCCAGCCTTTCCTCGTGTCAACACAAACGTTAAATATATTTAACCAAACAAACGCATTTCACTCATACAAATAATATGTAAATATAATAGCAGAGAGCAAACAAGAACTACAGAAAGTGATGGAGGAATGAAAGGGGTTGTTCAAGAAGCATCGACGGAGAATGAGCCTGGGAAACCAGAAGTGATGTGGATTGGACATCAGGTTGAATGGTAAGGAGATCAAGCAAGTGTATGGCTTTGTGTATCTTAGAGGAATGGTTACGGAGGATGGGCATTCAGGTGTAGAGGTTTGACGTCGGGTACAAGCGAGAGCGAATGCGTGGAGAAAGGTAGAATTTCGAAAAAGCTGAAAGGGATAGTCCCGAGTGCGTGTGTTACACCAGCATTCATCTATGGTCTGGAGACAGTGGCGTTGACAGAACAACAACAACAGAAGCTGCAAGTTTGTGAGAACAACTGGGTTCGATGAATAACAAGAACAAAGAGGGTGGACAGAAGAAGGCTGAACGACCTCAGGAAAGAGGTTAGGATGCAGTGCAGCCTAACAGGAAGATTGGTGAAAAGCAGGATGAGATGGGCAGGCCACTTGGTATGGATGGATGTAGGCAAACTGGAAAAAGAGAGCAGAGGTGGAAAACATCAAGGACCCAGGAAAAGGCCACAGTGGAGATGGGAGGACTGCGTGGGGATGGATACCAGAAGATCGGGGAAGGATAAAAAATGGGGCTGCCGATAGAAAACTATGGAAAGAAAGAACAGAAAGAATGGCTCGACAATACTGTAGATGTACCTGACCCTCACCCCTGTATCTGACACTCACCCCTGTACCTGACCTTCACCCTTGTCCTTGACCATCACCCCTGTAACTGACCCTCACCCCTGTACAGCAGGGAACGAGGATGAAGAGCACATAATAGAAATACATCACATTTGCATGTGTTCAAGTTTTGAAATATAAAATGCTAGAAAACGCCGCATGTATATTGCTCAAAGACGAATTTCTGACCGGGGGACACGTTGTGGTAAGGACATTTGAGTACTTCCGTGAGTAAAATAGACATTTTTGAACTTGCATTTACATCATTGTAACTGATAAGCATCTCTTCAAAGGATTCACCTCTGACATACAAACGGACAGTTTGGGTGGAAAAGCAAAATGGGACGCGAGGAAAGGCTAGGGACTTAAAGTTTCACACTACAGTAGAATTGCTCATTATAAATATAAACTGATGCAACTTATGTGATAAATGTACAATTAACGGTCCATTCAAATGCTCAACTAGTACAAAACAAAGCACATTCCGCTGCCTGTATGATAGATCTGGATCACTGACTGACTGAGATCTCCCATTGACTGGGAATTGATATTGATCAACGAATAAAGCCTTCTGGTTTGGTGAATATTGGTCAGGCTAATGCCTGTCTGGCCTCACCGCTTTCAACGGCCTTGATGTGTGGTACCTGAAATACATAATCGTATATTTCTCCAACGAGAGCAAGTAGAACTTGTAGTTATTGCTATAAACATATATACTTTAGGCTAACTTATCAGCTGTTCTGTGCGTGCGAGTGCGCGCGCGTGTAACTGAGTGTTAAATACTGTTGCAGGCGACATACTGATGTGCATAATCGTTGTGCCACTTAGAGTTGTACACGTGTACAATATGTTCTGGTGGACACGAGCTAGCTGCATCATCTACGTCGTTCTCAAATACACTCCTCTCTTCATCAGTATGAACACGGTCGTGCTGATTGCCATCGAGAGATGTGTTGCCGTTGTCCTACCGGCCAAGTTCGCTATATTTGCTTCTCGACGCAACGTGAAGATCCACCTGGCGGTCGTCTGGTTGACGGCTCTCGTAGAGATGATCTATCCGTTTGTCGTCGTCAAGGTAAGCTTCAAACGCAATGTACTGGTGACGCATAAAGACCGGCCCTGGTCGTTGATTCCTATTCATTGGTTAAAGTGGAACTGCATTGTTTAATATATCTATGTTTAAGACATACATGATACTACGTCCATACGTATGTACCGTTTAAGACGTTTTAATAAACTAGTTGATTGCATACGGTTTGTTCGTGCACAGACAAGTGCAGCACATTGCTTAGGTACACGCAAACATTAAACAATAATCAATTGTTATTCGTCGTCGTCGTCGTCTCGTTGTATTTTTGTATTCCATCTAATACTGATCCCTTCCGGTTTGTTTTGCAGACATCGAGGCTTCCCGTCAAGAATTACTGCACGATATACCACCTGAAGAGTTCCTTCTACTACATGTTCACGGTAATGGTCGCCGTGCCGTCGGCGTTTCTTGTCGTTGCCTACGGAACGATCATCATCACAGTTTTGCGTCGCCAGTGGAATGCCCAAGTTAATGTAGAAATGATATCATCGTCGAATATGAGAACGGACGACAAGGAGCAGGCGAGCCCTGGCAGGCGAAGTAACGCTCGCCTCGTCATTATGTGCGCCATCATCGCGGTACTCGTCATGGTCTGTTGGATGCCCGCCTACATATTAATGTATCTGCGCAAATACTACCACGTGAGCGTTAATCGTCACTTCCTTCAATTTGTGCACGTCGCGCCCTACTTCCACGCCATTGTCAATCCGTTGATCTATTTCCTCTTCGATTCCCGGTTCCGCTCCGGATTCACTCGCCTCTTTCGATGCAAGAAAGTCGATCAGGACATATCGATGGTGTCAATGACACAGGTCGACGCCGCTCACGAGTAAACAGCGTGGTCACATATATGCAATACTGAACAGACAGTGGCAGAGACCGACACAGCAATGAGGAAATACGAATAAATGCTTGCTTAGATTCTCAAATAATTGTCTTTAACATTATTTTAACAAGAGTGATTAAATACATATATACATGGATACAGTGTATACATATATTCAGTTGTGTCATCGTTTCTTTGCAGTAGGACGAGCAATCACAAACACTCCTCCCACACCCACACCTTCGACATCCGTCAAAATGTGATTGTAAGGGGAGGGTTATTCTCTTGTTTTTATTTTATAAATGATCTGTTGTTAAAAATTATAATTGACGGATACAAATGTCACGGCGTGTGTCGGTGTGTGTTTAACTGCCTTGCCTTTCACGAACAATTTTGACACTTTAATATCACAACAACTCCACAACCAATACGGCTGTTGAGAGGACACGCCTGAACGCACACGATAAAGGAATCGTGTGGTTAAAAGGGTCACTGAGGTGGAACGATCTACTACACAGCAAAGTTGTTGACTCGAGTCACCCATTTTTATTAATTTTATGAAATGCGAATTGTCTTTGAATTCAGATGACTGGATACTTGGCATTGACTTGGAGGTCATCGAGACATGAATTGCCAATGTGTGACTTGCCAACAAGTATGGTGGCTCGAATGCAAAAAGGACCATGTTGTTGTGACAGGCCGTACCGAATGCAAAACGAGACCATGGTGTTGTGACAGGCCGCACCGAACACAAAACGAGACCACGTTGTTATGACAGGCCGCACCGAATACAAAGCGAGACCATGTTGTTATGACAGGCCGCACCGAATACAAAACGAGACCATGTTGTTATGACAGGCCGCACCGAACACAAAACGAGACCCCGTTGTTATGACAGGCCGCACCGAACACAAAACGAGACCACGTTGTTATGACAGGCCGCACCGAACACAAAACGAGACCACGTTGTTATGACAGGCCGCACCGAACACAAAACGAGACCACGTTGTTATGACAGGCCGCACCGAACACAAAGCGAGACCACGTTGTTATGACAGGCCGCACCGAATACAAAACGAGACCACGTTGTTATGACAGGCCGCACCGAATACAAAACGAGACCACGTTGTTATGACAGGCCGCACCGAATACAAAACGAGACCACGTTATTGTGACAGGCCGCACCGAACACAAAACGAGACCACGTTGTTATGACAGGCCGCACCGAACACAAAACGAGACCACGTTGTTGTGACAGGCCGCACCGAACACAAAACGAGACCACGTTGTTGTGACAGGCCGCACCGAACACAAAACGAGACCACGTTGTTGTGACAGGCCGCACCGAACACAAAACGAGACCACGTTGTTGTGACAGGCCGCACCGAATACAAAACGAGACCACGTTGTTATGACAGGCCGCACCGAACACAAAACGAGACCACGTTGTTATGACAGGCCCCACCGAACACAAAACGAGACCACGTTGTTGTGACAGGCCGCACCGAACACAAAGCGAGACCACGTTGTTGTGACAGGCCGCACCGAACACAAAACGAGACCACGTTGTTATGACAGGCCGCTCCGAATACAAAACAAGACCACGTTGTTGTGACTGGCCGCACCGAATACAAAACAAGACCATGTTGTTGTGACAGGCCGCACCGAATACAAAACGAGAACATGTTGTTGTGATAGGCCGCACTGATACAAAACGATACCATGTTGTTGTGACAGGCCGCACCGAATACAAAACAAGTCCATGTTGTTGTGACAGGCCGCACCGAATACAAAACGAGACCATGGTGTTGTGACAGGCCGCACCGAATACATACCGAGATCATGTTGTTGCGACAGGCCGCACCGAATACAAAACAAGACCATGTTGTTGTGACAGGCTGCACCGAATACAAAACGAGACCATGGTGTTGTGACAGGCCGCACCGAATACATACCGAGATCATGTTGTTGCGACAGGCCGCACCGAATACAAAACAAGACCATGTTGTTGTGACAGGCCGCACCGAATACAAAACGAGACCATGGTGTTGCGACAGGCAGCACCGAATACAAAACAAGACCATGTTGTTGTGACAGGCCGCACCGAATACAAAACGAGACCATGTTGTTGTGACAGGCCGCACCGAATACAAAACGAGACCATGTTGTTGTGACAGGCCGCACCAAATACAAAACGAGACTAGGTTGTTATGACAGGCTAATAGTGTAGGTCGTTATATAATTTCGTGCAGAATGTTTGTTAAAGGCAAATTTTCACTTGATTTTGTATATCTATGTTGTAAAGGTTTAAAAGACAAAATTTACATTCATCGGAGAATAGTTGTCAATAAGCATAGGTTATGGTTGTTGTTCATCAAGAAGCAATGTTTCTGGTAAGCAAGGCTATATGACAGGCATACTGAAATTCAAAATGGCCGCAGCTAAAAAATTTAGTAGCCAGTATGCCAACCCAAATACATGCATAATCGCACAGTGTTAGAGAAAAATGCATTTCACTTCGCGTGATTCACACTGAAACGTTATTATAAGTGAACAATTACCGTACACATTGTATGACTTTATAATAACAGGGCGGTAGCTAGTTCTAAAGACGGGAGGCATGGGTGACCTACGCCAAATCATTGCTATGTAATACGCCCTACGAATATGTGCATGGCAATGAACCTGTAGTGTTAGTGCAAGGTGCATCGCGTCTGGTCCAGCGACCTTTACATATTAAGGAGTGATCGATTGATATTGCCCATCGCGATTCAGGTTCGTTGATGTTCAAGTATGTCGTGCTTGAATAGCAATGTGCATAATCGGTGTTATTAAATCATCGACAACATAATTAACTTTGATAGCTTTGATCGGGTAATGAAAGTGTGACTAACTTTACGTATCATTATATAGAGTCAAACTACGTTTGTCCCCTTTCTCGAATTTGGTCTGGATCCAGTTAAGAATAACACTTCGTATTAATTTGGCTTAATCATGAGTTATGTAAGTCAATTCATTCAAATACATTTATTTTAAATATCCCTCGCTGTGTCTTTGTCTGTCTGTCTCTCTATCTACCAAATCTCTCTCTGTCCACTCCTGTCCCCTCCTGCCCACTCCTGCCCCCTCCTGTCCCCTCCTGCCCCATCCTGCCCCCGCCTGCCCCTCCTGACCCCTCCTGCCCCTCCTGCCTCCTAATGCCCAAACATGTCCTCTCCTGCCCACTCCTGTCCCCTCCTGCCCAATCCTGTTCTCTCCTGCCCACTCCTTCCCCCTAATGCCCAATCCTGTTCTCTCCTGCTCACTCCTGTGCCCTCCTGTCCCATACTGCCACCTCCTTCACCCTCTTACACCGTTTCCCCATCAAACTAATTGCATTCAGTGTTAAACAGAAATCTTTCTTGTTTACTGAAAACATTATATGTCGGTCGACATAAGTAAACTTAAAGCAAAGTGCACAGTAGACGTACTTTGCATGCACAGTAACCAAGCACAGTAGACGTACTTTGCATGCACAGTAACCAAGCACAGTAGACGTACTTTGCATGCACAGTAACCAAGCACAGTAGACGTACTTTGCATGCATAGTAACCAAGCACAGTAGACGTACTTTGCATGACAGTAACCAAGCACAGTAGACGTACTTTGCATGCACAGTAACCAAGCACAGTAGACGTACTTTGCATGCACAGTAACCAAGCACAGTAGACGTACTTTGCATGCACAGTAACCAAGCACAGTAGACGTACTTTGCATGCACAGTAACCAAGCACAGTAGACGTACTTTGCATGCACAGTAACCAAGCACAATAGACGTACTTTGCATGCACAGTAACCAAAGTAAACGTTACTGGCCATCAACATTTAATGGATCATAGAAATAAATTCAATTTCATAAAAGCGCTATCAGCAGCATTAAGTGAACAATAATTTGACGTGTTCATATTTAATCACACACCGCTTTATTCATGAAGTAGCATTATGTAAATGCGAATATTTACACATAGCCCCATTACCGGGAACGTAAACGATCCACTTTTTATTTCTGCAACGTGACAGCTGAAAGATAAACTACAAAAACAGTCCTCCCTCTCTCCCTCCCTCCCTCCCTCCCTCCCTCCCTCCCTCCCTCCCTCCCTCCCTCCCTCCCTCCCTCCCTCCCTCCCTCCCTCCCTCCCCCCTCCCTCCCTCCCCCCTCCCTCCCGGCGAGTGAAAACCCAGACAACACAATGCCACGTCGGTAATTACAGCGCATTGTTTGATTGTATGCGTTGACCGTCTGCATCGACCGCATCACGTTGTTGTTACCTACTGACTGCTTGAGACTGTTCAGCTATTTCTACGTGTACGACAACACTGCGTCTATATCGGCCATCTTCACGACATCCAGAGTAGTACAGGAGTACAATGTGTTCTGGTGGACACGAGTTAGCTGCATCATTTAAATACACTCCCCTCTTCGTCAGTATAAACCCGTTCTTGATCATTGCCATCGAGAGATGTGTTGTCGTTGTCCTTCCTACCGTCTGGCGCTCGTCTCGTTTCTGGCTCTGTTGATCTATCCGTTTACCGTCGTCAAGGTAAGCATCGAATTCAAATTCAATGCATTGCTGCGGCGCACGCACGCACGCACGCACGCACGTATGCACGCACGCAAGCACGCACCAAAATTTCGGGGTCGCGACGTCGCGTTGTCGGTCGACAACCGGCAGCCACAATCGAGACACAGCACAACAAACACACTATTTACCATAATGGTTATACGCGTTATTTTAATACACACAAGAAATGGTAATTATATACAATTTAAATAAGGTACATATAGGTACATAAATAACATAATTATACAACAGGCTAAAATGCTGGTAAAAAATACTGAGCATAATGAAAGGTGCATAAAAATTAAGGTAATGGATAAAAAACAGCAGTGAAATAGCAGTGAAAATAGCTATATTCTCTACTTTTCAATTACATAAACATACACAGCATATACTTCTAATACACAAGAAATGACAATTATATACAACATAAATAATTAATAATATATACAAAATGCTAAAATGCATTGCCAAAAAATTATAAATCATATAAATAATACTAAGAACGATGCAAAGTCCATAAAATTAAGGTAATTGACAAAAACACAGCAGTGAAAACAATAAAATTATCCATATTTCAATTACGCAAACACGCACATTCTATACTGAAATGTTCAAATGATAAAAATATATAAAAATTATGCAACAATAATTAAAAACATGCTAAACATGCAGCAATGTAAAAAGCAAGCACAGATCAGCGTGATACACCATGTTGGTAAAAGAACACTTATATAATTAAAGTACAGATTACAGAATAATACTGTTAAATAAGGCAATACTGATAAATAAAATAAAGATACCATGCCAGAAATATACAAAGCTATACACAATTCTGACTGAGATTGATAAATGTAAATGTAAAAACTGCCTGGAATGTGCCAATGACATAAATAAAAAATACACTAATGTATAAATACACAAAATACAAACAACATATAGATACAGCTGTACAACAAAATGCTCTAAATAACATTCACACTCGCTCCTGTGCCGAGCTAGTGCACAAGTCGTTCTATGACGTGCAGGCGACCCGCGCCAGCCGCAGTGTGCGCTCACAGGGAATTCCAGTGGCCAAGTTCAAGGCAAAAGAAATTCGTAGCCGTGGCCGTAGGTGTAGCCGCCAATCCGCCGTTACTGCATTCCTCGTTATTCCATAAGCGGTGTATAACACTAACAGTCAACCATTTTTTATGACGACTACTAAGTAATAATGTACATTCAGTAATCATAATAAATTGCCTAAATGGACAGACGCACTGGAAAAGTGCCGATTGCACAAACGGCAAAATGCATGGTTCGTCAATCGCGAACTTTTTCGGACCCAAGGAAAATCGGCCTCGAAGGCAACATTGTAAGCATAGGCGGTACCCGCGGCTTAGACGCCGAGGCGTGCCTCAACGTGCCGTGAAGAAACTAGCCATAACTCAAGTGAAATAACAATTTTAACTGTTCTGGCGGGGAGTTTTACTCGCTATAATTATATAGCAGAGGTCACGAGAGCGCGTAGCTGCGATATCATTGGTCGCCGGAATCGAGGCTGAGATTCAGATTCAAACGGCATCTACCGGAAAGTCGAGATTTTTCGCTCAACGGTGCCGATTTTACCGATAAAATTAAAAACCGGTAGAAATGTTCTACCTACCGGTAGACCGGTAGAAGAGGTGAAAAACCGGTAGTCTACCGGGAAAACCGGTAGACTTAGCATGTCTGGAGCCTGTACAAATGGACTGTGTACCGTAGCGACACCTAGCGAATGAAAAGTGACACAGTTTATATCTACCGGGCAAATGTGCGAGGTAATTGTACTGTCCATGTCTAGGGAGCAATCTCTAAAACGAAATCAATGTCATTTAACCTGAGACCCACTTCCCTTGCATGAAAGATTGAAACACATCGATGAGTAGATGCCCGCCCTTACTGTTCTCGTCCCTCACACCGTTCACGAGTAGTCAGCCACCACAACGCAACACTGCCTACACCACAACATGCCGGCGAAGTCAGCACATTTATGAACTGTGATCAGAAGATAAATTACCTTTTGTGGAAATGCATCGATTTACGACGCTAAAAAACGGCTACCACCCCTCCTGCCCCCTCCTGCCCTCTCCTGCCCATTCGTGCCCCCTCCTGTCCCCTCAAGCACGCACGCACCCCACACACACACTCACGCACGTACGCACGCCACCACGCACACACGCACGCACGCTACACACACACACACGCACGCGCGCCACACGCCACACACGCACACGCACCGCCCTCCCTCACTCCCTCCCTAATGCCGACTTTGTGATGTGGTGAGAAAGTTACCAAGCGATTGGGTATAAGACGCGAAGTAAAGTGTATTTAAGAGAGGGACCAGAACACACAAATGCTGCATTAGAGTTCCAACGATGATGTCCGGCAACGCTCGGTATGATGCGTGCACGGTTAATCGCGAAGTCGCAATCGATTTACGACGCTGAATAAATAAACGGCTACCACCCCTCGTGTCCCCTCGTGCCCCCTCCTGCCCACTTGTGCCCCTCCTGCCCCTCCTGCCCCTCCTGCCCCTCCTGCCCCTCCTGCCCCTCCTGCCTCTCCTGCCCCTCCTGCCCCTCCTGCCCACTCAGGGATATGCTTGGCACGGAAACATATGTTATAAGAAAGACATGCATCCACGAGTTGGCGAACTAAGCACATCAGTTGTGGGTCCCTGGAAGTTTGCCTGTTGATCACCGCTACCACGGCTGTATTGTCTGGAAGGAACAAAACGCGTTGATTAGTCAATACTGGTCCCCATCGCCTGATAGCTAGTACGATTTGTAAGAGCTCTTTGATGGAAATGTGTTTGGCGTCCCAGGAAGGGGGGAAATGTCCTTGAAACCAAGAGTCATCCATGACAGCTCCGAATGATGACGTCCAGTTAGTAGCTAAAAAAGACAACTGACCGTTAACATTCTGCAGAAATTCAAGCCATGTTGCAATGTGCTTCCGAGCCTCAACCGTCAAACGGATACGGTGGTTGGGCCTCCTCGTGTCATGTCAATGAGGCGTCTTAAGAGAGCGCGACCTGGAGCTGTGACACGACATGCAAAATTAAGGGAGCCGATCAATGATTGTATCTCTTTTAAGGTGACTTTCTTCCTTTGAGCTAGGCTTATTAACTTGTGACGTAGCGATACCACCTTCTCCAGTGGTAAGCGAGTGTTTGATTTAGGGTGTTAACTTCAATACCATGGAGTGTGACCTTTGTGGCAGGTAACACTGTTTTAGCCTGCTTTATAGGTAAGCCAATCATTTTGCTGAGTTCAAGAAAGCGAGACAGGTTGGAAAGACATTCAGGTTGTGTTTTGCCAACAAATTAAATCGTCAAGGATATGACTCATGCTGGAAACGTAGAACTTATGCTGGTATATCCATTGTAGGGCCTGTGAAAGTAACTCAAACAGTTGGCATGCATGACTACATCCCATCGGCAACGACTTGTCGAAATACTTCAGTCCCTGAAATTTAAAACCAAACAATCTGTAATCAAGGGGGAGACAGGAATTATGCGAAACGCATCTTGCAAATCGGCTTTTCCCAAGGTCGCAAGTTGTTCAACGCAATGGTCTAGCGTTTGAAAAGCAACAGTAGTGAATTCAGGCAGGATGTGTGAATTGACTGAATTGGTTTGGGGGAAACTCAGGTCATGAATCAGCCGAAATTCGCCGGACTCTTTCTTTGGGACTAAGCCTAACGGCGAGTAGTCCATGTTTGGGAAGGGATCTGATGTGAAAGGGCCTGCAGTCCTGTGTTTTGCCTTTTCTTTGCACAGCTTCCGTTGCACTATTCCCTGGTTATCCCTGACTGACTTGTGATTTTCAATATGATGCTTACGTGGATCTGATGTAATCGTGGAAGGGATCCGAAAACCATCAGTGAAACCTGTAACCAATGTTTTAGTTATATTTGTGTCATATCCCAGCAACAGAAATTTTAAGACGTTAGGTTTTACTGGTGTTGATATCACGCTACCGCTCTTTGTAAAGCTATTTTGGATCAATAGATTATTGTTGGCCCATGTGGTTATCTCAACCTGTTTTAGGGGAGGCTCTGTGGTGGGTTCTGCTGTAGGGAAGTTTTGCCTTACCCTGGCAGACGAGCTGACAATGCCCATCCATGTATGTATCTACAATCTGACTTTTGACAATTTCCCTTGTTAAAAGCAAAACAGAAACGGGGAGGGCGTCGTCGGGTGCTACCGGAAGCATATTGCCGAAAGGGCTTGGATGAGAAAGATGTGTTCGCTGCTTTGCCTTACACTTCGCTTTAACGCTGGAGTAGAGAGGGTAGTAAAATAGGTTCCAAGGAGTATCCGTTCTCTCCCTCCTCACACGGAAACGGTAATCATATTCCAACACACCCGGGGCCCCTTCTGAGCATGCATGGTCAGGATGTGATCCATGCAAGTCATCAACTGACTGCCCTCCTCAGGATACCTTTCAGCCCTGGTGGCTGCATAAGTCATAAAGAGGTGCAGCCATTCACCAATTTGATCGACAGGGATGACTTCTCGTTTTCTGTCCAAGGTGGGAGCGGCAGGATCCTCCTGGGGTCAAGATCATGATCTGTGCGCAGAATGCGCAGGGGAAAGTACTCGTTGCTATATATGCGCTGTCTGAGTTTGCCTGTTACTTCGTCGCCTATCTTAGCTCAACCCATGTCAGAAGCGGTAGTACCTGATGTTGATCCGTGCCGCTTCGTCTTCCTGTGGGTACGCATTTCAATCTCCTCGGCCGAAGAGTAGCTGTCCGTGTACTCGGAGTCAGATGAGTCGACCACTCGGTCGAGCGGTGGCGAGATGCGCCGTCGTTTCGTTGCGCGATGACGACTCACAGGCTGTTGTCTGGCTGTGAAGATGGACCAGCTGTGGCAGGAGCAGGAGGTGACTGTTCACTGCGCAAGGCTTCGAATTTCTCATCGATCTTCGCCAACACGGTGGCCAGGAGAACATCCACATTGGGTGCGTCAGGAGTACGGACCGCCGGCGCTTGCCCGCCCCTGCGCCGTCGATTGTTTCGACATGTTCTGGAACCCAGCATCATTTAACCCACTACCACCAGCAGTAGAATGCCCATATGGTGCAGAAGTTGGGCACGAAATAACGACATTGCCTGATGCATAATAGCAAATCCATATAGTAGGAACCAAGCACTACGTTACTGCATTGTATTGGTCAAGT
>BSQZ01000013.1:9002281-9092281 GCA_033239005.1 Lamellibrachia satsuma | reverse complement strand
ACCATTGTGGAATTCCAAATATTACCATTTCTCCATCTAGAAATGAGCAATCCAATTCTACCAACACCCAGTCTGACAGCTCTATGCTTAGTACCCCAACACTCCACACATCACAAAATGCAGGCTTAATTTTCGCCCCAAACCCCCAAAACACTTCAACCCCCGAACGTCACAAGAAAACCCAAGGAAACACACTTAAAGGAATTTTGATAAGCACTAACAGCGTTAAGAGCATAGAAAAAGCAACCCGACTAAAGGCAACTATTCAATATAATAACCCAGATATCATATTTCTAGTTGAAAGTAAATTAGATGCAAACTATGCTACATACTCTTTCCTACCACCCAACTATGAGGCCATCAGAAAGGACAGGAATTTCCATGGCGGTGGAGTCCTTATAGCCTTCCGTGACAACATTGTAGCTGAATCCATCCAACATTTAAACTCAAATTGTGAAATAATTTGGATAAAAATTCACTTTGCACGAAACAAATGCAAATACTTTGCAACCAAATGACCACCTCCAATCCCTTGAAGCTCTCCAATGACTCCCTAACTAAACTATATTTATCACAAAAAACTTCCCCTAATGTAGTCATAGCTGGAGATTTTAACCTCCCTGATATCAACTGGACAAATCACCAGACCACTAATAACAGAACTGCTAGCAAGCATAACAAACTACTAGAAATAACTAACGACATTGGGCTGCAAAACATGATAAACATTCTTGACCTCATACTCACCTCAAATCCCTCCATTATCATCAACACCCATACCACTCATGGTATGAGCGATCACGAATCCGTGACCTTCAATGTCAACTTAAACCCAGTTCGCAACAACACCCTCCCCACAAAGTTTATAGTTACAAATCAGCAGACTGGGAGAAACTCAAAGACGACATAGACAAACTAAATCTTGAGTACTTCGACATGGACCCCAACTCACAGGACATAGACATAAACTGGACCTTTTTCTGCAAACGTCTGACTACCTTAATTAACAATAACATACCTAGATGATACACAAAAGCTAAAACCCACCTCCCCTGGATAACACGTGAACTAATTAGAATGCAGAGAAGACGAAACAAAAGCTACAAAAAGGCAAAGCAAACTGGACTAAACAGTGACTGGGAAAAATGTAAGGAACTCCGAAAGCAAGCTACTAAAGCATTAGCAAAATCTTACAAAGACTATGTTAAAAACCACATTGGAGACAGCCTGAGGACTAATCCAAAACGATTATGTTCATTTATTAAAGCAAATAAACGAGAAAACATTGGCATTCTCACACTTCGAGTAAACGACCAGCCAATCATAAATGATCGTGATAGAGCAAATGCCCTAAGCAACCAAGTTAGCTCTGTATTTACCCAAGAAAAGCACCCCATCCCCCAAATAGCCCCTTCTACTTACTCCAACACCCCCTTCTCGAAATTGGCATAGATGGCGTAATAAAGCAGCTGGAAAATCTAAACCAGAACAAAGCTACAGGCCCAGATGAACTCCCAGCCAGAGTCCTTAAAGAAACTGCAAAGCAGATAGCTCCCATCATCACCCAAATTTTTCAACAATCATACAACACAGGTAAACTTCCTAATGACTGGCTACAAGCATTAGTAACTCCTATACACAAAAAGAGCCACAAACCTGACCCTGTTAACTACAGACCCATATCACTAACCTGCATCATCTGTAAGGTAATGGAACATATCATCCTAAGCAACATGTGGAAACACCTGCACAAGCATAACATCATTCTCCACTTCCAACACGGATTCCAGTCGGGACTGTCTTGTGAATCTCAACTCATTGAGACAGTCCACGACTGGATGACTGGTATGGACAACAAGACCCAAATTGACGCAATCCTGCTTTACTTTGCCAAAGCCTTCGACAAAGTGCCTCACCTACGTCTTCCATCAAAATTGACCTCCTACGGAATCACTGGAAACACTCAAAATTGGATCAAATTTTTCCTATCCAGACGCAAACAGAGAGTCTCAGTTAACGGTGCCCTGTCGGACATCACAGATGTCACATCTGGTGTCCCACAGGGTTCAGTTCTAGGACCTGTCCTCTTCTTACTCTACATAAATGACATAAATGGGAAAATCAAATCTTCTATACGCCTTTTTGCAGATGATAGTATTATATATCGTAAAATTTCTTCCAAAACCGACCACGACATTCTCCAAACTGACGTAAACCAACTCCAAACGTGGTCAGACAAATGGCAAATGGAATTTAATGTATCTAAATGTGTCCACCTTCCAATAATAAACAAAACTAAACCCAGCCCACACAAGTACTCGCTTTCTGGCCAGCCATTATCCACTGTATCCAGCCACTCATATCTCGGAGTAAAATTTGATTCCAAATTAACCTGGACAAATCACGTCACTGACATAACTTCAAAATCTTCGAAATTTTTGGGCATGATTAAACGAAATCTTGGCCCATGTAAACCCGAAGTTAAGCAAACAGCCTACAACATGCTAATCCGGCCAAAACTTGAGTACTCTTCACCCATATGGAATCCCCACACCTTTTCACAAGTTAAAAGCCTTGAAAGAGTGCAACACTCTGCTGCCAGATTTGTTAAAAATGATTACAGACGGAACACAAATCCAGCAGAGTTAATTACTGCCCTTGGATGGCCAACCCTTGAACGAAGACGCATCATTAAACAAGCCACAACCTTCTACAAAATTCTAAATAACATTATTGAGATCACCCCTCCTCCAGGCCTACTAACCCGCTCTCGAACCCGTGGACAATACATAGCCCCCAGGTGTCGTATAAATGCAATGGTCTTTTCACTTTATCCCCGAACCATTCGCATATGGAATATGATTCCATCAAAAATTACCAACATAAAAAACCCACAATCATTTCAAGAAGCTATTGTGGAACTCCCTTTCACCACACCTCCTCACCTAAACTGCCTTTAAAACATAGTGCTCAGCGTAAACTTATCCATGGTGTGGGTATGGAGACTGTCTATGTGTGCATGTGGCAAGACAGCGACAGTATCCATACACATAACCAACCTAAATTTTCTTTTAACATCCTATACATAAAATAAATAAAACTATAAGATAAAAACCATTTCAGCAACATTAAAGTTACTAGTCTTTTAGTCGAATGTACCACCCACAGCGCATGCGCACAGTCCACCACAAACTCCTGCGTTAGCCCAAGTTTGGGCTGTTTGGAGTATAACTACTTGAGACTATATAAGCAGAAAAACAACAAGTCCAATGTAGATTGAAATAGGCCCAACAAAGGAATTTAAAATTTTTTTAATCAATATTAGTACAGTTTTAATAAGATACCTTCCAAAATGTATTTTATTAAACCTATTAACATTAAGTCACTAATTAAGTCACCCCATATAAACTATTGTAACAGGTATACATAATAACAAAACTACAGAAATGGGTGACATAATTTATAACAAAAAGTCAGTATATAATGCACACACTTCTATCCATTGTTAACATTTTATCGCAAATGTTTTGAGGTTGATATATGTATTCGTATGTGGATTTGTGTAATTTATTATACGATAATATTTAATAAATAAGCGTTGACCATCTCTTACTTGTACTTAAATGAATGTACTCAAAAACATTTCAATTGTTTGCTCCTGCCACATCCTGCTTAGCCTATGTTCGGTCCATTCGGTGCTTCCTACCACCATCCCGATCAGAAATAGAGGCAGGTCGGAATCATTCCTGGATGACTCGCTTTACGTCATGCTCATGGTTGTGCCATTTGTTGTCACCTCATTGTTTCGGACAGCATCTGAAATATTAACATAACAATTAAGTTAACAATACCAAGTGTCCACGCCCCATGGAACTGGGCAAATCCCTTATGAAAATATACCATGGTAAATGCCATGGTATACCATGGTGTTTTGAAACAGGTAAACCATGGTAAAATACCATGATATACCACAGAAACCATGGTAATCCATGGTGCTTTGAAACAGGGAAGCCATGGTAAAATACCATGTTGTTTTGAAACAGGTAAACCATGGTATACCACAGTTTACAATGTAGACAACATTTTACAACTATAAAACAAGTATATTGATCGAGAACGAATTAAGCAACCGATGCAGGGCAGAATTAAATAAAAATTTCACAGAATATAATTATATGTATGTATGCATGCATGCATGTATGCATATAATTATGTGTTTCTGTTCTGATAAAGTACTCGCAAGAAATAAACATAAACAGACAGTACACACTGAGCCATTATAAATAAATCTTCAGACTTTACCTATTTATATTAACCTAAGCCTAAGCTATGCCTATGCTCATGGCCATGGATATGTCAGTTCACGGCCTTGGCTTTGGCTTTGCCGTTTGAGTTTGGCGCCTAAAATTACAATGTGTATAGTTCTACTTTCGTATGCTTTGCGAACAAAAATAATTTATCTAATGCTAAAAATCAATGTATTGGATAGTACAAAATACAGCTAAAGATTCACAAAGGAATTTTTAACACGTACATTGTCTTGTGGCGCGCCAGTCGCATATAAAATTTTAACGGTAAAACAGCGGACTTCAAAGATGGCGGCATGGACCCGGGTAGACTCGCAGTAAAGATTATTTTTAGCAATAATAATGTTCAGTGAATAGCATATGGAGCTTACAAGCGTAATTTCCATGGCTTGTTAATTTTTTGTAAGAATAACAACACGGTTCATACGAATTTTAGTTTCTCTTAATTTTAGTTCGCTTTCAGCATGGTGCGTCGTCGCCCGGGAAACATTCCCCTACACCACATGCGAAATTTAATACAAGTAATAAATCATAGGTATACGGCGCGCGTCAGAAATCAGTGCTCGGGCCTCCCTCGGTCCGAGTACTGATAAATCACCTCCCGCGAGTGCTAGCGCCGCATCTGCGGCTGGAAAGGGGGCTGTGATCGGCAAACGCGTGCCGAGCATTGCCGCCTGCCAGCCTCTGATATCCGCAATCGGGCCGATGACTGCGTGCTGGCTGGGTAATGATAGCTATGACCAGCAATTAGTACATTCTGCGCCAAACTCACCGGTGTTGACTCGGTTTCACGGCTGGCTCGGCAGTCTTCTCAGTAGATGCCGAATGGGAAACAAATAAAAATTCTCTCAGGAGCGAATCAAAATTTATACTCAATTCAATATTTTAAAAATGGTGTTGCTAGTTTGGCGCAGTTCAGAAAAGTAATCTGCAAACCTGCGCCTCTACTATCTTCCCGCAAATTTCCCCCGCAGGCGCCGCTGACCAATGGGATGCTTTGAACGCCTCCCGGCCAGCCTAATTAAGCGCGATACCAATTTCCAGGAAGAGAGGGGTGACGGTTGTTATAAAATAGCCCCCTAGCTAGCCGCTAGGGGATTTCTGCACCTGCACACAGAAGCACTTTTCAGTCTAAAGACCAAAAAATGTATATCCAAGTTGTTCTAGCTGACTTGTTGGTGCGCTTCCACGCCACTCAAGTGTACCACTATGGTGGCATGCTTGACGAAATAGTACCAAAAGCGAATTGTTTACCCAGCCACCGGGTTATGCAGTGTACAATGGTTTCTTGAGTTATCGACAGGTAATTACGAGTTCAACGGGGTCGTGAACTCTATTTACATGTCGTGAACTGGTAAACACGATCGCTCTCGAACTCAGCATAATCGTGCACACATTACCAGTCGTAACTGGGGCGCTACAGGGTCACACATCGGTCGCCTGACGAGACGTCGGGAAAGATGACTGCTAGCCTCGCAGTGTTCGCGCTTGTCGTCATGTATACGACGTCTACGGATGCCACTCTATCGCAGTCAGGTCGGTCGGTCGTCAGCCAGTGCTGTGTTCGTCTTAATGTCGGTATAGGGAACATCACGTTCGCCGGGTGATCATGAATAACCTCATAAATATAGCACACTATACTTGGACAATACCTGTTTTAGTAGTTTAAATACACATAGCTTTGTTTTCACAAAATGAATGGACAATATCTAAACACATTAACCATTGGGTAACAATGGGCATAATGAAATACATTTTGACATCAAAAGTACAATAAGAAAGTATAAATAAAAAGAAATACAGGAGAAACTGTTATGTTTACCACAAAGGTAAACTGCTGGTATCCTGCTAAACAAATTATCAGATCACCAACCTTACTTTGCTTTACTGGACAATGCTCTCACCAAAATACCAAATCCAAACTTGATTAAATACACTTGCAAAACGATGAAGCTATCAACAAATTTATACATGAGATTAGTAATGCTGATGTATATAATAAACTAGATAAAAATAAGACCGCAGGTCCCAATGTAAGTTATAATAATATAATACATGGCGAAATTTAAAAGGCAAAAATTAAGTATGTGTCGTGTAAATTAGTGAAATTTAAAAAATATAAGCATAACAAATCTAAATGGATAACAAGAGGACTACTAAACACAATAAGATTCCGAGACAATCTATACAAAAGAATGAAATTAACAAACCCCACCTCAAGAGAGTATGAAATAATATATATATTAATCTTAAAGACATACAATCGAATGCAAAAGATAAGTATACGTGCAGCTAAGCAACAGTTCCTTGTGTCTACTTTTGCTAAATATAAATCCGATATTAGAAACACATGGAAAACAATAAATGAAATAATTTCAAGAAACGGCAACAAGAAAAGTTTCCCCACACTAATTAACATAAATAACACTGAAATAACAAACAAACTAGACATAGCCAATAAATTCAATGCATTTTTGTTACAAATATTGGGATAAACCTGGCAAATAATATAACTTACACGGGTCAAAAAAACTTTGAACACTACCTGAAGAAAGAACAATATTACAGGTTTGTATTAAGCGATATCGATGAAAAAACAATGCTAAAAACAATAGACACACTTCCAACAAAAAATAGTAGCGGATTTGAGGGAAACTCGAGCAAACTATTTTAAAAAACTAGCTCCAACCATTATCAAACCTCTGACGTTTTTAGTAACACAAGTTTTTAATACACGGATATTCCCCGATAAACTATAAGTGGCCAAAGTTATCCCAATATTTAAAGTTATCCCAATATCCCTCCTACCGGATGTCTCTAAAGTTATGGAACAAATCCTTGTCAATCAATTGTCCTCATATTTTGAAAGCAAGAAACTCTTTGTCAATAATCAATATTGATTTAGAGACGGCCACTCAACCGAGTACGCTGCACTAGAATTGGTAGACAGAATCATAAAAAAATGGCCAATAATGAGGTACCAATTAGTATATTCCTTGATTTGTCGAAAGCTTTCGACACCCTAAATCATAAGATTCTACTAAATAAATAAAAATATTATGGCATAGAAGGAGTACTATTGCAACTATTCAAAAGTTATTTAACAAACAGAACACAATTTTTGTAGAAATTGATGACATAAATTCTGATACACTGGACATAGCTACTGGTGTGTCTCAGGGCTCAATTCAGTCTTAATAGGAGTCTCCAATAATAAAATATTTCTGATTCTGATTCTGGTTTACCTGTTTCAAAACACCATGGTATTATAACATGGTTTCCCTGTTTCAAAACACCAAGAATTACCATGGTTTCCATGGTATATCGTGATATTTTACGATGGTTTACCTGTTTGAAAACACCATGGTATTTGTCATGGAATACGATGGTATATTTTCATAAGTGGATATATACTTCATTTTAATCGGTGCCGTCGACATAACTGTTGTGACGGGGTTTCAGGTCAATAAATACACGCGGGCCTACAATGAGAGTATCTGCTGGAACTACGTGGGAATTTATCAAAAAAATATTCTTATTCCACGGTAAAATACCATGGTGTTTTGAAACAGGGAAACCATGGTAAAATACTATGGTGTTTTGACACAGGGAAACCATGGTATACCATTCAATTACCATAGGCAATATACCATGCAATTCCATGGTATATCTTCATAAGAGCATGAACGCCATGAGCAGTTCTGTTTTTAGATTAATCAGTAACATTTCATGTTCTGGAGAATCAGGATTTATTAATTTTATTTGTTTGTAAAGTTTATCTCTGTGTCGTATTGAGGCTAGCGAACCTTGAGTTATCCATGTAGACAATTTATGTTTATATTCATTACATTTCACCAATTTACTGATCATATATTTATTTTTAGCTTGATTGATTTAATCTAAGATAATGTTATAGTTATGGTTTGTGTCAGCCGTTGGACACATGTCTAGTTTCTCATATATTTTAGTAGAAATTAAATCTTCTTTGACTTTTAATATTGTCTTTTTTTAATATTAATTTCTATGAATTTTTGTAGGATGTTGTTTTTTCAGAGTAGTATCCATAATTATGAAATACGGTTGATGATCAGATAATTTTTTAATTAATATCCCTGCTGTACTCTCTAATATATATTCTGTTAAATTACAAAAAAAAACATTATCTATTAGTGTGCCATTACAGGTTGTACACTTGGTAGGAAGAGTGATTTGGGGGAAGAGACTAAATGAAGTTAACATGTCAAATAACCTGCTGCAATGTTCTTGTTCATTTATTTTTAGCATATTTATATTATAGTCCCCTGCTAGAATAAGAATTTTTTGTAATGATTTTGCATAGATGATATGACTGTTATAAATTCATTTATAAATTCATTATAATTTTAATTTAATGGCCTTGGACGTCGGTATATATTTCCTATAGTGATCGTCTGTGATAAGCCTCCTCCATTTACTTGTAGTATTTGCCCCTCCCAATGTTTATACGTGTTTAATTTCATGCTTAATCCATAATTAAATTGTTGATATATATATATATATATATATATATATATATATATATATATATATATATATATATATATATATATATATATATATATATATATATATATATATATATATATATATATATATATATATATATATATATATATATATATATATATATATATATATATATATATTACTCCACCTTTATTGCTGCAGTTTTTTCCTTGGGATATACTGTCATATCCACTTAATTGTATTAATGATAAGTCATCCGTATCAGATAACCAGCTCTCTTGGAGACATAATTATACTAAATTTGAAATGTAAGGAAGATAAGTCATTTACTAATGCCTCGAGTTCACTTAGCTTTGCATTAATTGATTATATGTTAGAACTTAGAATACTGAAATGTTTATTATTGTTTTTAGGTACTGAATAAAAATGTTCAGAGTCATAATATAAAGATCGGCGTGTCAGTGGCAGTTCATTATTGTCATTATTATTATTATTACTATTGATATCTAATATATTAATTAGACAATTTTTTTCAATACCACCTGTATACAAGAGAAAGGTTTCGTCAGTTATCATTTATTTGCATTTTTAATTTGGTTAACAATGTATTTTATTGTGCAATAATGTTTTAATAAAATCGGACATAAAACTAAGGCAGCTAAACCACTATACACAAAAAATAGGTATATAAAACAAAAATTCAGCTTGTGTGATATCTTTCATACACTGAAAGACTAGTCAAGGTGGCATAAGCCAGGTGCAACCTGGAAAACAAAGAAGATGGAGTTTGTCAGCTCCGTGCATGTTTCAGATTAGTAGCAAGGGTAAGATTAGTTAAGTGATATGAATATGTAGGGAATTATAAATATCACAAATGGTTGAGGGAAGTTGAAATTATGTGGAGGTGTAGGAAGCCAGAAAATGGGGTGTTTTGGCCCCGTGCAAACATTACAGAAATACCATAAGTGAATATGATTTAGTGCAACTAACAGGAGGGAAATCACAAGCCACATGAAGGCCATGAAACGTTTGCATAGATGCAGTGACTGACAGTAAAAAAAACATATAGTGGACATAATTTCTTTAAACGTTGTTTAAATATATATATATATATATATATATATATATATATATATATATATATATATATATATATATATATATATATATATATATATATATATATATATATATATATATATATATATATATATATATATATATATATATATTAGGGAGATATAGAAACAATTGTAAACATTTGCACTTTGCAGTAATATTGTATTACATTCAACCCAAATTAAGATTCTTGTTTGGATCATATATACATATGAAACAGCAACCGAAGGATGGTGGAAACAATTTGATAATCTGTAAAGAGAACATAAAATTCTAGACGAATCTTTACAAATCTTGCAATTTTTTTTTAATAGAGCATATAGGTAAACAAAATTATAAACACAAAAGATACACTGTTAATTTTGACTGGCCGACTTGATCGGCGCACCCGTTTTGAAGTGTCTATTTAATCTCTTGGATATCCGCGACCGACCTGATTTGGCGTATTTTGTTTTGATTGTCTTTCACCGTAACATTTCCGCTTGCGGTGCAACAGTCATTTAATTTCCCTGTCCTTTTCAGTGCACGACACTCCCGGGCTAGGGTGGCACGACACTCCCGGGCTAGGGTGGCACGACACTCCCATGTTAGGGTGGCACGGCGCACAGTTAAATCTTCATTTATGTAGATTCTTGCGTCACGTTGATTGTGTTCTTTGAGCCGGAACCGCGCCTTTAGAAACAAGGTTAGACCACTACTGGAAGTATAATATCCTAAGGTTTTGTTGCAATGGCGGAAGACTTATATGGATACTTCAGTTCAATGTCTACCAGAGAGGATATTGTATATGAAATGTGCTGAATATATAAACATGAGACTGTGATCGCGAAATGTTGCCAAAAATGTCCGCACATTATATTTAATAGTTTAAAATAGAACAGGTCACATTAGGCAATCGTTGTTTTGAACGGCCAGGAATAATAATAATTTGTGCAAAAAAAATTGTATTTAATATGAAAAAAAAATAAAAGTATTTTCAATAAAAAAAATTAAGTTTTGTATTTTTTATTTGCGGAAGTGCAAATAAGATACTATTTGCCGATCACTGTTATTAACTGACTAGTATTTATGTATGTATGTATGTATGTATGTATTTATGTATGTATGTATGCATGTATGTATGTATGTACGTGTGCGTGTGTCCGTGCGTGTATGTGTGTTTGTGTGCGTACGTACGTGCGTGCGTGTGTGTATGTATATATGTATGTATGTTGTAGTTACTAGCCGATCTTTATATGCAGACACTGCCAGGGCGCAAGTCGCCCTCAATAGTTATTTTATGTCCCAGTTAACGAGACGTGACCGACATTAACGTGGCTGTCAGAGCCACGAGATGTATACAATGCTCAATGCTGATAGCCTGGTGTTAACACCAAAACGTGTCTCGGCTGGGTTTTGAAGCCAGAACGTAGACGTGTAAAGCGGATGTACTAAAAACTACACCACGACGCCTCTCTTCGCCTTCGCCAATCCAGCTCGCTGATGTCCAAATATGTAGTGTGTGAATAGTTTATGTAACATTCGCAGTCGATTTATTAAAACAATACCTATTCAGGTCAGTGCTGTGTTCGTCTTTGAGTCGGTATCAGGAATGTTGTGTTCGCCGGGTCATTAGACCGCTTCTTCAACTGATTTAGCCTATCACAAATCCGGTTCATTTGTGTCTAAATATGTAGTGTGTGAATAGTTTATGTAACATCCCCAGTCGATTTAATAAAAAAAATGCCTATTTTTTGCTCAAATCATCCAAAGAATTGACTTTAGTCGTTAGATCTGATAAGGATCAAAATACTGGATATCGAAAATGGTAAACACTGTGTCGGCCAATGATCATCGTGGACGTCCTCTTGCTTCACAAAGTTACGCAATTTCACCAAGTGTGAAATCGTGATTTTTCAGCATTTCGATTTTCCCTTAGTTCACTCAGTTAATGTTTGAACAAGCATTAACTAATTTAATAGTTTGTATGATGATTTCACAAAACTTATATATAAAAGCTGCAAAAACAAGCTAGCAAGTTGCAGTGGATACTAGGTAGGTTTCTTTTCTCGCAAAATTAACTTGAAATGAGACTAGCAAAAAAATCGAATTGATTAAGCATCTTTAAGGAACTGAGAAAATACTCATTCCCACAGAGGGTTATAAACAATAGAACAAACTGTCATATGGTTGCTAGTAGTGTGAATATGTTTAAACATAAAATTGACAAATATCTCATAAGGCCGGGCTATACATAGATTATAAACTTGTTGGACTCTCAATAAGCCAATGACTTCTTTGTCCACGTAGCTTTGGATGGTAATCTTGTTCAATCTTGCTTAAGTTATGACCCCCGTGAATGCGGCCCTAAGGGAGACTTGGACAATAACTGCTTATTTGGCAATACTGGCTTTTGCATTCATGATTCTGCCCCAGGCTCATTTTGGGTAGTCCACGTATTTCCAAGTCACCAATGAAGCCAACTTCTGGCAGCGATTAGCCGTTTAATAATTGTGGGAACATCTTCAAATGGGCTACACAGTTATCTCTTCTCTCATCTCCTTCCATCAGCATCATATTAACCAGGGATGGGTCAAATACTTGAAAAGAATTTTTTTTTAACTTTTGAAAATTTATTTCAAATAAAACTGTATTTTGAAAATACTTTTTATCGAGAAATAACCATTATTTTTACGTTAGATTTCTTTATTGAACGTGCACATTATGTTGCTGCAATAGTTAGTCCATAATTTAAAAATAAAATGTTAAAATGCATAGTGCTCAAGATGAATTTACAATTTTTAGCTAAATCAACAAAGTCACTGGTGTACATGGTTGAAGGAACAACTTTTCAATTTTCCCAAAACGAAAGGTCCCAAAAAAAATTGCAAACAATACCTTTATGGATATAATGTTCATATTATCAAATCAAACCCTGTAACTCCAAGCGATTTTATAGACTCACCTCTGGATAGCGATATTAAGCTATCAATCACTACGGTGGGTAATAATCAAACCCAGTGTTCCTTTTTGCCATTTTTGAATTAGATGCATTTCAAAACAGAGATTTTGTCTTCCGTTATTTGATTTTGTTCTCATCCAGTACCCACATATATGATCAGAAGAGTTCCACATCATAGATTCATAACATTTAGGTATAGGTGTATTTCTAATAGCACACACGAACCAATCAGATAAGCTATACACGTATGGATATGGTCTAAAGATGGGTATGTGAGAAAAAGTAAACATACCCCTCGAGGGAGGGGTCAGATGACCATGTGGGACAATACCAGGTGAATTGAAATGTTTCCCTAAGATACATATATTGTCTTATCTACATAGGTACCAAATGTTAGCTTCAAACGGTAATCCCTTCTATGTGAAATGAATGTTTTTAGCTTAACCGCACCCGTTATTTTGACCTGTTTTCAGGTGCCTCTAACTTGAGAAGTTTACAAGCTAAATATATCTGAAATTTGCTGAATATGTAAACACATTGGAACAGATTATCAACTATGTACACGTAATTCATGATAAGGAGAAGAACAACGGTTACGCCGGATGCACGAAAATAGAAACATCAATTTGGACTAGCCTCGAATATCCAGGTTCCGTTATGTGGTGGCACTGACATACAAGATATTCCTGGCGAGTACGATCTATCATTTCGTATAAATGGTATGTGGTAATTCGGAGTACACTGTATTATTTAATTAGTATATGCATATTACGCATACTCTGTTATAAAAGTGCCACGTGTTAAAAAAACTACATCGGCGAGCCATTCGTGAACTGTAGACATCGGGAGGTGTTGGTGCAGTTTCAGTTGTACAATGACTACACGCCAGGAGTGAGTTGTGTTATCTGCCGTGAGTGCGAGTCCCAGAGGAACTGAATGATGCACATTTGATGCCAATCTGGATAAAATACAGCACAGTGCTGTTTTACATTTATCAATAGTTTGTTTCATTTCAGTATTTGTATTTCATACAATGGAGAAAGACCGTTACTGTTATAGGGAAAGATGCCCCCATGGCTTCTTGCCCCATAGGAGGGGTAAGACGCCCAATCTGGACAATATATTTAATTAACGATAGCATTTCATTTGTGTGTATTATCAATCGTCACTAATGTTTTGGTATTACATACCACGACCACACAATAATCGTATGTCGGCATAGATAATACGTTTATGAATAACTGTAGCCATTTCCCTTATGCTTCACCCTACCCTGACACATTAGCAAAACTAAATAAGTATTTTGTTATTGTGACACCTATGGACATTACTCTCGGTCACACTGAGCCATTTTGCACCTCTCTGTGGATACAAGCATTGATTTGCTTCCTCCACCCTGTAAGGACACGAGTGCATATTCTGTCAAACAAATACGCAATAAGATAAAATTGTAACCCTTTACGTAAGTTAAATTAAATTATATCAACTGACATTACTCTTGGTCATTTTAACTTCAGTTGCATTGCTATATCGGTGCATGTGTCGATTTCCCACATTCGACAAAACAGGCACCAGTGGCACTACATGGTGGACGACGGTTTGGCCAGAATATCAATACCTGCACCACAAAGAGATGTCGAATGGATCAAAGTGGCCAGGACTAATGCTAGTGGATGTCACTATTTTAAATCAAACTGATATCATATAGATACATGGCTACACTGTTATATCAATATGTATTTGTTTGAGAAAATTGAAAAAACCTTACTGGGTAGGGTGTTTTGGTCAAAGAAATCAATGCTTGAAATCAATGGATGTCAAGTTGCTCCAAATGACCAGGATTAATGTATGTGTGTGGCACAGTTACAACAAAAAACATTGTAATATGGTTGAAGGGTTACAATGTTAACTTACATTGTCCGCTTCGCAGAGAGGTGCCCATTCGCGAGCCAAGGATTTTATGTTCACGCAAATTTTGCTATTATTAACTTGGCGAAGCCGTCTCGTTATGCAACACGGAAAAGTTATTAATAAAAGAATCGTATGCCTCGTCAATATGTTTGGTACCCCTGTGCGTATCATGGTTCAATAAATCTATATTGAAATCGCCACAAATAAATATACTTCTCTTAGTCGTAACATGGTTAAACAGGCGATCAATGTTGTCGCAGAATAGTGTTAAGTCTGATCCAAGTGTTCTATATACGCAAGCAATTACCACATGTCTAGTGTTAGGTAAATAACTTCAAATCGATGGTAACACATTCAAACACACCATTGAAAGCTTCAGCCCACGCTTCAGATATAGCAATGATGTCGAAACCAATATTCAGTGATGGTTTTAAGTAATTACATATTGTATTAAAAAAAAATTGCATTCAAACTACGCCAGATAAAGTGAACAAAAGATAGATTTCAACAGATAATACTATGTGATACACATATGTGTTCATTAAGTCTATGATCAGAGTAATATTTATAATTTGTGGAGAAAAAATTGTAAAAATTTATCTCTGGATAAAAATTGCTTTCTTAGTCGTAGGCACTGTAGTCGGATTATTCTAAAATAATGAAAGTTTAGTTCACGGAACTGTTCGAATACCTGTTGTTGACATAACCCATAGTCATTATGTATAAACTTAAAGTCCAGGACAGTATCACAAACAAACAGATAATGAAGACGACATCACAAAAGGAGCCAAGAGAAAAGGACATGGACTTGAGTAGGACAAACCGTCCGGAGAAACGCCACAAATGTTATGAGACAGGCCATATAATGGAAACCTCAAGGGGAAATAAAATGGAAAATAGTTGGAAGAGCTGAAGTAGCTGCAGAAATAGCCAAATTTGGAACCACCTGAAAAATAGATGAAGACATCACCAAAAACAGAGCATGTTGGAGACGTCTTATGTGCTCCAGTTTGAGTGAAGAGAATTAAGTAAGTAAGCAATCTGAAGATCGTCTCCTTAACAGTTCAGGGACTCTTTGAATACATATATTTTTTTCTCCACAACATTGACATAAATGGTTAGTCAAACGTCCTTCGAACAGACAAAAGTATTGGACAAGTGTGATTCTTGAAGGGTAAATGTGATTCTTGAAGGGTAAATGTGATTCTTGAAGGGTAAATGGTCTTCCAAGGAAATGTTTCTGAAACAACCCGTTGACTTTCAGACGAGCGACTTCAACGTTTGACAGATACTTTCTGGAACTGGCGTTTGTACGAATCGCCTGCATACGGCACGAAATACGGGATGAACCAGAATGACGAGAGGGTGGAAGAAATCACTGAAGAGGCATTCAGAAAAAATAAGGTAGTGTTTCCACTGCACATAAAATGTTGATGAGAAAACTAAAGGCTTTTTGTTTTCAGCATCCTGAGAAGGTCACTATACTTTGCCACCTTAGTCCTACTCTTGCTGTACTTGACCATCGTAGTCCTATTCTTACTGTACTTTACCATCGTAGTCCTACTCTTGCTGTATTTGACCATCGTAGTCCTATTCTTACTGTACTTGACCATCGTAGTCCTACTCTTGCTGTACTTGACCATCGTAGTCCTACTCATGCTGTACTTGACCATTGTAGTCCTATTCTTACTGTACTTTACCATCGTAGTCCTACTCGTGCTGTACTTGACCATCGTAGTCCTCTTTTGAGACGTATGCATGTATTGTTATGTGGAGAACCAGTGCACGTGTGTGCCAACTCTGAGCTCGATATGTCAAAGTGATAGTATTGTTTTGATTGCCTACTTCGGACACCGGCCTACGGCTGGCTGGAAAATATATACAGTACTTGTTCTGCCCATTTTTGCATGATATTCGCTTTGATTTGACAGCAACATAACGACGAGTCTGCTCGAAAAATAGGATGAGATTGAATTCATGTCTGTTCTAATGATTGCAAGTCAGTGTCGGGACGAAATATTGTCATGCATGCCCCCGAAATTTTGTCATGCATACCAAGGTGGGCCTTACCAATACATGTTTGCTTCCTATGGGTGGGGTGTGCAACGTGTTGGAAAAATGTAACTCGGGGAGACAATGTGTTGGAAAAATGTAACTCGGGGAGACAACGTGTTGGAAAAATGTAACTCGGCGCACCCCTTTTTCTGGGTCTGGAATCCCCCATGGTTGTAGTGTTAGTTTCTGTAGATACACAAACGAAATGCCTTTGAGTTCTGCCGTGTTTTTCAGGACAATGCTACGGCCATGTTGGAAGAGGCGCACGCAATCGAAGAGTCAACGTTGACGCCAGCAAATAGGATCAACCTGAAGATTCTACAGGATCTGCTTAATACATACGTATCTGGCTATGCCTATAGGAAGTAGGTGTTCATATATATATATATATATATATATATATATATATATATATATATATATATATATATGTATATATATATTACATATATATATATATATATATATATATATATATATCAAATATATATATATATATATATATATATATATATATATATATATATATATATATATTACACTATATATATATATATATATATATATATATATATATATATATATATATATATATATATATATATATATATATATATATATATATATATATCCGACCTATACGTACACACAAGACAGTCGCGTAACGCTAGTTACAAAAAATTCCATATAAAATAAGGTGTTCCTTTAGGAATTCAATGGATTTTTTTCATGGATTTCGTTCATGAACATATTCACGAACATTGGTGAAGAACCGATACAACTACGTTCCTGCACCCTGTATGTCTGTACTAACACTTAAAGGCAAGTTAGTAACGTTCAGATCGAATTCAGGCGTTACCACATTTAGATTTGGCCCATATAAATTTATTCCAAAGATACAAATTAAGGTTGGTGTCCTAGCTGTCGATTTCAAAAATACAAAAGTGGATTTGACGTCCTGAAGAGCTGTGATATTTTGTAAACAAATAAAAAAAATCGCCCTAACTATTATTCCAACGTACGTTGAAAACTTCACCAGATTTATTCAGAATAATAGCATGTCAGTGCTACGTCATGTGGCGCTGACATTCAAATAAGTCCGTTCTTGCAGTTCCGTTGACTTCATTGTTTGTCTGAGCAAACACGTCAGTTCGTTTTCGCAGCTACGGTGAGTTCACCACGATAGATCCGCCGACCAAAAAGTGGAAGAGACTCATTGTCTGGATGCCCCGGCAGACAGCACAGAACTACAGAACTATCATACTTCGATTTACGGCCATAGCTACACAGGTCGGTGTTTTGTTCGTGATACCCTGTTGATATGATTATCATCAATACTGGCTATCAGCTTATTCTGCACGCGTGTGGCTCTCAAGAGGTCACAGAAAGAGCGACATAAGATCATAGCTCCAGTTTGGCTGAACACGGAATATTACAAACGATACGCTGGACCTAACAAGAACTAAGTTCTCACAATCATAGCCCTATGAAACGTGAAGGAACATTAATAAAACATAAATAATTACGCTTACATTTCAATCACAAACTACAGACAGATGCTACTTAGCTGACATTTTGTTTCATTGACAGTCTCGTGTCACTGAAGTTAAACGGAGAAACCTAAGACAATAATATATAGAGAAAATTAAATAGAAAAAAAAAGAAATCATGTTTCATTTATATTAATTAAACTGGAAGACATGCATCAGCAAGTGACTGGACAGAAAAATCACATGTATAAACTAAACACCAAAGACATTTATAATATTGTTTACAGATCGACCAGAAAATTGATCGTCTGAACATACAGATCAAACAAGGAATAACGGATCATGCGGATTCCCTGGTAAGTACATACATGTTGTGGCTATTGGAGAATGATATTTCTTTGTGGGCAACATTGTTATTTATCACTAGCACTGACATCACAGTTGTTGTCATAACCACCACCGCCACAACAACCACCACCACCGCCAACGCCATCGCCACCGCCACAACAACCACCACCACCACCACCAACGCCAACGCCATCGCCATCGCCATCGCCACCGCCACCGCCACCGCCACTGCCACCGCCACAACCACCACCACCACCAACAACACCACCACCACCGCAACCGCCACCGAAACAACAACCACCACCAACAACACCACCACCACCGCCACCGAAACAACAACCACAACAACCACCACAACACCACTGCCACCGAAACAACAACCACCAACAACACCACCACCACCGCCACCGAAACAACAACCACCAACAACACCAACAACACCACCACCACCGCCACCGCCACCGAAACAACAACCACCAACAACACCAACAACACCACCACCACCACCACCGCCACCGAAACAACAACCACCAACAACACCAGCAACACCACCGCCACCGCCACCGTAACAACAACCACCACCAACAACACCAACAACACCACCACCAACTCCACCGCCACCGAAACAACAACCACAACAACCACCAACAGCACCACCGCCACCGCCACCGCCACCGAAACCGAAACCACAACCACCAACAACCACCAACACCACCACCACCACCGCCACCGCCACCGCCACCGCCACCGAAACAACAAACACCACTAACAACACCAACAACACCACAGCCACCACCACCGAAACAACAACCACAACCACCACCAACAGCACCACCGCCACCGCCACCGAAACAACAACCACAACCACCACCACCACCACCACCACCACCACCACCACCACCACCACCACCACCACCACCACCACCACCACTTTGAAATTTATAATGAAATGTATCAACTTTGAAATGTTACAGATAGAAACGACCGTGATGTTCGATGCTGAGATAGACTTGCTGCGCTCCAACATGTCAGCCTCCGCCTTCTACGAGCCGTTTGTTGACATGCCGCATAACATATCAGAGGCGACCAGGTAACTGTACAGTTGTCAATAAAAACATTCATATTTTATTATCACTTAACGGTTTTCAGAAAATTGTAATGACATCAACTTTTGAATACAGCACAGTGTCTGAGCATATACGTTGCGAGGTAATCATACTGACCGACATCTGTAAAAGAAAGATAATGTGAAAATTCAAGCAAATCCAACGACTTTACTTTTACGAAAAAATAGACATTATCGCTTAAATTAAAATGTGTCGGCCGTAGCTATCAAATGACTTGACCTGATTTAGGCCTTTTCACTCCTCAGCGGAGCATAGGCCATCAACGACTCCTTTCTACCGGGCACGGCTTTGGCTTCGGCTTCCAGCACTTTCCATTTGTATTCTGTTTTTGACATATCTGCTTCTACTTCTCTACACCAGACGTTTCTTGGCCTTCCACTTTTCCTTTTGTCCTGTGGGTGAGCGTTTGTCTCTTTATGTGCTGTGTCGGCTTCCTGAGAGTATGGCTTCCTGAGAGTATAGCTTCCTGATAGTATGGTTTATCCAGCTCCAGCTAATGCGATTGGTTCCTGGTTTGTTCTGTCCCACAGTGCTTCATTGCTTCATTGCTCATTGTTTCTGGCCGCAATATCCTTCTTCTCATAGGTATATTAAAAAAAATGGGATCTTCTGTAATATGAATTGTGTGGTACGCCATGTCTCTGATCCATACATAAGCATAGCCTTAACATTTGAGTTACAAATGCTAGCTTGGTTGGTATTGAAATTTATCTGGACTTTCATATCTTGTTAACCACGATGAAAGCTGCCCTTGCTTAACCAATCCTAACCCTTACATCACCATCTGTTCCTCCTTTTGTGTCCACGATGGTTCCTAAATAAGTGAAAGACTGTACTTCATCTAGGACTTCTCCATGTAGTGTAATTGGGTTGTTGTTGATGTTGATCTTCAGGATCTTGTTTTTGCCTTCGATCAGATTCAGTCCTAACGTGGCTGCAATTAATGGTGTTTTTTCTTGCATTTGCTTCTGGTTGTCTGAAAAAAGAGCCACGTCATCGGCAAAGTCAGGATCACCTAGTTGTTCCCGGTCTTTACCTCAAATTGGTATGTGATCTTCCATTCGTGTAGAATTCTGCAGGTAATTCTCTTGTAAGCTGTTTTGATTATCGATATGAACTTCTCTGGCATTCCATAGTGTCTCATTAACTTACACGTGGTCTCACGATCTAACCGATCAAAGGTTTTTTCGAAGTCAATAAAATAATGAAAACAGGAGACTGTTCGATTATAATGCGGAGTGTTGTTATTTGGTCGGTTCATGATATTTCCTGACGAAATCCTGCCTTATGGTCCCTTAGTTTGATGGTCCCTTGGTTTTGAGTCGAGTGCCATTTTCAGCCTCTCCAGAATGATTATGTTTAGCACCTTCCCGGGTACCGAGAAAAGCATAATTCCTCTATAGTTTTTGCCTTCCCTAAGATCTCCTTTCTTTAGTAGTTTGACCAAATATCTTTTTTTCCACTCCTCTGGTATATCCTCTTCAACCCAGATTTTCTAAATGATTTCATAGAGCATGTTTGTTAATGTGCTTAAGTCTATATTCAGTGCTTCTGCCGTTATATTCAATCTGGCCCTGCTGATTTCCCATTTTTCAATGTTTTGATAGCTTTCCTGACTTCGTTCTTTGTTGGTTTAGCCCTGTTCACTCGTAGTATTTCTTCTGCTGTTTGGATATCTGCGGCGTTTAGTGGAGCTGGCCGGCTTAGTAATTCCTCAAAATGCCCATCTTTTCATTTGCTCTTCTGCTGTTGTGAGTGTGTTATCACTCTTGTCCTTAGCTGACCTGCTTATACTTTCTAGCTGACTGCTTAGTTGTGTTATACAGTTCCTCAATGTTCCCTTTGGATGCAGCCTCTTCTGTCTGTTTCGCCAGGTTCTCTATATCTATCAAATACTACGTCTATATATACTCACGCACGCACGCACGCACGCACGCACGCACACACGCACGAAAGAACAATTTACAAATTATGTTTGATAGTTTGATATTAAGAAGCAAAGTTTGCATGTGTTAACAGAAGCGAGTTGGAAAAAACTGGTGCGAAGACATTACGAGAAGTTCTCCTGCCTGCCTTTGAAAAGATGAACAACTTCATTAAAACGGTACATAAATGAATCGCAGCAAACCAATTAGGATGCATCCTTGACTGTCGTACACAATAATCTATGGGGGAGAGCGCCTCCAGTGTGTTCTTGCAATTCAACAGCACGGGTGTCACTGGCCCATGCCTGCATCACTGTATCATGTGTCCACTGATAGGGGATCAGCGGTCTTGTTTTACTAACAGGTGTTCTATTTATGTATGTGCACATGACCTAGGTAAGATAATTTCCGTGTGTTATGATTCGTGACCTAGATAGGACTTCACTCGTGTTTCACGTATGCATACATAATATACATCCATTGTTATAAAGATTTTATTGCCCAACAATCCAATAATCTCTCTCTATAATCCCATGTCTGGAGCTTTGTGTCTCTCCCCATATCTGGAGCTCTGTGTCTCTCCCCCATGTCTGGAGCTTTGTGTTTCTCCCCATATCTGGAGCTCTGTATCTCTCCCCCATGTATGGAGCTTTGTGTCTCTCCCCAATGTCTGGAGCTTTGTGTATCTCCCCCATGTCTGGAGCTTTGTTTCTCTCCCCCATGTCTGGAGCTCTGTATCTCTCCCCCATGTCTGGAGCTCTGTATCTCTCCCCCATGTCTGGAGCTTTGTGTCTCTCCCCATGTCTGGAGCTCTGTATCTCTCCCCCATGTCTAGAGCTTTGTGTCTCTCCCCCATGTCTGGAGCTTTTTGTCTCTCCCCATATCTGGAGCTCTGTATCTCCCCCCATGTCTGGAGCTTTGTGTCTCTCCCCCATGTCTGGAGCTTTGTGTCTCTCCCCCATGTCTGGAGCTCTGTATCTCTCCCCCATGTCTGGAGCTTTGTGTGTCTCCCCCATGTCTGGAGCTTTGTGTCTCTCCCCATATCTGGAGCTCTGTATGTCTCCCCATGTCTGGAGCTTTGTGCCTCTCCCCCATGTCTGGAGCTTTGTGTCTCTCCCCCATGTCTGGATGTCTGGAGCTTTGTGTCTCTCCCCCATGTCTGGAGCTTTGTGTCTCTCCCCCATGTCTGGAGCTCTGTATCTCTCCCCCATGTCTGGAGCTTTGTGTCTCTCCCCCATGTCTGGAGCTCTGTATCTCTCCCCCATGTCTAGAGCTCTGTATCTCTCCCCCATGTCTGGAGCTTTGTGTCTCTCCCCCATGTCTGGAGCTCTGTATCTCTCCCCCATGTCTGGAGCTTTGTGTGTCTCCCCCATGTCTGGAGCTTTGTGTCTATCCCCCATGTCTGGAGCTTTGTGTCTCTCCCCCATGTCTGGAGCTTTGTGTCTCTCCCCCATGTCTGGAGCTATGTGTCTCTCCCCTATGTCTGGAGCTTTGTGTCTCCCTCACGTGTATATATCTCAGAGTCTACCTTCCATATCTGGAGTTCTGAGTCTCCGTTCCATGTCTGGAGCTCTCTTCCTCCCTCCCATGTCTGGAGCTCTGTTCATCCTTCCCATGTATGGAGTTATGTTTCTCCCTCCCATGTCTAGAGCTATGAGTCTACATCCCATGTCTGGAGCTCTGTTTCTCCCTCCCCTCTCTGGAGATCTGTTTCTCCCTCCCATGTCTGGAGCTCTGATTCTCCCTCCCATGTCTGGAGCTCTGTTTCTTCCTCCCATGTCAGGAGCTCTGAGTCTCCATCCCATGTCTGGAGCTCTGTTTCTCCCTCCCGTGTCTGGAGCTCTGCTTCTCCCTCCCATGTCTGGAGCTCTGAGTCTCCCTGACATGTCTGGAGCTCTGTTTCTCCCTCCCGTGTCTGGAGCTCTGCTTCTCCCTCCCATGTCTGGAGCTCTGAGTCTCCCTGACATGTCTGGAGCTCTGTTTCTCCCTCCCGTGTCTGGAGCTCTGTTTCTCCCTCCCATGTCTGGAGCTCTGTTTCTCCGTCCTGTGTCTGGAGCTATGAGTCTCCCTCCCATGTCTGGAGCTTTGTGTCTCTCCCCTTATCTGGAGCTCTGTATCTCTCCCCCATGTCTGGAGCTTTGTGTCTCTCCCCCATGTCTGGAGCTCTGTATCTCTCCCCCATGTCTGGAGCTCTGTATCTCTCCCCCATTTCTGGAGCTTTGTGTCTCTCCCCCATGTCTGGAGCTCTGTATCTCTCCCCCATGTCTGGAGCTTTGTGTGTCTCCCCCATGTCTGGAGCTTTGTGTCTCTCCCCATATCTGGAGCTCTGTATTTCTCCCCCATGTCTGGAGCTTTGTGCCTCTCCCCCATGTCTGGAGCTTTGTGTCTCTCCCCCATGTCTGGATGTCTGGAGCTTTGTGTCTCTCCCCCATATCTGGAGCTTTGTGTCTCTCCCCCATGTCTGGAGCTTTGTGTCTCTTCCCCATGTCTGGAGCTTTGTGTCTCTCCCCCATGTCTGGAGCTTTGTGTCTCTCCCCCATGTCTGGAGCTTTGTGTCTCTCCCCCATGTCTGGAGCTTTGTGTCTCTCCCCCATGTCTGGAGCTTTGTGTCTCTCCCCCATGTATGGAGCTTTGTGTCTCTCCCCCATGTCTGGAGCTTTGTGTCTCTCCCACATGTCTGGAGCTTTGTGTCTCTCCCCCATGTCTGGAGCTTTGTGTCTCTCCCCCATGTCTGGAGCTTTGTGTCTCTCCCCCACGTCTGGAGCTTTGTGTCTCTCCCCCATGTCTGGAGCTTTGTGTCTCTCCCCCATGTCTGGAGCTTTGTGTCTCTCCCCCATGTCTGGAGCTATGTGTCTCTCCCCTATGTCTGGAGCTTTGTGTCTCCCTCACGTGTATATATCTCAGAGTCTACCTTCCATATCTGGAGTTCTGAGTCTCCGTTCCATGTCTGGGGCTCTCTTCCTCCCTCCCATGTCTGGAGCTCTGTTCATCCTTCCCATGTATTGAGCTATGTTTCTCCCTCCCATGTCTAGAGCTATGAGTCTACATCCCATGTCTGGAGCTCTGTTTCTCCCTCCCCTCTCTGGAGATCTGTTTCTCCCTCCCATGTCTGGAGCTCTGATTCTCCCTCCCATGTCTGGAGCTCTGTTTCTTCCTCCCATGTCAGGAGCTCTGAGTCTCCATCCCATATCTGGAGCTCTGTTTGTCCCTCCCGTGTCTGGAGCTCTGCTTCTCCCTCCCATGTCTGGAGCTCTGAGTCTCCCTCCCGTGTCTGGAGCTCTGTTTCTCCCTCCCGTGTCTGGAGCTCTGCTTCTCCCTCCCATGTCTGGAGCTCTGAGTCTCCCTGACATGTCTGGAGCTCTGTTTCTCCCTCCCGTATCTGGAGCTCTGTTTCTCCCTCCCATGTCTGGAGCTCTGTTTCTCCGTCCTGTGTCTGGAGCTATGAGTCTCCCACCCATGTCTGGAGCTCTGTTTCTCCCTCCCATGTCAGGAGCTCTGAGTCTCCATCCCATGTCTGGTGCTCTGTTTCTCCCTCCCGTGTCTGGAGCTCTGCTTCTCCCTCCCATGTCTGGAGCTCTGCTTCTCCCTCCCATTTCAGGAGCTCTGAGTCTCCCTCCCATGTCTGGAGCTCTGTTTCTCCCTCCCGTGTCTGGAGCTCTGTTTCTCCCTCCCATGTCTGGAGCTCTGTTTCTCCGTCCTGTGTCTGGAGCTCTGTTTCTCCCTCCCGTGTCTGGAGCTCTGCTTCTCCCTCCCATGTCTGGAGCTCTGAGTCTCCCTGACAGGTATGGAGCTGTATGTCTCCCTCCCATGTCTGGAGCAATGTTTCTTCCTCTGTGTCCGGAGCTCGGTGTCTCCTTCCCATGTCTCGAGCCCTGTGTCTCCCTTCTAGTGATGTAGCTCCCTGCTCGTCAACGTTCTGATGAACCTCCGTGATCCTCCCCTTGTCTGGACTAGGTGAACTGTTACCCGTGTGTTGTGATTCATCACGTAGGAGTACAGGAATTCCACACGTAGTGACGTTGGTGTGTGGTCGTTACCAAACGGTACAGAGTACTACCGAGCCTGTCTGCGCTGGCATCTCTCCGTCGACACGTCTCCCGGGGACATCCACCAGCTCGGACTGCGAGAGGTAGACAGAATCGAAGGTACAATGAAGAAGGTAGATATATATATCCACGATTTTGTATCAAATTGATTTTCTGCTGTGCTCTCAAACGTACAAAGCAGACGTGTTCTCAAACATACAAGGAAATTGGTTTATGTTGGAACATAATATTGTGTCACTCTCAGTTGTGTGCTGCTTGTGTTACCGTCAACACCATTTTCACTTCGCATGTTGGAATGTATTGCCGGGTGACGTCACGACCTGTGTTGATCGTGGCTCGTTCGACATATTTCAAATACCTTTTTTACTAGACGCGAAACGCTTTGAGCCCATAGATTTGAAATCAGATGGTTAAATAATGTTACAGTGCACAAAAAGCTACAGTATGTCGCAAAATAAGACTGGGACACATTTACTAGAGCCCACTCTCGGACTGATCAATGGTACATGTGACTATCGTGGATAGTTTTACTACTGCGGTAGCGCATACTTGTATGCATTGTTACACTCGTGATAAATGTTCGGTGCAGAGTATCTAACTTGTTAAAATATCGTATTCTACTAATATACATCAACGCAGCAACAACACCACTGTTATGCTATAAATCATAATAATCCTTTCGGAAATTCGCATCACACACACATATGTATGTCTACGACAAATATGATTCTTGTTTTTTTGTAAGCCTTATATTCATAATTCACATTACGAGTCTTATGACTGTACAGTTCTTTACGAAAATGTGTCGTAAAATGCATTTCTTGCAAAGCTGACGACGTTCAATGACCGCCTTTGAACTAAAACCTGCATAGGCCGATGAGCGCATTACGTTACTAGAATAATTACCTGTACGTAACAGTTAATAGCCTACTGTTGACCCTCGCATTACGTTACTAGAATAATTACCTGTACGTAACAGTTAATAGCCTACTGTTGACCCTCGTATTACGTTACTAGAATAATTACCTGTACGGAACAGTTAATAGCCTACAGTTGACCCTCGCATTACGTTAGTAGAATAATTACCTGTACGGAACAGTTAATAGCCTACTGTTGACCCTCGTATTACGTTACTAGAATAATTACCTGTACGGAACAGTTAATAGCCTACTGTTGACCCTCGCATTACGTTACTAGAATAATTACCTGTACGGAACAGTTAATAGCCTACTGTTGACCCTCGTATTACGTTACTAGAATAATTACCTGTACGGAACAGTTAATAGCCTACTGTTGACCCTCGCATTACGTTACTAGAATAATTACCTGTACGGAACAGTTAATAGCCTACTGTTGACCCTCGTATTACGTTACTAGAATAATTACCTGTACGGAACAGTTAATAGCCTACTGTTGACCCTCGCATTACGTTACTAGAATAATTACCTGTACGGAACAGTTAATAGCCTACTGTTGACCCTCGTATTACGTTACTAGAATAATTACCTGTACGGAACAGTTAATAGCCTACTGTTGACCCTATCGCACAATTCGCACACTAACTACGTGTATTTAATTGCTTAGCGTTCGCAGATTTTTGTTTGGATGATGCATTTCATTCCTAAAGACTCGTCTTGGTGGACACCGTTCTAACATTCCAGGTTCTAACATAACATTTAAGTTAGATGAGTCGATGAACATGCGTTATGTCATTGCCACGCCTTCTGCAACTGATACAGTGTACACTAGCACTTTGTGAGCGCTAGCTGGTTTCATATGCAGTCATGCGAATCGCCAACGAGTTATGATACCAGACACACATGATTTACGTACCATAAATGTAATTAGGTGAACATATAAATTCTTATTTGTTACCGCAACGACACTACTGCCTACTAAAACGGTCGGCGTTATTGTGATATATTGTTATATACGTATTAAGATGTGCTTCTGGGCTAGCCTGCTGTGTGATGTATGCGTACGCACGCATGCATGCACACAAACACGTAGACGCAAGCAGAAACACGCGCGCGCGCGCACGCACGCACGCACGCACGCACGCCCGCACACACACTCTCTCCTCCCTCCCTCCCAACCTTCGTCCACCCCCCGTCCCTCCCTCTTTCCCATCCCACCCTCCCTCTCCCTCCCTCTCTCTTAGCAATTCTCATAATATATAAACAATGCACATTTTGACACAACTGTCAATCCGTGATTGGAATCCAGTCCGGAATAAAGTAATCGTCAACCTTGAGTTGATCATAGAGTGTTGTTGACACATTCACCTGGTCGGGGTAGTAGACGGCTGTGCCGCCGGCCAGCCACGCCGCCCACCATCCGAACGTGCCAACAGTGAACACTGTGTGATTACACAAACTCAGTATGGCCAGGTCAGTGCCGTGCCTTCGAGTGAGGGAGAACGTCACGTCTTTCTGCCCACCAAGAGTCTTGTTGCACCACTTCATAGAGTCGCTACACACTACAAAATGGACATCGTCGTACTTCTGTCGGAAATAATCCATAGCTTTTCGCAAGTATCCCTCGCTGGCTACGCTGTACCGTTTCCGGAAGTGACGTATTGCCACTCGATCGCCGCGACGCACGTGAACGCCGACGAACGTCTTAGGACGACAGTTGCGACAGGAGCCGTTATTGATGCTCGCCAAAAACTCCGTGGCCGGTGTTAAGAACTTTGGACGGAATGTCAGCTGCTGTCGTATGTCCGAAGCGTACTCCTGAAAGTACTTCCACGACTGGTAGTACCCCTGCAACGTTGTGTCGCCGGCGGGGAGATTCTCGAGTGATGGATCATAAGTGGCGTACGCGCTCTCTTCTACGTCGGTCCCTCTCAAGTCAGACTCTGAGTCTGCGCACTTAACACTGATGTTCAGAAAGAGGCCACGCAGGTTCCTGCAAAAGTAACAACGGCATAGCTTAATTCTTGTGTAAGGAGGAAATATCGCAACAGTTGTAACACGTTGCTTTTATAATGCAGAGAAAACGCTTGAACATGCCAGAAATTAGAATGAACATTTGCAGAAAACTTGACATAGTATTAATAAAACATCGTACTACATTAAGCAAAACACTATACACGGCTAGTTGTGCTAACGTATTGACATCATCCATACATCTATTACATTTTTTACAGGAAAATAATTATACCTATATGTAGCATTTATCTTAATCCCCCATTAGAAACATAACCCGTGTGTACAATACTAGGAACGTGGCGCGCGGATGTTTGCTCGCATTGGCGCAAGATGGTAGAAGAAGATACGCGACTATGAAACGAGCAACACACGCAAGCGAAACGTTACAGCAAGCTAAACGTTACAGCAAGCTAAACGTTACAGCAAGCTAAACTTTACAGCAAGCTAAACGTTACAGCAAGCTAAACGTTACAGCAAGCTAAACGTTACAGCGAGCTAAACGTTACAGCAAGCTAAACGTTACAGCAAGCTAAACGTTACAACAAACGCAACAAAAAGCCAGTGAACCACCTGCATCCCTGCAGCATGACGGCCTTACGATGGTTGCGTCGGGCGATGCCGTACAACGATGCAAACATGAATATCAGGTTGCCTGTCTGTCCTTTCATTCCCCGCATGTACACCGTGTAGCTGTCAGGCGGCTCGCTACGTGTCGGTGCATATCCGCCGTTGTGCCGATATACCACCGACGACGCCACGATGGCCAGGACACCTAGCACACATACGCGGCGATTCCGAAGTAGTATTTTTGCGACGAACATACGGCTAGCGGCAACTACAGACGACCTGTACCACACCATGTCTCATGCGACAGTCAGATTAACTGTTTTGTAGTCGGTGCAAATACTGACCCGCGTCGACATCCGATACCTGTTTGTAAGAGCGCAATCATATATTAACAGTGGTTATTAATTGAATGGTTGTAGCACGATATATTAATGTTTCGAGAAATGTGATATATAGCCAACTTCGTGGGAAACTTTATCGGAAAACCACACAAAATGGAGAAGCGTGTGCAACGACGGTAATATCCGAAGAAACCGGAAATGGTCTTCAAAACACCGGCTACGACGATAAATCCAGCTTTTGTGCATGATATTCGCGATAGACTTTATGCCTCACAAATCGGACTGTTCAACCCTCATCAATGCAGCTCTCAACGTCCTTTGTCATCTACATCAATATCCTGACTTGGACAATCATAATTAACCTAGAGTTTTCTTTGCTGACAATTTTTCACACCCGCAGCGGTCGGTATACCACATAGCATAGATACTGTGGTCTTTTAAGCCAGCCAGTACCGACTTGGCAGTGTATTCCTCTGTTGTTAAACGCAAGCATCCTGTTAGGTCGTGAAGACTGATAAGCAGATTGTCTTGTTTACTCACGGCGGCGGGTGTAATGTACGCGCTACACCAGTGGAGAATTGCGAACTTTACACCTGTATGTTAATACTTGTGAACGGTGTGCGCCCGGGGGTGAAATCAAGAAATGTATGGTCACCAAGAGAGAATTATTGAACAATTTATCTAATATCTATAAGTGTAAGGTAAGCCCGGACGGAACGTTTTCATTGGGAAATTTCCTCTTCGATGAAAAAGAGAATTATCAGGTTTAATTGGGGCAGAGAGAGAGAAAATTTACATTTTTTCTTCGGATAGAGAGAAAAATTGGCAAAAACAGGGACATTTGCGCGGCACATACATGTATATCTCAGTATAGGGAGTACCCCCCCCCCGGGAGTGTGCGTGCATTGCTCAAAGTGTGATGACTAACTATGGGCCGCGTGAACGAGTACGCTCGTTGTAGCACGGGTGCTGCCACTTGGTGCACGCTTCTCTGTAGAGCGATGCAGCGATGTTGGTTGCACGACTGAATGTTTCATGATTATTTCCATTGACTTTATTCGACTCTCATATCAACCGAGCGTGCAGTGCAGCCCTTTCTATGTTTGCGTTATCAACCCGACTACTGCGTAGTTTGTGTATGGGCACTCCGCAATTTATTGACATTAGACAGGCGTGATAAGGATTGCCCCTGCGCACATTGAGGTATACCGTGTTGTTCCCAATAGACGCGCAGCGCGCGAGTGCGAAGGCTTGTGTGGGCGTCTATTAGATCCCAAACGTGGCCCGAACATAGAGTTACATCATTAATCACCCCCTATAAACAAGAGCGACAAGCCAGCTCACTGCAGTGAAGCAGGTGTGGACCACTGGCCGGCATTTCATTGCACGGCAGAAACAGTTGCATCCACTGCATGATACATAGGGTAATTCTGTTTATAGTGTGAACATAGCATGTTACAAATAGTTGTCAAACATATGTAAGTAAGTAAGTAAGTAAGTAAGTAAGTAAGTAAGTAAGTAAGTTAATTTATTTCCTCCTCACCATCATCATGTTCAATATAAGGCAAACAAAAGCAATGAAGATGAGGTGGCTACCAGAGAAGTATAAACTTGATGACACCAGGAACCAATTAACTTGAATATTTGTCAATGTCATTTGTTCTTAATGGGGCATGGCCACCAGACTGATTACTAATTTGGGTGAGGGTGGTCCCAGCAGTTGTGTTATAAGTGTGGGCAGTTGGGTTGTTCATACTGGAATGAGCATCATGCATTAGTGTTAAACTCTCCAAGACAAACATTTTGGAGGCTTGCTGCAGAAAGTTGTAGGACAATGAATATGGTTATTTCCTGTGTGGCTTACAGCTGTACGAATCGACAGAAGACAGGACCTAGCATCTTGTTATTTTCAGGTAATTTATGTCGCAAATGTTTGTGCTGTGTTAGTGTATATGTGAATGAATGTAACAGTTTAGAAAATGTTCTGAAATATCAATATATTACAGATACGTTTGCTTTTCTTGGGGAGCGTACATTAAGTGTTTCCCAGTAATCACATTGATTGGGTGCAACATAACATGTTATAGGGTAGGATTCAGTTTTATAAATAATGTATGCGTGTGTGTATGCATATTTGTAACTAATTTTTAAAACTCCACTAGATGTCAGTTCATTAATAAGATTTTTTTCTTTATTAAACATTTAATAAGGCTCTCTCCTTTTTGATCGTCGTTTGCCTTTCCTTCGTTGTATGAACCACTATCATGTAACTCATTATGTACACATTGCAACATTCACATTCATTCTATGCATTTGTTTGACAAACCATGTGAAAGGTTGAATACTAAAACTATTGACAGCTTAAATGAGAGAGCACATTTCTTTACATGACTTTGCAAGTTGGCCAGATAACATTCGAGAAATATCTTGATCTGCAGGTGGAAATGGCTGTGATGGAGCAGCTGGGGAATGTGTTGGTAGATGTGAAAAGAATATTTCTGGGACCTTAGAGAAGAATGTCCAACAGGGATTAATGAGATTTTGACCATTTGCAGTCATTAGCTAATGCATGTATAGAGCACTTCAGAAAGTTCAGTTTCGATCATGTGTAGTGGTGCTACTGTTATAGTTAATATGTTATGATATTTGATATACAAGGTCCATGGATAGATTGTGCACGTAATAACGTATTATATATATATATATATATATATATATATAGCTATGTAGTAATAATCTCTTATTAGTACTGTATATCTATGGATATATGATGAAGACTGGGTGCTGTACAGTATAAACACTGGGCCTCCAGTGGGTTCTTGCCGTGCAGCAGCATGAATGTCACTGGTCCATGCCTGCATCACTTTATCATGTGTCAACTGATAAGGGCTCAGCGGTCTTGTTTTACTAACGGGTGTTCTATTTATGTCTATGGATCTAACGGGTGTTCTATTTATATCTATGGGCCCGAATCATGATCTGCCGCAATAAAATTATGTGAAAATAGCCTCTAAATCAGACTGGTAGCTAATCCGCAGTGTGGCGCCACTGTGAACTATGCGAAGACTGCGGGGCGCTTCTAGCGAACGAATGGGGAAACATGTCGTTGATCACCGATCTATTTCATAACTAGCGCTTGCTTTGCGTTATGTATTTTGTCCAGTCTACATGTGTTTAGAATTGTCTTGATGGTGCTAAATAAACGTAATGTAAGCCTACAATGAGGTGTTGCGTTGTTTGTTTTGTACTTAGCAAAGATTTCAGCGCATCTACCCAAACAAACAACACTCGATCGACACACTACAAAAACGCACGAGACAGACACTGACAAAGTACGTTCATTCGCGGTTTTTGTAATTCTAGACAAGCAACGTCAGCCGGCCACGACTCCATTCTTTGAGCATCATTAAATAGACAATTCAAACTCGCACTCATTGCTGACGGCGCGTGAGTGATAAAATAAATAAAAGCTAGTCCTAGTACTTCCACAGACATCTGGCGAAAGCCGCCAGTAGTGATAATAATGTGCTGCCTCGTTGTGGCTAAAACACACTATGAATATGAATATATATATATATATATATATATATATATATATATATATATATATATATATATATATATATATATATATATATATATATATATATATATATATATATATATATATATATATATATATATATATATATATATATATATATATATATATATTATATATATATATATATATATATATGTATATATATATATATATATATATATATATATATATATATATATATATATATATATATATATATATATATATATATATATATATATATATATAACATACATACATACATACATACATACAAAGCATGCAGCGTAATAATAACATTTAAAGGGAATTACGACATGATAGTGCTACGTACGTATACCTTGCCAACTGCCCATTCATGCGTGACGTCCGGCGTGGATACAGACATTGTATTGTCTTCATCGTTAAATCATGTCACCAACCTGTTGTTTATCGGTGCTTTGTTCCAATCCACACCTGCATTAGTCAAAATGTACAGGATGCAGTTCGTGTTTTTGTTCGTTGTTATGGTCTATAACGTAATAATAACTGATAAATATAAATAAAACAAATTTTTAGTGCATTTAAGAAACTCAGCTACAAACAATAGCTTAGGAGCTCTGCCCATCATACTACCACTCACAGTTTAGGCATTTCATCTTTCATGCTACAACGTGCAATTTATGAGTGAATTTAAATAAATTTCAAATGCTACGACCCACAGTTTAAATTTAATATTTCGTATATAAGCATTACAAAGGTAGGTGTATATTATATTGTAGCATGACTATATTAATCTTACTCACGATGTATTATTACATTTATGGATTTAAACAATGTCGATACCTGGTACATGGATCTGTCTTTAATTTTACATGATCGGGTATTGTTTTAATATATCGGATTTATGTTGGCTATTGTCGTATGTTTTGCTTGTTTTGCTACACGTGTAGTTGATTGCTGCTGAACAGCCAGACGGCAACATTACGGCCTTCATGCAACGGCTTCGCACCAATCCAGACAACTACTACTCATCCGAGGTATGTTAATGTTATTTTTTGTCAGAATTCGTATCCAATTCAGTAATAATACATGTAGCTTTAAACCTGTTCAGACGATTTGACCCGTGGTCGATGAATGGCTCTCAGAATTGATCGTCAATGGGTTGCTCTCAAAAATTGCGTTTATGCTTTGCATATGTCTACCGCCTACGTATATATTTTATATGCAACACTAAATATATAATTCATGAATTAATTGGTAAAACAATGCTGTTAATATACTTTAGCTTCGCAGTTAGTCTATATTTGCTGCTTGAATACTTGTTGGCTAATAAAGTTTTTTTGGTGAATCACCTCGTTTTAATTTTCCACAATGTATATCGTTCATTACTACTTCTGTGACGGATTGAGACATTCGTCAGGTGTTCTGCTCTGAACACACCAGCAAGATGGCCGACGTCTGAATGACGATTCTCATCGACGACTCTGCACCTGGCGGCACGGCGCTGCGACCGTCGAATGCATTGCCGTGCCGCCAACCCTAAAAAGTGTTAAGTGGTTAGGAGTTTGGTGACAAATTTAGGTTGATTATTAGCATATTATATAACTACATAATGCATAAATAGTGATAAGTATTTTATTACAATTCCTGAGATATACCTGAATGTTTCAGTGAATTAATGCATGCAGTAGCAAGATTGTTTTCAATCTGTATTTTCAAACAATGTAGACAAATGGAGGGTGGACCAGGACAAAATCAGAAATGGCCCGATTTGTTCGCCTTGATGATTTCCAAACGTGTGTTTTTATCAACAAGTGTATGATTTTTCGGCTATCTGCCGCACCAAATGCCAAACAAATTAATTTTAGCACGATACTTACAAACCAAAAATATAAATAGATTGTATATAAAACATACATACATACATGCCTATGTTATTTTTTCATTGCAATTTGAACATTAAATAATTAGCAACGGGGGTCATAATTCTACAGGGGGTAATTTTACTATCTCACATCGGAAAACAGTTATGCTTCTAGAACACATACGAGTCTTAGAAAGTCTGTATTTGTCCAACTAAATTAACGTTTATTGTGATGGACATTTGTTAGCATAATCTGCCTTCCCAATTCTTTTGTTAATTTTTTATTTATTTGTGTAATTTTTACACTACGATTGTGTTAATAGTTTTAGCTTTTTATTGGTTTACATTATTTTGCATATTTTCAGGCTGAACTGGTAAGCGCAATAAAACTCAAAATCAAGATAACTCACGCCAAGTTGTCCAAGATTTTGCGAACATTTCGTGACGATCCAGTCCAGTAAGTATAACACGGCTTCGTTGACAAGTCCGTCATAATGTAGTCATCGCCACTGGAAGGTCGACCGTGAATCTACATCGCCGTATTTTATTGGAGAAACGTAGTAATACTGTTCATTAACCTACATTGTTCATTGTTGGAGAGTTCACACGTTTGTTGGTAAAGAAAGATGAAGTAATATCACACCAGCGATCAGTTGTCCTGGTGCGACACTATGTCGCCCGACCAATCGGAAAACTAATCGCTCGTGTGAACACCATCGCTTGATTTGTTAACTAGGCCAATTTGTAGCTACAATGGTGTCGTCGGAATGGCGGGCGTCTCTCGGGCGACAGTTTAAATCAGCGGCCAATCAGCGACCGGCACAACAGAGTGCAGGCGTACCCGTCGAGAACTGTTATCACAATTCAGTTGGGGATTTGCACCCAAATAGGTGGCACTTGCAGTGTCCCGACATGTTGTTCGTGTGAACGAGCCATAAGTGAACTGCGCTTTGTCATTCGGTACGATGTTACCTCATCAATAGACCCTTACCACTACCACCACGCTACCTGGTGGATTATAATGGAACATAAATATTCGGGTAACTCCGAAAACACTACGCTGCTAAATGCATATGCCTGTGGTTCTGTTATCCGAATGTTTACGTTCCATTATAATCCACCAGGTAGCGTGGTGGTATAATGGGAAGGGTCTATTGGGCAACTAGTCGCTCTTTTGAACGGACCTTCAGACCACATTCGCTTTTACCATTATTGCTCATAATATCTTTCATTGGTCCCTTGGAAAATATGTCCTCAGATTTTCTTAAATTTTTTCCAGCACATTGAGCATAAAGTAATTGTACTTCTGTGTGAGATTTGTGAAAATGATATACCTTCCATAAAACCTCCTAAACTAATACCCCTCAATTTCGACCCAGGCCGTTGACTGTTGTCGAAATGTTGTCGCATTCACCCACTGTGTTGGTACCAGATTTCTAACCCTATTCAAGCCTCCTAAACCCCACACCACCCCCCCCCATCAACCCAGATCACCTTGACATACGTAAGTGTTTGCAGGGTGGGTGTGTCTACCCACGGCCCAGTCGGATTCTACTCTGATCCTTCCGCCGACGGCTCCCGTCCAGGGAAGTTCATTGTCAACGTCTGGCGCCTGGACACCAAGTAAGAACACAGACACGTGTATGTGCCACGTCATCATCGCTAGAGGGCGGTAGTAGTACTACAGTACCCCTGCCAGCTCGACCTGTTGGGACGTGGATTTGTCAGTTTATCCCACGCCATATAGGGATGTAGGCTGAATCATTTGTACGTCGTCCCACTTCCCGTCTTGGTCGACGTCTTTCTGGGAACAAGGCACGCCAGCGCATGGGCTAAAACTTCAAAGAGCGTTTCCAGAAAATGCCCACCATTCCCTGTCCGGCCAGCGACGACGGGTCCACTGACAAATAAACCTAAAACTGCTTCCTCGACTGATTTAGCCTATCGCAAATCCGGTTTATGGTGTCTAAATATAAAGTCTATGTAAAATCCATAGTCGATTTAATAAAACATGCATATTTTTTCAAATCATCGAAATCATCGACTTTAGTCGGTAAGGATCAAAATAGTGGATATCCAACATGGTAAACACTCTGTGGGTCAATGCTGATCGTGGGCGTGACCTCCATCCTTTCGCCGATCACCTGACAAAGTTAAAAAATTTCACCAAGGAATAAAATCATGATTTTTCAGCATTTCGATTGGTACTTCAGTTAATGCTTGAACAAGCATTAAATAAATTAATAGTTCTTCTGATGGTTTCACAAAAACTACATACAAAAGTTGCACAAACGAGCTAGCATGTTGCAGTGGATACTATGTAAGTTCGGTTTTTCGCAAAATTAATTTGAAATGAGACTAGCAAAAAATCGAATTGATTAAGCACCTTTAAGTAACTGAAAAATCTGCGTTTCAACAGGTCGATCTGCCAGAGGTACTGGTGTAGTCAGAAACCCTGGCGGCGGCGACGTGTCACGTCACTGAATACTATAGTATAACTACGGACGCTATTTGTGTTGTTTTCACTGAAATATCTAATAATACAATTTTTTTCACACAAGTTCTCCAAGATGAAAAATAAGTTTTTACCAATTATTAATCCGGATAGATATTCAATTTCGAATCTACGCTACGTGGAACATGGGCAAATTGTTCTATATAACCGATGATCCTTGTACCGTGGTTAAAACGGAGGGTAACCAAAAGTGCACGGCAACCGGTGATGTCAAAGGTGTTCCTTTTAAGAGGTTGTTCGTAACATCGAGATTCCTTATAGCGATAGCTACAATATCATTATTTATAAACTATTATTGATTTTATCGACTCATAAAAATAGTATTACAATATCAGATCATGGACTGATGTATATGTGATATAACATTCAATATAGTGATTAATATAAACACATATGGTACCTGTACCTGTTTACAATATTGTCTCGCTGTCATTACGGCAGTAACAAAAGTACATTTTCACTGCTGTTTCAGGCCCAAGTTCGTCTTTGATGCGTTGATTCTTCACGAGGCAGAACCTGGCCACCACCTACAGGTAGCCACCGTGTCAAAACGAGTACCACTACCACAGATAGATTATATATATATATATATATATATATATATATATATATATATATATATATATATATATATATATATATATATATATATATATATATATATATATATATATATATATATATATATATATATTTTATATATAATCCGAATTGCAAGTAATTGCTCATTCATATTTCGTTCGTTTGTTAAAAAACTGGAGTGTCAAATATAAACACATACGGAGCATTTTTAAAAAGAAGCTTGAAAATGCGTGACGAAATCACACAGATTTGACAACGACTTTGTTCTAAGCACTGGTTCTAAGAACCGAGTGTTGTGGCTGAAAATTAATTAACTGCTGTATGAGTAAATGTCTAGCAATAATTTGACTGCGCTCCTGTTAAACGTTTAATCGGCGCATTCTTCATAAATTAAGTTGCAACAAATCCTTCAATATAGACCAATGCATTTCATGTAAAACCAGGCAGACACACATAGTATTGCTCGGATTTGCGTATGATGGTATATATATCCACAGCACTGACTGGATAAAACACATTTCGAACAAATATTAATCAAAAATAATATATTTCCATATAAAAAATTCGAAGCCTACAATGACAATTCCTGCGACAAGATTGCTTATTTTTAAGAGTGCATTACCGTTTCTCGTGGAACTCATGACACCATATGTTGTTATTGTCTGTAGACTCTTGCTGCCATGCGCGATAGCATCCCCTACTTCCGCCAGCTGATCGAATTCTGGAATTACGCGTATGTGCCTTTCAACTGGAGATTCTATACATCTTGCAGTGAGGTACGGCAGAGGTTTCTTTCTACGTGTACAGCAACGTCAAAATGGCATTTGTTACACAGGCAAAACAATATTGTAAAAAACTGATAATGTGTAAACGACAGGCCTGAACTCAACATATATACAGTGGATTCCGCTGATGAGCGTCGCCACAATCACCTAGTTTTCTATGGCGCTGTACAATAATAATTAATACACTATAATACAGCTAAAAGTACACATGGAATTAAATAGCTAAAAAGTAAATTAAATTAAATTAAAGGCAGTACAACTAAAAGTATACATTGAATAATTAGTTAAAATAATAAAGACGACTAAATTAAGGGAAATACAACTAAAAGTATACATGGAATTGAGTAGTTAAAACAAGTAATTATGTTAAAGTATACATGAATTGAAATAATAATTAATTAATTAAATGAAAGTAATATCGGTAAACGTGGTGCCGGAAAAGATAGGTCCGTTTATTTTAATCCAATATATTGACTGGGACAGAATAATTCCACTTTCCCCCTAAATTAAAGTGCGCCGCTTCAGTGACTCGTCCGCTTAATACAATCAAATTGCTCTAGTCCGAAGTATTTATATTAAGCGGAATCCACTGTAACGACTTCCACAGTTGATACGGACGTAACCTGCACTACTGTGGTGGTATGTTTAGTACAGCGACCGCTCTCCTGCTTTTAGGGTTGGGCTTTGTACGCAGAAGCAGTTGGAGAAGAACTGGACGCCTACACCGCTCCCTACTCGCTGTGAGTGCCTAATCCGTCGTGTGTCGTTTCATTTAAACATGGTATTTGCCACCTACTAAACGTATTAAACGCCCAAGGCTACTTAAAACTAATTACCCACGACACATCCCACGATGCATATTCTTACCAACTCATGACGAAATGCGTCAAGTGGTCTGCTGTACTTATGGCAAAGGACATTTTAATGATTCTTGAGAATTAATTACTTTAAATTAGAATCGACATGCGCATAAAATTTGAACAATGTGTATGAAAAAATGCAAATTGCAGGCAAGAGAACCGGATGGAAAAATTCTTACTAAAACAAAACATTTGCAAAATGTTTGCTATGTTTAGAAGCACAGTATACTGCGATGTGTACCTAACTCATAGCAGTTGTAGAATCAAGAGCGAGCTGCATCCAGTAGACATAAGTGGCGTTCGTCAATTAGTTTTCAACACTCACTCGGCACCTTGTAGGAAGGTGGAACAAGAGAGGTCGACAAAGCTCCTTTGCCATGTTGTCTTTATCGCTATGTTACCAACATAGATAGACCCTAAAGTATTCTAAAGATACACTGACACGCCAACTAACCTGTAAGAGTGTCTGCTCATGAGTATTCATAATTCCAAGTGGGATGGATTCAGTTTCACTGCAGACCCGCTGATGTATTCTGTAGGTTCGGTCGCTATTCATCAGAGGTGACCCGAGCAGTGAGACTGGTCGTGGACACTGGACTACACGCCTTAAAGTAAGTAGGATGCCCAACTTGTTAATCATGAACTCTCACACCGGCTTCGCGTCTCGTTGTCGATCTTATAATTATATCTACGAATATCAGTTGCAACACGTCGAAGTAACCACCAGCTCTACGGTATGTCCAAGCGCTTGCTCCACATTTAAGTGGACCCTTGGTATCTGACAACATATTTAATGACACTACTACACACCAGAAGACAAGAGTCCAACCCCAGTCCGATTTGCTTAACGAATTACCCTTTCCAAATAGCAAATGTTTTGCAGCTAATAAATCTACCATCAGCATCGGACATTATGTCTACAGTGTTACAGGCCACGCACGTTATCGCGTGAGTCCCGTGAACCATACAGCTCCATCAGTTTTGGAGGGAGTGATGCCACACGGGTATCAAGCACAATTCCGATGTCATTCTGTCGTTGTAGATGGTCGAAACAACGCGCCATCGATTACATGCGTGAGCACACTACACTGGCGTTAGGTAGCATTGAGGCGGAAGTTACCCGCTACATCTCAGCTCCTGGACAGGTAGGACCGTAGGGCTCATAATCTCGTCATCACTTAATTAGTCGTCGGAGAACAGGTGCCATGAAAGTTGTTAACCCTTCTTCTATTTGTGTTGGGGGGTCGGGTCGGGTCGGGGCGGGGCGGGGCGGGGCGGGGCGGGGCGGGGCGGGGCGGGGCGGGGCGGGGCGAGTTGGTTGTGTGGTACTGCATCGGACTGTCGCTCGAGGGGGCCGGAATATAAAAACACCTGCTGCCGTTTCGAACATTGGGCAATTTCGTTCACCCCACATTGCCTGTCTTCCGGAAGAGACGCTAAAAACGTTGGTCCCTTCTATCTGGCGTCTATGCCACGGGAGATAAACGTTTAACTTGCCGTGGACCCATATATCATGAGCCGCTGCAGAAGCGTCCGTGATGCGGCTCAGTCAATCGAATGAATAAATAAATCCCGATGTCAAATGCAAGTGGTTTTGAAAAATTAAGTTTGGTCTCCGTTGTCTTCTTTGTCTATGTTTTGTATGCCAAGTAGCCAGTTCTCTAACCGCTTCTTTACTTCTGGAACAGTCACCTGAAAATCAGGACCGCCTCCGTCTGATTGTCACCATGCATAATTCTTCATTTGTCAATTCAATTCAATTAAAATTTATTCTTAAACCTTAATAGGTTACACGAGAATTACAATGTTGCGTACTGTTACAATGTGAGATGGATGCTTATATATTCCAACCTTCAATAATACTTGGAAATAAAATATTGTCATGCGCTGTGTTCGGGAGATTAAATGTTCACAATAACGTGATGCCATATAAATTAATCTTTTAATGGCTGTCTTGATAATTGTTAGTATTACGTGAACATTCTCCAATTAAACATGCCATAATAATTGCTTGAATATCTGGCCTGTACTTGATCTAGGCTACTATTGAGGCACTGGTAATGCTGGTATGTGTGACTTTATTAACGCTCAACATGTTTTATTCATCATCGTCATCATCATCATCACGTTTATAATATCATGTAGCTTTTCCAATATTACACCTGGTGTAGTTTCTTAAAAAAAAAAAAATGCCAATGTCCTAAAGTTGGTTAATGATTTTAGTTTGCATATATCGATTTCAGGCGTGTTCCTACAAGATAGGCGAACTGAAGATCTGGGAACTTCGCAGAAGAGCGGAGAAAGCCCTGGGTAAGGCATATACGAATTCGTAAATGTGTTCATATGTTCATACTTTCTCTTTGTTACACACTGGTTTCTATGACCAGACGACGCTTAGTCCTTGTATCATTAGTGACGTATTCTAAATATATGATGGCTGTCAAAGAAGCGCTTCTGTTACAACCCTCTTCAAAAATGGCGGTCGAGTCGACTACGTACCTGTGCACTTTAACCCCATTCCAGCTAATCCAGAAAGTATCCATCTACATGCTTTTTATGCAAGCGTTTTAAATACGCGCATCCGTATGCAAATAAATGTCAGATTGAAATGCAACGGTGTTGTAAAACAGGTATTCAAACAAAGCTTTTCTTTATATTATATATGTTTCTGACTTTTTTTTCTGAAATACTCCCTGACCACCTAACATGATGTGGCCAAGGTGTGCTGTGGTTGGCAATTCCAGTGCTTCGTTCTGTTCCTGTGCTTAACATCTGCACTGTTGTAGGTCCGGCGTTCGACCTACGAGACTTCCACGAAGTCCTGCTGCACCTTGGGTTTGCACCGCTCTCTCTGATGGAGGAAGAAACTGACAACTACATCCGGAGAGTGAAAGCGACTTCCGGGGAACAGAAGGTGACGTCTGCCGTGCTGTTGGTCAGCATGGCGTGTTTCTTTGCATTAGCTTAACATTGTCCAACACATTGGTGCTTCGCTGGCTTGCAACGTCCCTGCGGTCGACAAGTGATTGCATTCCCACTTTATCTTGTAAACATAAAGTGGGAATGGTAAATCCAAGTTTTGAGTCAAACTAGGCTAATTGTAATTCTGGCTTTATGCTTATCAATGGTTTAGCCATATGCATTGTGCTGCTGTGAAGTTATATAATACATTTGTATTGCCATTTGTCCAAGCATCGTCGACTGGTTCGGTGTCGGGACGATTCATACTGGAGACGATACGTGCCCGGAATGTTTCTCACCCAGAGTTGTGCCCGAGACAAACTGTCCCGAAGTCAATTCAATACTTGGTGGGACGATTAGCTATGACTAAAGAAAACAACACAACAAAGACCGTCAGCATGTTGAAGGAGACGGGACCGTTACATATCAAATTGGCAGAAGTAATATTGTTAATTCGATCTTATAATTCAACAGATGTATGTATAATTGAAAGATAATGAAATCTGCTACACACATTAACCATTATGATCACGCGTTGCTATTAACAAGAATGACAATAATGCCTAGGAATGCTTTACTCATAATAACTGTTTTTACCTTTCGTATCTATGCTTAAATATAAACAGTTTGCATAAACTGCATTTTTATGTATTTTTAATATACGACGGTTTTGGGGGAAAGTTGACCTCGTGAAACATAGCAAGCTAAAGATGCAATCTGCATTGAATACAAGATAAAAACACAGTTGTTACAAGTCGGCAGCAGGTCTAAGACAAAGAAGGTCGACGAAGACGTAGATATCCAGTTTCTTGGATAAATCGGTTAGCAATGAAACTACTGGTCGGCAGACATCTCAGTAAATGGACATCCAACTCGGTTCAAACAAGACACTGCCTGGCAACTGCCCCTTTGCGAAGAATAAAAGTTGTTGACCACTTTCATCACGTCCTTTGGTACATTTGCACCTGAGATCTTCCAGCGCTACATGTCGCACATGTAAAAAGATGGAGTCGTCTGTCATATCCTGCATTACGGTATAAAACAGGAACACGACGAAAGAGTGAGAGCGGTCCTGCAGCGTCTACTAGAAGCTGGTCTTACACTAAACAGGAAGTGTGAGTTCTCCTGGACGTCCAAGTTCCTGGGCCACACTGTCCGTGTTTCGTGAATCGAAGTTGACCCAGACATCAACAGCAATCAAAGATTTCCCAGCACCATTCAATTTTACAGAGCTACAGCGCATTCCGGGGATGATCAACCAGCTTAGGACTCGTCCCGGCTGTACCTACACTGAACGAACCGCTTCGCCCACTACTCCACAACAGTCAGTGCGTGTGGAGAGACTCAACAGCAAGCTTTCGAACATGCTGCTCTCCACAGAAGTTCTTGCCCACATCGCATCACACATTGACCTAGGTCCACGAAAATACTCAGCGACAATGCCATCAAAAATACATTTCAAGATGCGTCATCCAACCTGCAGCAACGCTAAATCTCTCAAATGTAAACGGCACAGAAGTCCTACAAAGAATGCACCTCCCATATAAGGGAGTATTATCTATAAGGCTGGTCCACATATCAGCCAAACTCTGTCAATCTGTCATCACTTGGAACATCGCGGGTACCTCACGGTGGATGACGACATAGGCCCTACGCGTGCATTATGAAAGGATAGCGAGGTAACGTGTTATTCGCCTAGAGATCGCTATCCACAATGCACACGGTAATCCACACGAAACGACTTGTCTGGCATACCGGTTTTTTATAGAAGTGACTGCTATTAAAAATAACATTCATTCGTGCGCACATATCCAACATTTATTTCGTCGCAAATATTCACAATAAATTATATTGTACAGACAATACATAAACTATATTACGTAGACATATCGCTACGCGCACACAAAGCTGTGGAGAACATCTGATAATGTTCGGTGTTGATACACAAAATACTGTTTCGGAACATGTCTAACTTCACGCTATGTGACAAATACATCCTGTAAAATACATTATATGTGTTTGTATGCAACAGATACGGCTGATAATACGTCCGAAGCAGACCAACTGTCTATTATGACGAGTTGTGAACTATCTATTAGTTACAGTCTGCCTCGATAAACCAGCCTCAAAAAAGTACACGCGTTCACTGTAATTGTTAATTATAGGCTTACATGCTTAATTTCTAAAATAATTATTCTTTGGTATCAAAGCAAACATAAATCTGCTCTTTATATTTGCGCCTAGAATAATGTCTCAGATTTCACTTATTTGTTTGCCCGGCCATTGTAGTTAGACAAACACAAATTAAGTAGCAACTTGCCAGTGGCTACTGATATCACCGCTGATAATTATGAAATATTTGTTAGTGTGTCAAGGTGATGCCAGACCCCCCCAATTACATATGTATAACTCTCATACATGACAGAAACGTGTATCGTTTGCTCTCCAACATATCCAGCTTATTTTTAAATATTTATCTTTCTATATAATTATCTTGATTTAAAACCATTAAGTAGGCGTTGTAAGTCAATAAAGAAAAGGCTGTGGTAGGGATCTCGACCATCTCTCACCTATTTTGGGGGCCTAACATCTCCTACCTATATTGGGGGCCAACCTCCCACCAATTTTTAGGACAAACATCTCACCTCACACTTCCTGCCACACCCCGTCAATAAACAGGTTTTATGATATTCATATTTGATGTTACAACTATTCATGACTGCACATTTCATAAAGTAATAATTTCTGACACTTATTAAAACGAATTAAAAGAACGACAACTGCTAAACACGTAATAAAACATCTTACCGAAAAACTAAAATAAATAACATTTTCACATAACAGTAAACCACACCTACGTCACATCCACACTGACACAAAATATACATTTTCTAATGTACCAGCTGTGGTAGAGGAGCACGTGTAAATGAGCAATCCATGTCCACAGTGGTTGCTGCTGCTGCTGCTTTCATGCTACGTTTAGTCACGAGCAAATATCAGTCTGGGTAATTAGGTTTGGCAGCCAAAATTGGGCCCCTCTGAACTGATCTGCTTAAATAAAACAGTTGTTGCTTCCAAAGGTAGTCTCTTGACAATGCAATTCCTTTTTTAGAGCAGTAAAGATGAAACAGAGCAAATACTAGAGATAAGTATGCAGATACAAATATTAACTGATCAATACATAATAATAATAATATATAGTGTACACTGTTTTAGTTAGGCAGCAAGTGAATTATCACAGAATTATAATAGTATTGATATTACTGTTTAGTACACATAAGTTAAATGCAATAAACCAGGGGTAAATTTTATATAAGTGAGACCAATTGTGGCCGCCGAAACTGGTCCCCTGGACTGATTTTTGGTGCAGACCATTTTTATTGTGACACTGCTGCTGACAATAGACCAAGCATGGAAAGCAACAAGAGGACATTGGTTAACACACTAAAATATTTGGCATGCCAATATTATGCACATTCTGAGATCAAGGTAAAACATATGCACTGGCTAGCCATCAACTCCACATCGACTCCCCTTCCTGGTCAACAAATTGATTCCTTTACATTACATACAGCAATATACACCATAAATATATCTATATAAAATAACAACTAGACAACATCTAACACATGTATACCAGCGTTCTTGGAGCATGTTCTGTGCACATGTGTGTAAATTAATAACAACTGCACACTACTGTGAACCCAGAATTAACCTATGTTAATTTAACAATGACACTACAGTACTGTATCATCTGTCTTACACTGGAATGAATTGATGTAAAGAAAGATAACATAAGTATACATGCTGTACATTATAGACAATACAAAACATGCAGTGTTCCACAGACATATTGCCATGTGACAATATTTTAAACAGACATTACAACACCACTCTACTAGTGGAATAAACACTTGCAACAAAGCAATCTGCCAGTGGTAGTGGAAAATTTCTTTGCAAAAATATTATTAAACAATATTAAACATTTGTAACAGGCAGTTTGACCACGCGATAGAGGCTGTGAGACTGAAGTAGTAACGACACAATGCACTGATGTTCACAAATGTTTGGAAAATATGGAACAATTTTACATATTTTGCGCTTTGAAATTGACGAAACATTGAGGCAAGTATTATGTGAACACAGTAAATAATATTTAGAAGACGAGTTGGATGTGTAGTAGCTATTCAGAAGGCGTAAATTGACAAACATATTCTGAACATTGTCGTCGAACAGAATGTTTTCATCCACTGGGTAGGTGATCTCTTAAAACCCTTATGAAAATATACCATGGTATTACGATAAACCATGACATTACACGGTAAACTGTGGAATACCATGGTTTGCCTGTTTCAAAAACACCATGGCATTTTACAGTGGCTTCCCTGTTTCAAAACAAAATGGATTACCATGGTTTCAATGGTATATCATGGTATTTTACTATGGCTTACCTTGATTTACCAGTGTTTACCTGTTTCAAAACACCATGTTACACCATGGTATTTACCATGGTATATTTTCATAAGGGAAAGAAGAATCAAAGGGTATGCAGCTAGTGTAGAAATATGATGCACTAGACTACAACACTCTTGTCATCAACATGACTGCAAAACGACTGAATGATGTTATAGTAGACTGTGATTATCATGTCTGTTTCAGTCATCATCAACATGACTGCAGAATGACTGAACGATGCTGGGGATGTGCAATAAACATCATTCATACATGTAAATTACATGAATATTTAACACTAAACTCCCATTGTCAAATTTACATGGCCCTATCATCAGAACTCAACAGAACAGTGATCTGAGCCTTCATATCATGTAGAACTGCCAGAGTGCCTCTTACTACTAATATTTACCCTTCTGCCAATCTTAATTTACCACAGTTTCGCAATGGACTAGAAAACACATGATGCCTGCAGCCTGCATGTTGTCATTCTGCACTGAAGTAGGAGGTCTGCATGGAATATAGCTTGTCAATGGGGTTCACAATAGGGGTGTGGTTGGGTTGTGACTCCCTTCCCATCACCAGGTTGTCGAGGTCCTCCACACTGCTGTCCATGCTCACTATACTGTCATACATGTTGTCAGCCATCGTGTCTGACGAGTACACCCCTGCAACACACAACACTCACACATACTAGCGATGACACATACATGACACACAGTGGCGATGACACATATTAGCGGCGATGCTTACTGACGATGATGCTTACTGGTGAAGACACTTACTGGCAATGACACTTAGTAACGATGGTGGTACTACTATTACTACACTGCTGGACATTGGACATGGTACTACTTACACTGTTGGACATTGGACATGGTACTACTTACACTGCTGGACATTGGACAGGGTACTACTTACACTGTTGGACATTGGACAGGGTACTACTTACACTGTTGGACATTGTACAGGGTACTACTTACACTGCTGGATATTGGACATGGTACTACTTACACTACTGGACATTGGACAGGGTACTACTTACACTGTTGGACATTGGACAGGGTACTACTTACACTGTTGGACATTGTACAGGGTACTACTTACACTGTTGGACATTGGACAGGGTACTACTTACACTGTTGGACATTGGACAGGGTACTACTTACACTGTTGGACATTGTACAGGGTACTACTTACACTGTTGGACATTGTACAGGGTACTACTTACACTGTTGGACATTGTACAGGGTACTACTTACACTGTTGGACATTTGACATGGTACAACTTACACTACTGGACATTTGACATGGTACTACTTACACTATTGGACATTGGACATGGTACTACTTACACTGTTGGACATTGGACATGGTACTACTTACACTGTTGGACATTGGACATGATACTACTTACACTGTTGGACATTGGACATGGTACTACTTACACTGTTGGACATTGGACATGGTACTACTTACACTGTTGGACATGGTACTACTTACACTGTTGGACATTGCACATGGTACTACTTACACTACTGGACATTGCACATGGTACTACTTACACTACTGGACATTGCACATGGTACTACACTGCTGGTAGGACATGCATCACCTTCCACTGGCCACACTAATACAACTAAATATGTTATTCCTAAATGTGATCACCTTCTCTGACAAGTCACAAAACAAATTATCATATTCGACCTATTAGTATTAAGCAAACAGTAAGCTTGAAAATAATTTGGGGCGCCAAAGGCCAAAGATAGGTCATGAAATCTATTCTAATAAGTTTCTTTCTCAAGACGAGGGAACTGGTTTACACCAGATGGCACCACTTGTCATTCATTCCATGCTAGATGGCGCCACACTATCTCATAAACAATGCTTGTTAATGGTGTGCATTGAGAAAGCTTGTCGTTTCGAGTTGGAGACACATATTTCGGTCAATCATCTATGGTTACCACATCAAACACTGGAGAAAAGCTATCAGTGGTGAGGGAGGCAAAAATCAGAAAGACAGATGATAGTATCCATTCTAAAAGACAAATAGTCATGAAGGACACATCTCAATGGAAGGGATTGGCAAGAGATTCAATGAAGGCATTGCCACAGATTAAAAAATAAGGGTACCGTATTCGACCAATTAAGCGTACATGCCCTAATTAGCGTACACCCCCTTTTTAATCAGCAGAATTATTGTAATTTGACTAGTGTGGAATAACTGAACTGTCCCCATTTGGTGTTAACAATTGATACAACTTTTCAGTTGTTCTACACTAGTCACCAAATGACACTGGTGTTAAACAGTTACCTTATTGTCTAGAGAAAACAATTTTGGTGTACGCTTATGAGAACATTCCTTAAAATTTTTCTATGGCCCAATTACTGTTCAAGCGTACTGTACCCTTATTATGTTGAATACGATATACAGTGTTAGGGTTTGTAGGCTTAATAGGTCAAAAACAGTATATGGCCACCTCAGACAAACACACTTAGATACTATTAGGAGTTGTCAATTAAGACCTGGCTTGCTAATTACTGCTTTCATTTCTGATCCTTCAAATAAGCTTGTTGCTACAGATATCTAGACAATGTCACCTATCTCGGATTAGATGGCAAAGCAGTTACCTTGTGAGTTAGTGGTGTTAAAGGGAGTCAAACGTGACCCAAATTCTTGTTGGTCTTCACTTGTTGGTGGCAGAGCTATACATAAGCCAAAAGCATGCTGTTAGACAAGCAATTCAATATATTTATATACAGCATGCATGCAAGATTGACCAGCCTCCTTCATATGTTAAGTGGACTCCACGTAATATAATAACTTCAGTCTAGAGCAGAAATGGGGAATGATTCCTTCCAAGTAATTTATATTATATATCTACTAAACAGCTGATCTTGCTATTTGCCATTCTGTTAAGTGGAGTCCAATCTATGTCTGAAATATAATTGAATGATATAATTATTTTGTGTTGCCAATAATAACTTTGTTGCTGCTTGAACCTGCCTACCCCTTTACATCAATTGTTTAATCTATAATTCTCGGTGAAGTGGAAATAACTGATGATATTCTGGAATATTTATCGCTGATTTCAGTTTCAAGCAAATGAATATCAGATCATTAGTAAAAGCAAAAAGCATTAAAGTTTGCTAGCAAATATACGATGTATATAATATGTTGCATCATACCTAAATCTGTTTTATATGATGATGTGTATAATAATAGGACTGCATTACAATCTTGAATTTTTATAACATTAGTTCTTCATTACAACCAGACGGCATTTATATTCACATTGTATTATATAAAAATTAATTATGTGTAATGCAGAATTTGTCATTTAACTTATACTTGTATAGAATTTGTGTTTAATTTACTCTAAGTATAACTGGATTTTAAATGTTGTGATCCTACCAGTAAATGTATGACGCCAATGATTTTGGAACAGTAGAAGTCTTTGTATTGCAAAAACATTTTCTCTTACCTGGCTTACTCTCTGTCTGTGACATAGATCCATCTGGAAACATACACAACTCATACTAAATACCACAAACACCCTATGTTTATTGAAGCAATTGTCACTTGGCAATGAATGAGACTTTCTACATTGTTTTGATAGTTCCAATGCATTTATTCATGTCACTGCATAGTAGCACCATTAACTGATGCACAAATTGTGCATCAAAGACACAACAAGATTCGAATGCTGCCACAACCAGCAAATCGTTGAGCACATCGTCAACCACTGCTGCATGTTCATCTTCAGCGGAGGAATTCCCAAAAAGCAACTGAGTTGATCAACAACCTCAAAATACAACTGTGAAACTCTGCTCTATCCATACGAAAGAACTTTGTGTAACTGTAATTGTTAGCCTGTTGTGTCACATACATCTTTAATTAGCTAGTAACCTAAGGGATATACGAGTAGAATAAACTCACCTGAACTGTCTTCATCTTTCTTCTTCTTGTTTTGTTTACAGTTGTTGTTGTTGTTATTGTTATTATTTGTTTTGCCATTGCTAGTTTTGCCGTTCTCGTTGCCCAGAACCTCCTGTTGTTGTCTTCTCGCCAACTTTTTTACCTGTCAATGACAATGACAGAGTTAGCATACAGTGGGCTTACTTCCCACGTAATGCTAAAACAGAAATAATTTTCAGATCACTATCAATATTAACAACCTTGTCCAGCACGAGGCACCATAATATTACAATAGTGTTTCACTTGTCCACCAGGTGGCACCACATATATGCAAAGTACTATAATAAATAATTAGTGATACAGTTGAAGGCATGTTTGTTTGCAATGTTAAAGTGAATACCACAAAGCTACATTTAGTTACAATTAGTGTTGCACTATCTGACAGGCTGAGCGAGATTTTAGAGAAGGCACAGTCTCTGAATGCTTTGAGGCATGTAGTGGGCAACAAAACCACGGAACTGGATCACAGGAAGCACATGTATTGATAGACACTGAGAAGTTCTGATGCGAGTGGTGCTAGTCTATGGAGTACCTTGAAGGTGACGAGAAGACCTTACCTTTGCACGCTGGTTCTGAAACCACACCTGTACCACCCTCACTGTCAGCCCCGTCTCTGCCGCCAACGTCTCTCTCACCTGCAACACATTGACAGATCCTGTCATATCTGCTTCAGCAAATTATCATGGAACCTTCTAGAATATACATATAATATATATATATATATATATATATATATATATATATATATATATATATATATATATATATATATATATATATATATATATATATATATATATATATATATATATATATATATATATGTATCTCTGTCACCTGCAACACATTGATAGATGCTGTCATATCTGGGCCTGTGGTTATAAACCGTACTCAACTCAATTGAGCATGGTTTCATGCTCAAGCCTCGCTTTCACACTACCTGATGGAATACGACATTTGTGAATGATTTTGTTTAATGGCTCAAACTGCACTATTTAACGAACATTTGCCAAACGTAACTGCAGCAGCGACAGACACCGCAAAACAAGTGATAGTTTACTTTTAGTTGCGGCTATTTTGACGACGGGGACCATTCATTTACAGCTGCTGCAGAACATTATATTTCAACTGCCGAGTCAGAGTCACGATTCACACGAAATGTGTCTACAGAAATTGAAATTATGTGGTTTAGTTGAACGATTTATAATATGCCATACTGGACATTAAGGCATACCAATACGATATATGCGAAGTGTGTGTGTGCTGCAAAATAAAATTATTCCGTGAACTGCCAATGCCAATGTCATGGCCATGGCAATTGCCAATACAGCCACTTCGTTTTGTCACTGTAAAGAATTAGGCAGTGATTTAAAACATTTCGCCAGTTTTGAGTTGGGAATATAGCAAATAATATATAATTACGTGTTTATAACATAATATAGCTAATCTAAATATTATATCAACTGGATTAAGCTTACATACCATGCTATATTTATATTATTCATGCAGCCCGACCCCAGGCCAGGGCGAAGGATGTATGTATATGAAATATACAAAAAAATTGCTATCCCAGGCCAAGGCAGCTATAGCCTAGGGGTAGGACTTCACATAGTGGGTGCCCTTTGGAAGTAGAATATACATGCAAAATATGCAACGCACACATCAAGGATAATGTAACACTTGTGTTGTTGAGTTTTTTTAAGAGATTGTTCAAATTGAACAATGTGTAAGAAAAACCTTCCATATGTCTATATGTAGGCTACCGCAAAAAGTAAAATTGTAGGTTATTGATGTTAAACATAATGCTGTTCTAGCCTTACTTCTCCAATGCCGCAGGAAATCTAAGAACGAACTAGTGCAGGTGACAAACTACAGCTGTAATATAGTGTTTACACCTTTCCTATAATTTATAGTAAATGCAAATTTTCCAAATAATAGATACAAAGATATCACGACTTTTCTTAGACAAAGAAGAACATCATACTTTGGGAAAAGTATGTGATTGGAATATAAAGTACTGGCAAATATAGCTATACAATGATTAAGAGGCATGCCACACTAAACTAAGCAAGGTGTTAGTGAAAACAGCGACATGTGTAGTGCATATACCCAGGGCGTATGTAATATAATACTAATAGTAACATATGCTGCATATATTGTCTTGTGCAGTAACCTATTTCAAATATAACTTAATTTTTGATAAATTAAATAATATATGTTATGGAAATAATGATTCCATATAGTAGATAGTGTGCACATTAAAAGTGCAAATAATATATTCACTTGGGCACTCTCATCATAATTATTATTATTAAGAATTACCACTACAAATCAATGATAACATAGCTTACTCTTTCAGTTTACACTTTACTGTTTGATATTGTATTAGTACTATATTTGTTTTATTATCTATAAAAATATTAATCATTAAGGAGTAATACAAACCTTTCTATGATATTCAATGAAATCCGTTTTAGCATATCGTCTATTAATTTCAATAATTTTACTCTGTAATACTACACCCATATAAAAGATAGGCTGGACTAAAATTATAGACTACTAACAGTGGGTAATCCACGCGACACAAACATGTGACACCCGACGTCAAAACTAAGCCTAGGCTAAGGGGGCAAACAAAATTAGTTGTTAACACCACTATTTCTTAGTTTTGACAAATACTTCAGTTTCTGGGTTCACTGCGCAACAATCTAAATACTTCACTGTGTACCACACAGAGTCTTCTACGTGACTCTGACGTATGGTTCCACCAGACAAGTGTATAGACTATAGTTCAAGTGTATAGGTACATCATGATCTGAACAGAGTAGTTTTTACATATTCAGTACACATAGAATGTTCAAAACTATGAAACTGAACCTTTGTCTCACAAAATGTTTATTTTTGTACTCCTCTTTCCAGTATGTATGTATTGTTACACGCATGTATAGATTATGGAAACAATGGATATTCTAATGAAATATTAAAACAAAATATAATGAACCATGGATTTAGGTAATGTCATTATTGTTTACCTTTGACAACATAAATATAATATATTTTTGTAACGAAATTGATGTTATATTAACACTTGCATTCATTAAAAAAGCACAACTTATCATGTTCCTCGGTACATTTCCAGAAGTTCTAGTTACCACGCCGTAAATGAACATGGCAAACATAATTAGGCTGCCGAATCGCTTAGTTGGGGCATAATCTTAGCCTGGCTGCGAGGTATTACTTTTTTAGACAGTTTTATCTTGTGATTCGTCTCGTTCTGTCTGTTAAATCGTTCACTGTGTGCTCGACTTTCCACATAGCGTGTGATATTAGTGATGGGTTGATTTTTCTCAGGCGCTTTTTCCCGCAAAAGAGACGCTTGCAGCCGAAATTCTTCGTCCACCACTGTTTATATGCGGAAGTATGTTTGTTATCTTTTTCAAAAAGAGAGTTCCACTTGGCCGCTTGTGCATTTGAAAAACCCGCGTCATTTTGTACTCAGCTGAGTACGTACTCAAGACGTTTTATAACCTCGGTTGAGCACGAAAACTCTGGTGAGCATGAAATCTCAGACTTGAGCACAGACTTGAGCTCGAGTTTGAGTACGGTTTATAACCTCGGGCCCTGCTTAAGCAAATTATCATGGAACCTTCTAGAATAAACATATAATATATATATATATATATAATACACACACACATATATTATATATATATATATATATATATATATATATATATATATATATATATATATATACATACATATACATACATATATATATATATATATATATATATATATATATATATATATATGTGTATATATATATGATATATATATATATATATATATATATATATATATATATATATATATATATATATGTATATGTATGTTATATATATATATATATATATGTAATATATATATACATATATATATATATATATATATTTATAATTCATACAATACAATATCCTTAATAAGCTCTGTCCTTTACATAATTAATTAATGATAGCATTGTAAGTAATGTATAAAATAAACATCTGTGAATAAAAAAGATTAAAAAAAATATGCATATATAAATAGTTAATAAGTTGATATGGCATAGGAAAAGTGGATGAAATATTTAAATTAGAATAAACACAACATAAAATACTGATGTCATAATTTCAGCATTATTAAAATGGATGATGAAAAAAATTATGTATTGTAGTGTTCTATACCACGTGTGGTTTTGCACATGCAAGATTCAGGAAATAACAACAGATACGGCGACCGAGAATCAACTGTGCTACAGACACACGTGGATGCCTGCTGTCAACCACTACAGGAGACCAAAACTAATAACTCCAGCAGCGGACATCTCCAGCATCGCCATATGAAATATTGTGTAATATAAGCTGTGCAGTGTGACATGGCAGCAGTTTCCTTCCCCAGTCTCTATCGCCCCTAGGTCTCCCATATTGAACATTAATATAACTGGCAGAGCTGAGCTGTCAATTAATCAGTAGAAGATGGCTGTATGCAGACCACAAACTGTGCAGTGTTTCAGTGAAGCAAAGATCAATAACAGGGTGACCTGAAATATCTTTATCAATTGCTTTGGCAAAAAATTGGGTCATCAAAACAACTTTTTTATTAAGTGTGAAGTATGCATTTAAATGGAAATTGACATTACCTTAAAGACCTTTCCTCAATTCCATTTTTTAGGCTCGTTTTAGAATCATTTCGCAAAAAAATTAAACCTATCTAGTATCCACTATGACTTAGTCATAGCTAGCTCATTTGTGCAATGGGGTTATTTAGTTTTGATGAAATCATCGGACAAACTATTAAATTATTTTTTACTACGTCTGGGCAAAATCCAGGAAGAAAATGGCAAAATTGCTCTATATACAATAGCATAAGGCTATTCACACTTACGCTTGTTACCAGATATAACGATCGAAGTCAATTCTTTCTTGATTTTAACAAAAGTATACTGTCTTTTATTAAACAAACAAAGCATCTTTCTTAAGCTGTTCACACACAATAAATTTAAACATCACCAAACCTGATTGGGCTACATGAATGGTGGAGAGAGTTTCAATTGTTCTATTTCTTCACAGCTTCTGCATCGTGACTATTTTCGATAAACCTAGACCAAAATGGCTAAGTCGTCTGATGACACTACTGTGGTGCACTTATTGTTTATTAACGGAGTTATCATGAATGCCAAACATATTTCCTATATCAACTTGCACGTTTGACTCAGCAAGACTGAAGTGCTGGTGTGTACACAAGACAACATGATTTCAAAGCAAAATGGCAAATAGAGCATGTTTACACACACTTAGTGATGACATCTGTCCAGCAAACACACAGGTGCTGTTGTAGTGCACTGCACTTTATACAAATCAGAGAAACTTATTCCACTCCGGAAATTGTTAGTATTTCACTCTTTACTATGGTGTCAACTATTAATCTTTCTGCTTACAATGTTACTTTTAGTGTTAAAAGTGGTTACCAGGTTTATTCTACACAAGTTAGGGCAACCATACAGACATGCATGCATATATGCACACTTGTACACATGCACGCCCTCACATGCACACATGGCTGTATGCACCTCATTGGAATAATCGGTTTAAATACTTAAACGTTCAAACTATTTTTTTAAGAATTCAAAACTAATACATCTCTGCAGTAACAATCATCAGTAGGCTTTACTGAAACCAATGATTTTCTTGTTTGTATTTTAGACGGAACACAATTAATTAAGATAAATCCTCTCTTGATGAAGCATGTTTGTAAACAAATCTTATTTTCCTGAAACAAATTGGTGGGAGGGGGGGGCAGACAACAAATAAACTCACCTTCCGACATGGCTTTGGGTTGACTTCGAAGGAGCCTTTAAACTTCTTCCTCTGACTCGTTGTCAGAATAGTCCGGGGTCGCTTGGGACCTTTTGGTGTGTCTGTGTCATTGTCATCAATACTGCTGTCGTCCTCAGCTGCAACAACAACAGCAACAACACCTACAACAACAGCAACACTCACAACAACAACAACAACAGCAACACTCACAGCAACAGCAACACTTACAACAACAGCAGCAACACTCACAACAACAACACAACACTCACAACAACAACACTCACAACAACAACAACACTCACAACAACAACAGCAACTCTCACAACAACAGCAACACTCACAACAACAACAACAACAACAGCAACACTCACAACAACAACACTCACAACAACAGCAACAACAACAGCAACACTCACAACAACAACAGCAACAACAACAGCAACACTCACAACAACAACAGCAACAACAACAGCAACACTCACAACAACAACAGCAACACTCACAACAACAACACTCACAACAACAACAGCAACTCACAGCAACACTCACAACAACAACAGCAACACTCACAACAATGATAACTCCTTTGTACATTCATTATGTATGCTGCCCTGATAGGCTTTATTAATGTGAATATCATAGTTATGTGCCTTATCTATGATTAGGTAATGGTGTCTGGATATTTTGTCAATGGAAATTTTTTCAGCCATAATTTTTTTTTACATTTTAAATATTTTATCTATGTTTTAGTATATGAAGAAATACATGTCTATTAGGAAAATGTATTTTCGTGAAATATCCTGTTTTTGTATGTAACATGAAACTAATTACATAAGTTAAGAACTATAGGACATGGGAAACATGTATTGGCTGTATTCAATATTGGGAAGTACAAAACTGCATGTAATACTAGCTAATACAGAACTAAATACTAACATTTAGAGCTAAACGGTTACGGGCACCAGCCGTTGGCTGTGTTTAATACTAGCTAACACAGAACTAAATACTTACATTTAGGGCTAAACGGTTATGGGCACCAGCCATTGGCTGTATTTAATACTAGCTAATACAGAACTAAATACTTACATTTAGGGCTAAACGGTTATGGGCACCAGCCATTGGCTGTGTTTAATACTAGCTAATACAGAACTAAATACTAACATTTAGAGCTAAACGGTTACGGGCACCAGCCGTTGGCTGTGTTTAATACTAGCTAACACAGAACTAAATACTTACATTTAGGGCTAAACGGTTATGGGCACCAGCCATTGGCTGTGTTTAATACTAGCTAACACAGAACTAAATACTTACATTTAGGGCTAAACGGTTATGGGCACCAGCCATTGGCTGTGTTTAATACTAGCTAACACAGAACTAAATACTTACATTTAGAGCTAAACGGTTATGGGCACCAGCCATTGGCTGTGTTTAATACTAGCTAACACAGAACTAAATACTAACATTTAGGGCTAAACGGTTATGGGCACCAGCCATTGGCTGGGTTTAATACTAGCTAACACAGAACTAAATACTTACATTTAGGGCTAAACGGTTATGGGCACCAGCCGTTGGCTGTGTTTAATACTAGCTAACACAGAACTAAATACTAACATTTAGAGCTAAACGGTTATGGGCACCAGCCGTTGGCTGTGTTTAATACTAGCTAACACAGAACTAAAAACTTACATTTAGGGCTAAACGGTTATGGGCACCAGCCATTGGCTGTGTTTAATACTAGCTAACACAGAACTAAATACTTACATTTAGGGCTAAACGGTTATGGGCACCAGCCATTGGCTGTGTTTAATACTAGCTAACACAGAACTAAATACTTACATTTAGGGCTAAACGGTTATGGGCACCAGCCATTGGCTGTGTTTAATACTAGCTAACACAGAACTAAATACTTACATTTAGGGCTAAACGGTTATGGGCACCAGCCATTGGCTGTGTTTAATACTAGCTAACACAGAACTAAATACTAACATTTAGAGCTAAACGGTTATGGGCACCAGCCATTGGCTGTGTTTAATACTAGCTAACACAGAACTAAATACTTACATTTAGGGCTAAACGGTTATGGGCTCCAGCCATTGGCTGTGTTTAATACTAGCTAACACAGAACTAAATACTAACATTTAGAGCTAAACGGTTATGGGCACCAGCCATTGGCTGTGTTTAATACTAGCTAACACAGAACTAAATACTAACATTTAGAGCTAAACGGTTATGGGCACCAGCCATTGGCTGTGTTTAATACTAGCTAACACAGAACTAAATACTTACATTTAGGGCTAAACGGTTATGGGCTCCAGCCATTGGCTGTATTTAATACTAGCTAACACAGAACTAAATACTAACATTTAAAGCTAAACGGTTATGGGCACCAGCCATTGGCTGTGTTTAATACTAGCTAACACAGAACTAAATACTAACATTTAGAGCTAAACGGTTATGGGCACCAGCCATTGGCTGTGTTTAATACTAGCTAACACAGAACTAAATACTTACATTTTGGGCTAAACGGTTATGGGCTCCAGCCATTGGCTGTATTTAATACTAGCTAACACAGAACTAAATGCTTACATTTAGGGCTAAACGGTTATGGGCACCAGCCATTGGCCGTATTTAATACTAGCTAGCATATAACTAAATACTTACATGTAGGACTAAACGGTAAAGGGCACCAGCCATTGGCTGTGTTTAATACTAGCTAACACAGAATTAAATACTAACATTTAGGGCTAAACGGTTATGGTCACCAGCCATTGGCTGTATTTAATACTAGCTAACACAGAACTAAATACTTACATGTAGGACTAAACGGTGAAGGGCACCAGCCATTGGCTGTGTTTAATACTAGCTAACACAGAATTAAATACTAACATTTAGGGCTAAACGGTTATGGGCACCAGCCATTGGCTGTATTTAATACTAGCTAACACAGAACTAAATACTTACATTTAGGGCTAAACAGTTATGGGCACCAGCCATTGGCTGTATTTAATACTAGCTAACACAGAACTAAATATTTACATTTAGGGCTAAACAGTTATGGGCACCAGCCATTGGCTGTATTTAATACTAGCTAATACAGAATTAAATACTAACATTTAGGGCTAAACGGTTATGGGCACCAGCCATTGGCTGTATTTAATACTAGCTAACACAGAAATAAATACTTACATTTAGGACTAAACGGTGAAGGGCACCAGTCATTGGCTGCATTCAACTGTAGCACAGCTTGGGCATATTCCTTCTCAAAGTCGAGACGACAGTAGATGTGACCGTCTTTCATCACAAATTGTTCTCCTTTCTGTAGTCGGTGACCACATACGACACACATGAAGCAGCGAAGGTGGTAGATATTGCCTAATGCCCGCATCACAAGCTCATCTGACGGGATGAACTGTAGACATCCGCTACACTTTGTGCCATAAAACCTGAAAGATTACACAAAATCGTATAATAAAAATTCAGATAAAATTATTAATGGACATCACTTATAATAATAATAATGATCTTCTATAGCACGTATAACCACAGAAACCTGAGCTGAGAGGCACAATAGACCAGAACCATTTTAAAAGCATAATCATGAAAGGGGGACGTGCAAAAGCCATCATCTGAACAAGATTTATGGCGGAAATGCAATGAATGTCTTGAGTTTTTTTCAGAAGATATTATGCTGGCTAAACCTTAGTGTTTATTATTCTTTTATTATTACCTTAAAATCTTTCAAACAACAGTGTAACTGCTGCACACGATTCGTGTAGCACATAATAAACAGTGCAGAAAATCTCCCAAATAGCAACAACAAGAACCTTAACTTTTCTAGTTTTCAAAGTTGATCGCCTTGCATGAACCCAAGCAAGCACAGCTTTATGGAAGCTATTCTAAACATCTACTTGTTTAACCAGTCAAAAGAAGATCACAAGTACAATTTTAGGGCCTAAATAATTGTAGCTGAATATGACTAAAATATTGCTGTGTTCTGTGTGGTTCTAGGCTGTCCAAAAATCTCTAATGACAGCTTGTACACTTGACTAAATATGAATGTTGTCAGCATGAGGCCTTGCTATACACTCTTAGTGCACACTGGTTGCATGCATTGTATCAACCTTTATGCCACACTGTGCTATCTTCAATGGTTGTAGGTAGCTCTGTTATCAGCCACCAGCCCACATGACAGAAACATATAGTGACTAGGCACGGTCGCCAGTGGCCAGTCGGTTCCCACACAGTTAACACTGCTATCTGTCTGTCTGTGTGTCTGCACCAGCGCAGAGGCTACACAGTGACACACTTCTGTCAGTCATACAAAAACGTGTCTTATCCTAGGATTTCCAATTCATTGGAGATATTCTGAGATATATTCTACATCGGCAGTTGCCAATCTTTTTCACTTCAAGGCCCCCAAAATGTTCACCTTCTAGCTGAGACAACTAGTCCACCTGTGGGAAGCAGTGGCACGGTGGCAGAGAGCCAGACTGTTGATTGAGAGGACCGGGGGTTTCAGTTCACCCACTGCTGTTTTGAAACACCTCTGCAATTTTTTTCACGTCACATTGCCCGTGTCTTTTGAAAGAGACACTAAAAGGTGTTTGTCCCTTTCACCGTCACGACAGGGGAATAAACAATCCCACACAGGGAAATAGTAAAATATGTTTTGGACTCCCAGAGCTGGTGATCTCTATCGCTAAACTCATTACCTCCCAGTTTAGCTGTGATCAGCTGTTTAAGGAATATCCCATCAAGCACCATTTAAAGCTGTGTTTCACACAAAAAAATTACAGTTTGCCAAGAACCCTTCACAGCCCCATGGTCCCCAGTTTGAAAACTCCTGTTTTACATCTCAACTATTCAACACGGAAGTCTATATCTTTGATCTGAATGTCATATGCATTTCAGACCTTGCAACTTGACTTTATACTTTAGCAATTTGGTAATAATAATACACTATGACAACATGATATGTATTGTATTAATAATGTAAATGTTTTAATGTGTTTTGTAAAAATAAATATATTTATTAATTCATTCATTCATTCGTTCATTCAAAAGCGTGCCCCAGAATACATGCAAAGATATATGTAGGTAACATATTCCAAGAGAAACATGATTTCCACCAGACAACATCATATGTGCCACGAGTCCATTTCTTTCTAACTGAATCCAATTTCATTTGTAAATTAAGACCATGTGACGGAACCAAGATAAATTCTAGTATACAGTAACCGGGTACTTAGGGAGGGTGTCATTGTGACAAAAAGGGGACATCATTGTCACCAGCAACAGGTAGGTAGCGAAGCAGAAAATAAGACGTCACTAAACAGCATGCCTCCTGGACATTTTACAGATTCAATGACAGGTCTTTGTCAACACTGACTAGGGTGGAATGGATGTGTGTTTCTCCTTGCCCCAGGCGGCCTTAGTGATATCAAGCATGCAATGAAACATCAGCTCACAAATTGCCCTTAATGATATCTGGCTATAACTAAATGAGGCTATTGTTTTAGGTAACACCATTAGTATACAATGAATACACCATTTTGCATACCCATTTATTTTGATAAAATTCTTGCCTAACAAAAATCCACTTTCTATTTAAATAAAATAAAATAAATAGAAATGTATCTAATATTAATATACACTACTGTGAAACATGATTTAAATTACATTATCATTAACTGTATTCTCAGTAACATGACTTTAACAAGATTGTCACCCAAAGCAAGATGCTCCAGATGGCCAAGTGGACAAGAGTGCAACAATTTCTTTGATCTATAGGTAGGTGTCCCTTTAAGTGCCAGTTACATACACTTAGCAAATCTGATAATATCATAACTCAGTCCATTGGATGTAAGTGCATTCACACAGCTAGCATTAACACAATCAGTAGACAATTTTGTTCCATTCATTTATCGTCCTGTGTGAAAATTAACACTTTATTCAATCTACACTGTCCTTGTATCATGATACTTTGTGACCTTTAGTTCTTCTACCTTCTTTAAATCTGAAGAAAATGTTTCTATAAAAATCTTCATTACAATTTATTATTTTAAAAACTACTATTTGGTCTCCCATCAACCTCCTTGCTTCTAGTTTTGTCTAACCACACTCTATTATATATTTATCAACTAATGTCTCTGAATTCTTAAATCAAATCTATGATTACAATTACAAAGAACCTATTATGTACACAATAATTCAACTCCATACAAATACTGGTATTTATGGACATCTGCCCACATTATCAACCAGCAACAATGGCCTCAGTAAAAGGTGTATCCTCCCACTAAGCACAACCTCTATCATATCTGCACATGAAACAGATCTGATCTGTGCGATTGCTGACGTCCTTAGATTACTGGTGTAGCTGCAGTAAGATGTTCTGTGACATGATCACTAGTGACAGGCAGCACAACTGTGACAGCAGACAAAACAGATCTGGCTGAGATATACAGTTGTCAGATTACAGGTAGTTGCAACAACAGTGGACACTGATACATTAATGTCTCTCTATGGCTAATTACCCACAGACCCTCTCTCTTGCAAATCACTCTTGTGACCACTGATGCGGAAAATTATTCTCATGTGTGAAAATTACTATTTGATGGACTGATATGAAGAAAGATGACACCAGGCCAAACCAGAGCAGTGGAACAGGTGCTGGATTCTATGAACTTCTTATTCTGTCCACAGACAAGACAACAACTCTGTGGATTCTAGAGTGGAATGTTTTTATTGCGTAAACAGAGCCATGTTTGGCTCTGTTTATGCAATAAAAACATTCACAACAAAAACATAATTATATCAGAAAGTTTCAGAACAACAGTTTTAATCAAATTGTTGTCAGAATTGTTATTAACAGTTCAGTTTAGTTAATTGTGATACATCTGCGTTAAAAATATATACTTGTATCAAATTTTATATTTAATTTGGTTAATTTTTTATGTGAAATATAAATCTGTAATGAATTAAACTAATGCAAATTATGCATTTACAAACTAACAAATACAAATATATTTTACCCCGAGTCTAAAAACAGGCTGAACAAGAACATTATTAAGATGAATACATTAGATTTTATGAAACACTATACAGCACCCCAGAATAATTATTTGGATGGGGCGCTATATATAAAATCGGCTATCATTTGTTATTGTTATTATACAATTTCGAGTTACTACCCTAACATGAAATGCCATTTCCACAACAGGAATTGTCATCACTAAAATCACCCTAACATGCACAAAGCAAAGCCAACAATTTTAATGAATATTCATTAATGATAAACATGTTACTAAGTATTTCATTTCAGACTGAACAATTCCCAGTTAATGCTCATAAAGTAGATCTTCAATAATGCTTTATCTTCCATTTGCCCATTGCAGGGAGTTGCTGCCAATGAATCAATGCTATATTGGATGCAGCCGATACAAATGCCAATGAGGCCATCAGAAGACATTCCTAATGGTGACAACAGCACAAAGCTGCGCCACAACTCAGTGGCATCCAGTGACAAGGACATCTCACATCCACTTGATATTACACAGACTCCAGATCTCATTACTCATCCTTTGCAAATATTGCATGATCATAAAATGTTGTTTTATTTTGGGAATATATTGCTGTTGCAAAGCAGTTTCCAGCAAACATCAGTTTTAGCAACACACATGGCCTCTAAAATGTTTTGTAATTACAGTCCAACAATGTTTTGCAGAATTGTGGTTTTCAGATAACGTTAATATTAGCAAACTGAACATCAACATGAATAAAAACATCCTCTGAAATGTTTTCTAATTACATGGTATGCAATGTTTTTTGCAGAATTTGTCAGTTTCTGACAATATTCCAATTGTTTATTTTAGTACAGAAATGATAATTAAAATAAAGTTAAGTTGGTCTGTCTATAAAAAGGGGCATGACTGGTATGAAATATTACTACAGTTATAGTGTATAAAATATCTCAACCACATTGTTTCATTTTAATTACATAATATATCAAGAAAACAAATGAGGAGTAAAAAATAAACATAGATTTGTCGATCCACGTGTTAAGAATATGTGCAACATTTATAATTGACACTAGCATACCTATTCTTGTAATCAGTTTTAAATTCAAACTAACAATTAATCTACTTGGAATATTAAAATCTACTGTGATAATAAATATACTGATGCCACTTAATTGTAAACAAAGTGTCATTTCAGCTAAGGTACCAGTAGTGCATGTGAAGACGCAGTCCAATTAAATATATACAAACTCAAATTAATTATGATTAGTTTTCATTTCAATTATAATTACACTTATAAAATTGTGAATCATTCACAATTACACCATTAAAATTACATATGAAATATATGTTACCAATTGTTTACTCCCAAAGTTTATACAGTATATATGGCATGTATATGTTGCTGAATGTGTATATACGATTGATAAAAATGATTGAGACAGCTCGTTTGATAAATTTCTTATGTAGCAAATTGTATATCAATGATGATTAATTACAATATAAAATTGTAATTAATCATCATTGATGCAACTGTAGTAATTGCACAAAATAAATAAATTACAACTATGAAACAATTTCAAAACCAGAATTAATTACAAATACAGCAGTTACAGTTATAAACCTATTTCAAATCTAAGCTTTATTTCCAAGGTACTAGAAAAAGTTGTAGCAAGCTGTCTAAGGTCTCACATCAAGTCAAATTGTATGTCTAATGTATTACAATCAGCTTACTAACATTCCACAGAGACTGCTCTTTTAAAAGTACACAATGATTTCACTCTAAATATGGACAAAGGTAAAGTAACAGTGTTTACCTTGCTTCATTCATCTGCTGCTTTTGAAACTATTGACCATAACATACTCATTAAATGCTCGTCAATTTGATAAGTCATATCTGGCACAGCCCTGAGCTGGTTTTCCTCTTACTTAACTGATATATACCAAAGAGTGAAGTTAGCTAATTGCTTTTCAGAGGCCCTACCCACTTCATGTGGTGTTCCTCGGGGTTATATTCTTGGACCATTACTTTTTACTCTTTACACTACTCCACTAAGCTCAGTCATTGTTCCTTAAACCAACTCAGGGATTATCTTGAGAATGTATTCCACTGGATGACTGACAACAAATTTAAGTTAATTTCAAATAAAACAGAGTTTCTTATTATTGGTACATAGAGACAGTTTGGTAAACTTGATTGTTCCCCCCCCCCCCCCGAGACCTATGCTGAGCCAAAATTTCACACCAGCAGTTTCAGCACAGAATTTAGGAGTCACCTTTGATAGTAATTTTAATTTTAGACAGCATATTTCATTGACCTTCATTGTATTTGCCGGTATGTCTTTTGCTGTCACCAAAACTATTGCAACTGTTCTTGTTAGCAGTAGACTTGACTATTGCAATTTCTTTATCACAATATTGCTCTCAAGGACATCTTCAAATTTCAATGTGTGCAAAATTGTTTGGCAAGGGTAGTTAGTTACTCCTCGTTTCTCTCACTCCGCACTTCTTAATTCATTGCATTGGCTCCCTGTCCGATATCACATTATTTATACGATCTGTATAATTATCTGTCAAGCACTTTCATCCAAGCAACCAGGATATCTGCATTCACTGCTCACTCCTGCAAGACAGCCCAGACAGCATTGATCATTTAATTCTAATCTACTTTTTGTTCCCAGTGTTAAGAAAAATGTCGGAATTACAATTTTTCAGTTGCTGCACTGACCAGAAATATGGCAACATTTCGCCGTAAACTATAAACCTACCTGTTTAAACTTGCTTATCCTCCATAGCTCCCCAGTATACCAATCGAACTGCTTACAACTGGAACTGCTTATCAATTTTGAACTGCTTAACCCCTTTTGTTTTGGTGCACTGCCGATCTTGGGTCTCATGTGGGTTTTTGCGCAATAGAAATATTTTATATATCATTATTATTACAAATACTGCATTATGTCTGTAATAAATCACAAATACAGCATTTTGCCTGTACTCAATTACAAATACAGCATTTTGCCTGTAATCATTTACAAATGCAGCATTTTGCCTATAATCAATTACAAATGCAGCATTTTGCCTATACTCAATTACAAATACAGCATTTAGCCTGTAATCAATTACAAATACAGCTTTTTGCCTGTAATCAATTACAAAAACAATTACATAATTGGACCCTGCCCTGGTGCCTGTATTCCAAGGTCTGTCACTGCATGTAGAAGTCTTGTTGACTTGATACAACCCCTGGGAATCTGCCCTGGTCATAAGGCATGTGCAGGGCTACCATTTAATATTGGAATTCCTTTAGTGTTACATCTTACACTAAGTAGCACACAGGATTAATCAGAAGCATTCCATATGTTGTCCAGATACTGTAGCTACAATTACACACTGGTGTATTTTATATATTTCCATCTCCAAGCTAATGTTGACAAACAACCTACACCAGCGACCATGAATAAACAAGAGGATTTAACCACAAAGTCGAATAAAAGAATCAAGACTGGTCGTCCAGCGTTTAGAAGCTGTTTAGACAGTGCCTATTTGCTGTCCAAATATTGCACCTAGTCTAAACATAAACAAACACAACAGACAGCAGTGATTGCCAAGTTAGTGGCAACTTCAAAGGCTCACTGTTGGAGTCAGAAGAATAATTCCCCTAAGAATATGTAATAATAATATTATTAAAGAATCATGTAATTACGTTAAAAGGTGACAGTAATTGGCATTTAACGAGACATTTTCCCCTCTGTCATTCAGTCATTTACAAGATTTGTATTGACCAACCTCAACATTATAAATTAGTATTTTAGTGTACTATAATTCCCAATGTTTTCTGGTTAGATCATTAAATCATTGGATATATATATATATATATACATAATTTTTCAGGTATTTGATACAGTTTGTAATGCCCAATTATTATAACAAATTGAGCAAAGACCAAACCAAAATAGCAAAAAGGCTTGGTTAGAAACAAGGTTATATGAAAAGTTAATGCATAGATCTGACAAAATGGAAATATCATTAAAACAACCTCATTTAATTCGAAAAAGGCCTTTAAATAAACAACATAATGATGACAATGCTGTATTATGTGCATGCATGTGTATGTGTTTGACTATTGCTTACACAAATAAAATTGTGTGTTAATAAATTAATTAATAAATGAAAAGTTAAACTTAAATAATTGTTTACTTAATCACCGATCCAAATAAATGATAAGGACTATAATGACAAAACATTACAGTGCATCCCAATATATGGCTACATTATGTATGTATGGAAAATATATAAATTATTATATTTGGGCAGTTTTTATGGGATCAGAGCTTAAGAAGAGTCAGACAGAACAAACCTTAAATTACTGATCTCTGAGCCACAGAGTTATTACAGCAATATGGAAATTATCTCAACAATAGGCATGGTAAGCACATTCATCCACTAACAAAATGGACAGTTGAAGGGAGGCAATGCCTAGAATTAATTCATCTAGTCATGGAGACAATGCTTGGCTTGTAGGCAAACACTCAACACTCAGCTGTTGGGCAGCACACATTGTAACAATGTCTGCCACTTGAGCAACCCGGCAACCAGACTCATAAATGGCACTTTTACTAAGTGATGATTGCGTACTAAAATCCAGATTTTCGCTTTTGCCAATATTATTGCATTAGCTGCATTCACAGTCAAAAAACTAATCTGTGCACACTAATATAGCAGAGATTGTGATCCAGGTAATAAATTTATATGAGGTTCATCTGCAAATAAAACTGTGCATTCAAATGTTTAGGAAGTAATTAAATAATCGACACAAAACAATTGCATGCAACACAGATAGTGAATAAACAAATTACCTGTAACCAAACATATAACCACACAAATTACCTGTAACCAAACATATAACCACACAAATTACCTGTAACCAAACATATAACCACACAAAGTTAACATTCACAGCATCATCGTAAGAAACATAATAGTTATTCATTCTATTCACTATGTTCAACTTTTGTTACTCATTATAAAACGAGTGTCTTGTTTTCTTTATTTTATTGTATGTTCTAGGTATATGTAAACATTTCTTGCTGACATTTTGTTCAATAAGTGTTTTTAAAATCAACTGGGTAAATTGTATTCATGTTCAGATTGGTTTTACAGTGCCTGTCTCGTAAAATGACTTAATTCTAACAATTATTGGTTTAACATGAGAACAATTAAATGCATAATTACTGTACCCTATTAATGGAACTGGCATTCAGTGTCTGCCTGAAATAAACTGTGTTACCTCAACTGACCAAAGCTAAAGCAATTCCCGATCGTGGCAAATAAAGGTTAAATACTTTCGGACAATCACAGCTTCGACAGATTAATTGCTACAAAATAATAGCAATTTATCAACTACTGTTCTGCCACTGGCTGTCAACCCTAATAAACAATGTGCCTCACCATAGCAACTGTATGTGCCACAAAATGAGCTTTGTCAACTTTTGTGCAGAGAGACAACATCAAAATTCATCTAACAGCAGGACCTGATGTGTCTAATATGACTGCTCTGTGGCCATGCAGAAATGGAAAACAGCAGAAACAGGCTAAAGTCAGACGGACAAAGTGTAGTTCTTGTCATCAATCAATATTAGCACCCAGCAAGGGTGACAGGAATTTCATGGAGCACTGAATGCCACCTACAGACAGCTATTGTTGTGGGGTTAGGTTCACTGTAAATGGTATTACAAGGCTGAATGCCCTGCCGCCAGCCTCTGGGGAAGAAACCATTTGTCATCAGCATATGCTGCACTTCCATGTCACTCATATTTCTAGCTTTCCACTTATATTACCAGTGCTTATGCAAGCTTTTTACTGTTGATAAAAATTATTTGTAATACTCATATTTTCATATTACAAGCTTCTATTATAAAAAAAATGGTGTAATATTCATAATGTTTATATTAGTAATATTACCAGTGTTTCTAAGCTTCTAATTACTATCACAGACAAAACGCTCAGTGTAATATTTCTATACCGGCTACACAAAAGTGAGCTTTTATTCTACTCTATTAAAACATACGTCAAACTGTTTCAGTGTTAACTCTCAGGCATGAGGTGAAACATTTGAAAATATTTTCACATCTGGGATATAAAGAAGAGTTTAAGGCGATTCCAGAACTGAGAGATTTTAGTATTGAAAAAAGTTTTAAAGATATTAAATGGTTAGGAACATAGATAGAAATCTTGTCTTCAAATGTAAAGAAGGTCATAGCATGGAGGGCATACAATATTAGTAAAAGAGCAATGTAGATTGGAATTGAGAAAGTACTAATTTTCACATAGGATGAAAACTTCATGAAACAAATTATCTAATGATTGTGATAACAATTGTGATAATGCTAAAAGCTAGACACGTGAATATCTTTAAAAATAAAATTAACAGATATCTCATATGATTTGGCTACGCATAGATGAAATATGTGTAGCACTCTCACAAAGCCAATGGCTTTCTTGTCCACTTGCCATTTGAAACATGTTGCTTTAGATGGCGATCTTGTTTAACCTAGTTGAGAACACTTCAACATATATGCTCTAGTCAAAGAGGAACACAACCAACTTTCGCCACTGCAGTAACCACACCCAGCAGTCACCTGGTAACACTTTCCTTGCAGCAAAAATGTGCACATGGATGAGAAAGGCAATTAAGGCCATGCCTCTGAAGAGTGGCAGTGAATGGTTTAGCCTGCTGTAGTCTCTTGTCTCTGGGTGGCCTCTCACAACACAGGTGTGTGGAGGTGCATTCATCCCTGTCACTGATCAGTGTACTGGTCCTTTTGACAGTCCCAACACATCAAGTCTTCAACTACTCAAATACCTTCCTTTCTATTTCAACAAAGCAACAGCTGGCAAAGAAGTCACAGAAAGAAGTGCCTTCCCTTTCAAATTCAATTTGGCCAGCCCCACATCAAAGGGCTGCCCATTCAGACCAAGAGGTGAATGGAGTGACTTTAGGGGAACATGTGACCAGAAGTGACAGATATTGAGCTAGGTTTGATTAAAGGTAAACATTTCTTTGGCTGTATTTAAACCAGATGTGAGGGATTTTATTTCTCCATTTCCTAAGCAGATGCACTTCAATCACAGTGAACAACTCAGTTAAATTCACATATGCCGATGTGCATAACTTAGTACTTCCATGCATGCATGTATTTGCTATCGCTTTCTAGCTACCTAGCAACAATGAAAACAAGTATAAAGGCAACATGGCAATTTGTAAAAAAGAAAGAGGCTTTAATATCTCTTAACTGGCCACAAAAATAATTTGAATATTTTATTTATTCTGGAATGTTCAGCTTATTTAAGAAGTAACACTCATAATATTAATTTGCAGAATAAGGAAGTTTTTTTTGAAAAAAATATACTTGTCATTATTACTAAATTCTGTTAATTGGCATTGTTATTCAAATGAGATGTTTAATATTAAAAGCCTACAACTCCCCACAATATAATAACGTTTTGAGCTGGAATGATATCGGTTATTAGACCAGTTAAGCTCCAGATAGGTGGCCCACTACACACCTGATATGCCCTTTGTTCTTGTTAAGTTGTGAAGATCAAAGGGACAGCAATCTTGATTGGTAAACTCACACCATAGATGAGAGACTAGCACACCTCAAGGCAGGAATGTAATTCCATCACCGAACAAGAGACTTAAATGAAAAAGCCACATTTTAATGCCATACCTGTCAAAGGGCTGCAATTAAAACTGATGTATTTTCAATATCAAACCCCTCATTACCCATTTTCATCCAATAATTGAAAGTGTGTCTGTATCAGTAGATTCAGTTAATAAATGAAAGTTTTCATGAAACAGGAGACAGAATTCATCATTGGTCTTTCATGTTTAACAACAATAGAACAGGGGTATAGTTACTAAACCCTTGTTGCTGACACTAATGTTGTAAATATAAAGGCATTGCTTAGATTAATAAAACATAACATTTATTCTTACCCATGGTGGTTTAATTTTCACATCTTTTCCAACAACCTGACATTTTTCATTTTATTTGTTTCATTTGACTGTTCAAAATAATATATATTTTAGCATTGAATATTTACAGCTGATTCACTCTGGATATAAGCTACATTTTCACATTTATATGATTCCAAACTATGAATTTTTCATCAGCAATTGTCTACTGTATAAATTTCATTTCAATAAAATAAATAATTTTTTTGTTTTTACACTGATGTAGAAGCTGCATTTCTACATTCACTTACAATAGTAAAGTGAAGGTTAGATCAAACCATTGTTGGCAAGTAATGGTTGGTAAATGTAATCACTCTGATTTTGTAAATCACCCAAATGCAAAATATAATTGTCATGAATGAGCACATCTCTAATTCCAGGAATAACATAAAATGGAATTGGACAGTGGTTCTACGCAAAGCTCATTCAGGTAAAATAGTTACTAAACCAAAGAAATTATTATTATAATTGTATTGTCTTTCCTGCATTTTTTTAAAGAAACATTTTGTTAAATACTGTTTTAATATTATCTTAGTGGTTATCAATATTATATATATTCAACTGAATTTTGTGTTTAAAAAGAAACACACATGCTTATCAAATCTGTGTTAAATCTTTTTATGGTAGTCTTTTAGATTTATTTTATTGTTCGTGTGAAATCATATTAGCATTCTATTTAGTGCCAGCAGTTTTTTATTTTGGAAAATGTTTTAATACAGAATGGACAGAGTAACCCTACCCTGTGCTTTAACTGTGCAATGTTTCTTGTACTAAGTACAAGCACACTGCTGTCAACTGTCTCCTCTAAAGCCTATCAGGTGAACCAACATCAACAGGGGGCAGAATTAGCTATAATTTAAAACCACTCATCTTGGGAAACATAACACACTTGCAGTCTGATCCCTGGCCTGCATTAGCCCTATCTGCCCCATCAGTGGGTCTCCTTCCAGTGTCATGACAAATTGACCATAAAATTATAATTAGTGGGTTTTAAGAGGCTCCTCTATGAGGTAGCACAACATTTCCCTGTCCTCAGGGGAAGGGTGTTATCTGAGAAATGTACACCCTTTATCTGGTGTGATCTCTTGTCCAACTAGGGCCAGCTCCTGTGACTGGGGTAGGCACCTATTACTTAATGACACACACACAAGGGGCAACAAGCAACCAGCCTGACTAACTAACACATACAAATATATAATTATATATATATATATAATCACACACAGGCACACACGCATGCATGCACACAGGCACGCACGCACGCACACACACACACGCACATATGTATATATATACATTTTATTTGTAAGGGTTATCGGTAGTTAATAAGTTCAGTTCAGTTGTACAAGTCTATAATGTAAACTATTTATTAAATAACATATTTATTGTGTATGTCTACCACATAATAATTTGTACATCTACCATGTGACCTGTCTATGCGGTAACGTGTACATCTACCATGTGACGTGTACATCTACCATGTGTACATCTACCATGTGACACGTCTGTGTGGTAACATGTAAGTAAAACATTATTTTATTACATTTATGATTCTATACTTTGTGCAAAATGTCTAATTATACCTTATATAAACAGAAGTCATATGAAGTTATTTTATTACATCAATGTACTAAATGAACTAAAATGGGTTAAAGCTAATTCTTAAATTACTACAAAATTTAATTTCAATTTTAATTGTATAATTTCCATCACAATGCCGTTGATCCTGGCTAAATTCTGCTAAGTGCAAGACATCATCTGTGAGACGCAAGTGACAGAAATAATTCAGTGCTGCATAATGTTTTAATATCAGCCAAATCGCCGGTGTCTGGTCACGATCTTTCTAACGGGAAAACAATTTCCCCAGACATAATAAATTCAATTAAAAGCAGCTAAGGCATCAGCCATTGACAGTTTTGCCTAGAAGTAATTAGACTTCTCTTTTTGAGTAATTTTCTGGTGCCCCACCTCAATGGATTTGCAAAATCAGGGAATGTCAAATCCACTGGCAAGACAGTTTAAAGTAATTACTTTTTTCATTAATTTTTGACAGTTTGGCATTGTTTTGTTAACATGGAGCTCTGTAAAGTCATCTGTTCTTAGCACTTCAAAGAGCAAGTGTGCATGACAGAAATAATAAATAAAGTCAGAATTCTGCCCTACATTTATTAGTTACCAATAAATGCATAAAAGTCAACTGGTGTGTGGAGCTGCATATTGTGTTTAAAATGGTCCAAAGTAGTTTAGCTAATGGTGGGGAAAATGTGACATTTAGGTACATTAGTGTTTAAAATAAAAAATGCAGTTGTGTATTTAGGGGAGAGAGCCATACAGGCTCAGTTAGCATCAGGAGGCATCAACCATGAATTTATTTTAATTAATTTATTTATAACAATTATATTTTTTTAATGGACTGTTAGTTTGTAAGTGCAGCGATTGGCATAAGCTAGAGACTGGTGCATCGAAGAACTTTTATCTATTTTATAAAAAAGCACATTATGAAACAACAAAAGTTAACATGCAATGGCTACTCACTTGTCGTAGTCTGTCTTGCAGTAGAGTTTCCTGTCCTTGACGAAGCAGGAATGTACAAGAGGACTCTGACAGACACTGCACTGCAGGCAGTGTTCATGCCATGAGTTCTCCATCACTCGCAGTAAGAACCTGTCTTCTATGGTGCTCTGGCAGCCAGCACATACCTCTTTGTGGAGACCTCCCATCAGTCGGCCTAAAACACAGTACAGTCATAAAGACAATCACACAGTAAAATTTATCTTCTTATATAGCTCGGTATCCAGTCCTTGGGACTGTTCAAACAAAGCACTTTCACTTCATTCCTTTGCAGATCTGTTCATTCAAACAATGATTTGCCAAATATAATACACTAAAACGGATTTACATCAAAATATCAATTAACATTAAAAAAAATGTAAATCAAACAAATTGATTGATTTAATAATTTTGTTTGTGGTTGGAGGAGAGCTTGAATGTCATTGTAAAAATAGTTGTGTTGTTATTTTGGTCAGGAAAAATGCATTTTAAAGTTCGCTCTTTGTATGAAACCTGTTTCTGGAATTCCTACTAAATTTTGGGTTTAATTTTTGTGCGTCAAATGAAAATATACACAGGGTGTGCAAGAATCCAGCGAACAACATTATACCAGATTTACCCATGACTCCAAACCCTGCCCAAACTCTACGACCGTGCCTGAAAGTACCTCAGCTCAGTACCTCAAACCACCCATGCTTCACTGTATCACAGTAATTTTCCCAAGCCACTACACAACTAGGAAGACTTGCCAAATCTGATAAGTTAGTGACAAAACAACCAATGCCACACTGTTACATAATTCTTTTATTCCATGTCAAAGAACAGGCACATTCAGGAGATTGGACCATTCTTAGCTCATAGTTCCTTGCTGCGCTGCTTGGCTGCTCTTCTTGGTTGAGCCCAGTGTAAAGTGGTCTTTAACAATCAAACAGGATTAGGTACTACTTGTTCAGTGTGCTCTAAGTGGGATTACAGCCAGGATGGGGAAATCATCCTTTATGCTGGGGAAATTTTTTCCCAAGAGTTTGTATGGAAGTTTGGCATGTAGAAACTCATTCCCACAGTCAAGGGACCAAGTCAAATCTGGATATCACCAGTGATATGTATAGTTACATATGCTGTGCATGCACGCACGCATACATGCACACACGCGTGCATGCACACACACCTCAAAGAAAATAAATGAAGCTTTTTCCACGCAAAATGCATTATATGCAATTTGTGCATTTCAACATAAATCATGTTTTTTGTTGTGCAATACATAGAAAAACCATTATTTCATCAGTCAATAGCATGGTGCATAACCGTTTTTGCACAACACCTTTTGCCACAAAACGTTTACTTCCACCTCTCTCAACTTGTGTGATATTGGGGTATAAAGCATCTTGCAGAGAACGTTTGCACATATATTCACACATACTTTTGATTTTATGAAGTCATATCAACAGCCTTTTGTTTGTAATTTAAATTTAGTCCATACAAGATTAAATCATGCGTAAAAAACTATCACATTTTCCCATGATCCACATAGGAAGCACCACTGCTGAACAGAAAGCACAATTACCCTGATTACTATCACCTGTCACTGGTATGGGGTGGGGTATATCCAGGTACGCACATCAAACAGCAGCAAGTACAATCTGTCAAGATTATGAATCAAGCACAAGGGTTGTCACAGCAGACAAAAGAAAAGAAAGACAAAAAAGATGCGCATGTTTCTGACAGAGTTCACAAAGTAAGAGTTGGTTCTTTCAAAGATGAAACAAAACTTACTGACACAGTCACAATTCATCGATCAGCAAACTATCTACACATAGTTCTTATCACTTATCACAGGAGTTTAATAGAAAACTGATAATGTTGATGTGTGCATATTCTCCTCATGTCCTTTACATGAGTTTTGATCCTCAAATCTTCAATGGAAGCTAACTGTTACATACCAGTAACATTCATGTTTTTATGATTAAACTTCAATAATCTTTTTGAATTCAAAAAGTGATGTAGTTATTTGTAATTCAGAATAATAAATATAAATTTACCAGGAACATGCAATAAGTATGGCAAACTGACAAAATATCCAGTCTGTAACTGCGGTGAAATAAAAAACTGTATTAAGAGTTATTAAATTACCTTCAGATCAGACGATGGAGATGGACCAGCCACACACTTAGAAGAGATGGAAATAATAAAGGTAAGTTCTTATATAGCGCAGTATCCAGTCCTTATGACTGCTAAAAGCACTTTAAACATCACCCGCTGGCAGACCTGTTCCTTCCTAGGCCATTTCAACTTCTCTAGGAAGCATTCAGCCATGCAGCAATTACTGCATGAAGACTATTCGTTCACGTATCCACCACTGTCTATTTTTCTGAGGTACTCATTTATACAGCTGAGTGAACTGTGGCAACGTGGGGTGACAAAACTTGCCAAAGGTTTAAAGCGACCACAGAGGGATTTGAAACTGGGTCCTCTCGATTGAGAGTATGGCATCCTAACCGGTATGCTACTGTGCCTCACACAAAAAATAGAACCAACCTGGGCCCTGAAGGTAAAAAGAAGAGAGGAAGACCGAAGGACTGTGGAAGCAAAGAAAACAACTCGGATGGAAGTCTTCGAAGATGACAGAGAATGCAGCTAGAGATCACACAAAATGGCGGAAGTTACTGAGTTACCTTGTGCACCAACTAGGGGATAAGTAAGAAACGTAAACGTACCTTCCTACATAACAGATACAGTCACAGACAATGAAGCCATTTCATTTAACATGAAATTAGTATATTCTGCAAATCTTCTTCTGTGGATGAATCAAAGGTCTTTGGCCTTTGGCTACATGTCACACTCAAGGTCCTGAAGCATGGCACATGTATTTTCATCCAGCCCAATCAGGTCCGAGAACCCCAGTACAACAAACACAGACAAACTGACAATTATACAGCACTGAGTATTCCAGGTTAATTTCTGCAAGTAGCTGGTTATTATTCACCCTGGTCTGCAATTTGTATATACATACTCAAGTAGACAACCACAACAAAGTGACACTTGTAGACAAATGTAAGACACTTGTGAAAGGCTCTGCAGTGTGTCTAGTGCAGTGGCTGGTAATTCATAGTGGTTACAATATGAGCTTTACTCGCCAGTGTTCTAGGTTCATGACCAGGACCAGGCACTGTTTTGTAAGTGTAAAAACCTGGCTCTCAACAATGAAAGCTGTGTAAACCTTGGGGCTCAGGTTGTGTTAATGTATAGTATGGTTAATTGGTGATTTAAAAGAAATACTGAGGAAGACATGCACCCTAGTAATGACCACCCTCAGTGCCAACATAGAAATATCTGCTTGGGTGATGTTTTGATAAAGGCTGACTATTGGGTAGTTGAATGAGGCCTGATAAAACCACCACAATCTGGTGAAAGCAACATATACAGTTAATAGAATGTGTACAGTGTTGGAACCTAACTAGTACTACTCTAGAAGGGGATGTTGTACCAGACTGTCTGGTTCAGTCTGAATTACCACAGATTGGTGGTCTTGTTCAGCCACCCATGACAGATTGGATCACAGATGTCTCAATAAAGTGTCATGGTTCAGTGCCAGGCTACTGCAGTAGTTACCTGTACATGTGTATATGGTGTTCAGTTGGTTCACAGCAGGGCCTGCTGGGCTAGACAGAACTTTCAACAGCCATTAGTAGGTACTACTGAATACAGATGTTACAAGGCAACATACCACAGGTAACACTGGTAAACCAGGAAGACAACACCACATGTTATGTCTACTTTGCCAACACTAGACACCAGGAGGCCAAGGAGGAAGACCAAATAGAAATATTTTAAATACTGAATGGTTATGAACATATTAATAGAAATAATTTCTTCAAACTTAACGAAGGTAGAACAAGAAGACACAAAGTGGCATTAGTAAAAGAACACTGTAGATTTGATTATGAGAAAGTACTCATTATCACAATGGAATCAATTGTCTACTGATTGTGTAAATGCAAGCAGTGTGAATATGCTTGAAAACAGAACTGACAGATATTTAACAAGGGTGTGCCACCCATAGGCTAAATATTGTTGGACTCTCAATAAGCTCATGGCTTCCTTGTCCACTTGCCATCTAGGATTTGTTGCTTAGGACTAGTATGCTGTCCACACTTAACTGTAATACAGTCTGACATGTTGGAAATTCACAACTTCGTTGAACACAATTATCAATATGACACCACAGAGCTGTTAGAAAAACACAAAGCAACATAACTATCAGAGATAACTGTTTGTAAACATATTCTGATGGTTATTACTGTATGTCCTAGACATGCACTGTGTCATAACATTGTTATATCAATGTTTTTCAATCTGGAAAATTATCAACATATTAAAGTACTAATTCAGGTAAGGGGGTCTGAGAATTAATACGCTTTGTACAAATAGGTAAAAGTTGACAATTGTGAATGGCCCCATAAGCATACCAAGCATATGAGTGAGTCTCCATATGAGTGATTCTCCATATGAGTGTAGGTCTCATGGTTCAGCAGTGGCCATTGTGAAACTGGTCTCAATGAAACAATGAGCAAGAACTGACTGGTCACACCAGGTCTCTTTGCCTCAAAACTCAACCCCAGCAATGCTTTGTGGCAGCTCTCATGTCAGTTCTATGCCCACCCATTGATGCAGTGTTGTGTAATGTATGTCTGTATACCTTTAAACAAAGGACTGACTATAGCAGTTGTAAAAACAGGTAGAGCTAGCTTTAAGATCATCAGCAAATATCTTGAATGTGAATGCATGATATTTAGATTATATTAGATTATATTATATTAGATTACATCTTATGTGTTTTAAGGCAAACAGAGCAAACTAAACAATCATGATTACTTTAAGCAGGTTGATGGTGTGTACTGATACAATACCTGGTAACAAGTTGATGCAGTGTTGTGTAATGTATGTCTGTATACCTTTAAACAAAGGACTGACTATAGCAGTTGTAAAAACAGGTAGAGCTAGCTTTAAGATCATCAGCAAATATCTTGAATGTGAATGCATGATATTTAGATTATATTAGATTATATTATATTAGATTACATCTTATGTGTTTTAAGGCAAACAGAGCAAACTAAACAATCATGATTACTTTAAGCAGGTTGATGGTGTGTACTGATACAATACCTGGTAACAAGTTCCACTATTAAAGAATTTACATAACCGTTGAATGCATAGAAATTCTGGTGTCTTGGCTTGTTAAATTAGACATTGTTTCCCTCACAAGAAACTTGGTTCTCATCTCCGAATATTTTGGCCGTGTCTCACATATTGTATATGATATTGTATTTATCAAGATATGGCTTGAGTGTCTTTTGAACAACTGAACTAACTAACCTTGAACAAAACTTGAAAACATTATGAGAAAATTAAAACATAAATGTAAATGTATATTGTGTTAACTGTGATTTCAATGGCCCAATCACTATTAAATGTAACTGGGAATCACTGGCATTGGAAATAATGCTTTTTAAATATCTGCTAACATGTGTATACCCAAACACTATGTGAACGCATTTAAACTAACCAGCACTGCTAATTTTAAATGAATACAATTTTTGATGAAAAACACATTCATATTTATCATACTTGCAAATTCAAAAGCCCACATCAGAATATCTAGAAACTATTAGAAATAGAAGATTTCATAGTTTATATAGAGATAAACGCACAAACCAACAGAAACCATGGCAAAACATCTTGTAAAGGCTGACAGTTTGCATGTAATACAAAAGCTGCTGTCACTATTGTGACTGATATTACTCATGTGTCAGTGTGAAGATGAAATCATTTGGGTGTAAAGGATACTAGCATATCAAATGTATCACATAATAACAGAGCTGGCAGACAGCAGTCAGGTTCACAGACACCTTGCCTTGCATAGTGTTAAATGGTTATGTCAGGGACCAAACATTTGCCAAAGAGAATGATGTACCATGAAGTTCTGATTATTTTTCTTGGAAATTGTCTTCTTTATATTTTTAGAGATCACCCTGATTTTAGAGATCACCCTGACAAGACAGATCACCCTGACATGAGATTGTGCCCATCTATGCATAGAGGCAGCTTAACAGAGAGCATCTGAAAAAAATTATTTTAAAACTTATATCATGCCTCAGTCGTTGCACGCATCAAAAACGAAGGGGTTAGATAATTTAAAATTGGTATACAATATTAAAATTGTCAACGTATGGATCCTAGGGAGCTTAGGAGGGAAAGCAGGGTAAAAAAGATCAGTCTTAGATGACACAAACTTTTATTATGTTTCCTGCTGACCTAACACCAAGAGGCAACCACACTCAAGGAAAGCATACCTGCCTTGATCAATCATGTTTTCAGACAACTACACTTGACTAATGACAGACCAGCTGCATTTTTGCTATACCCAAATATCATTTATAACAACAATATCCTACCTCATCTTATATTCTTGTTACACTATATGCACAACAGGGATGACATAAGACAGACAGACGTACATTAAATCATAAAAGTTTAACATACAAGTGACTGAAAAGATATAATTAACCAATTCGCCTGCCTGTTAAATTCAGTGTTAATAACTTTCAACTGCCCAGAGAAGAGAAGCATTCCCTCATTTCACCCACATAAAGACAAAGTTACTTAGCAACACATAAATAAGAGACTGGTGAGTTTCCATGGCAAGGTTCCTGGAACCATGATCGAATGAGTGGAAGAGATTGGCTACTCCATCACTGGCTACAGGTGTGAAACCTGCATCTGTCCTTAGTTACATGCACTGGACACTGCCATGACATTAATGACATTTCACCAGGACACTGCCAGATCAGGGGACAGACACAGAATGTCTAATCAACAGATGTTACTGGCCACATATTAGCTGTGAGGTAATGACCCTACAGCCAATACACAGCCACTACATGCAGACCTGGGGTGAAATATATATTGTCTTGCACATTTGTTGGACATAAGCTGGTATAGCAGAATTACACAAACTTATATCTGCATTTAATATTCTGCAAATTAGTCTCAAAATTTTCAACTCTGTATCCAAGGTATACCTTTCAAATTTTGTATGTGCGTGAGTAATGACCTAGCAAAAGATTGGTTAATGCAACAACTGGGACAAAGTACAATTCCACACTTATACATATTCATATATTCAAGTGGCTGACATCTCCATTATCATGGACATTTCCCTAACATGCTTGAAATCTTAGCAACTTTCCACTCTATAACTGTAAAAGATTTTGCCATGGTCATAGAGCTTCTTAGATTTAACTAAAACATTTCATACCAAAACATACTTATTCAGAACTACTCTGTTTAATTTGGCTGATTAAACTTAAAACCTGAAAATAGTTTGCAAAGCTATCAAATTTTTAACTTTAGGAAACCAGAATCTACACAATAATTTTACATAGAAAAATTATGTGTGATTTATTTTGTTTTTCTATGAAAAAATAAAACATTACATTGCCACCTCTGGAGTCAGTTGTGTTTGAAAGCAGGTGATGCAGACTGGTTAAACATTGATAATGCAGCTGACCAACCTTGTTGCATAAGAAAGCTTAACCCACCCTGGCAACAGCCTTGACTGTGGGCAGGTGATTTTTAAGCACCCCACTCTAAGTGACCTGTCACCCCTTCACATTGTCCTGGTTACAGAGAGAGAATATGTGGGGAGCCAATAAGGGAGTTAATTAAAGACTTCTGCCTCTGAATGATCTGCCAACATATTGCAACTCCCACTTTAATAAAGGGCAGGTGCAGCCATTTTGATAATTCAGTGTGTGGCCATCCGAGGTTAAATATACTGGAAGACTCTGGAGAGTGTGTGACCAGAATGCGTGTCACAATGTCAATCAGGATGCACTCATTGTTGCGCTGTCAGATAGGTCTCATCCAGTGTAGTTGACACAAAAAGGCAAGAACAACTGTTAAATAAAGAACAGACCTGGGTAATTTTATAGTAATTATTATAATTAATTTACAACCATTAAATAATGATTCAACCATTACACTTTAATATACTAATATTAATGTGTACAAAATATAAGGTAGATAATTAACTATTAATGGACACAACTGTGTCATATTTTGTCTGTCAGTGTCATGCTCTGGAATTCATGAGAATACACTGAAACATTGTGTCGAAAGAATTTTCACCAATTGTCTATGCTATTCATACACTCTAAGAAACCCACAACCTAAGGGTTGGTTTATGTTATATGTTTGCCACCAGGTAAGGATTTAGACATATAAATGAAACTACAGCATTGTTGTGCCAATTTGTAACAATGCAAAACAATGTTGTGTCAATTTGAAACATTGTGTCAATATTGAACAATGTCAGAACAATGTTGTGTCAATCTGGAACAATGTCTGAACAATGGTGCTTCAATTTGGAACAATTTCTCAAAACTGTTGAATGATTAATTTGGTATAATGTATCAACAATGCTGCATTAATTTGAAACAACGTATCAACAATGCTGCATTAATTTGAAATAACATCTGAACAATGTTGCATTAGTTTTGAAACAATGTCTAAATAATATTGTGTCAATCTGTGAGCCCCTTTCACATGTCAACTGTCCCTCTCCAGGACATTGTAGTGAATAATGCCACTCAACACCCAATCAGTTGGTGTGAGTCAGAGTCACTGGCCCAGAGACAAATCAGTGATGAACAATTGCACAGCTAAACGCCTGTTGTCATCTACATGACTAATTGGCTGCATCTGTGACAACACACACATGACATGTCACTGACACTAAATGCCTTTCACAGGATTACTCAGGCAGTTTTCTAGATTTTAGTCACACAATTGCTACTCCATGCTCTCCCTCTCCCTTTCTACGCCTCACTGGCTCTTTCTTTCCATTCACTCTCACTCACTGTCTCCTCACCTGTTTCTTACCCTTAACCTCCTCGTTTTACCTCAATCTATGTTATTTTGCCAGTCTCCCACTCTTTCACACACCCTTTCTTCAGAAATGTGTGTAAGTTCTACATTAATTATGAAACATATATGGAATTTATTGCTGGCATTATAAAATTAAAACATTTATTTGATAAATTATTTAGTTGGCATAGCTATTAAATTCACTGTTAAAATAGCAGTTTTATGTTATTAGAAAACACTAAGAGAGAATGAGAGATTTATAATATATAAGTATCATTTTAGTAATACATTTAATTGCTAAACACAATCAATGCTGTCTTCATCCATAAATTGTTAATTTAATAACTAATTTAGCTAATCAATATTTGGCTAATTTCACCCAATATACCAGCTCCCTTGATTTTAAACCTGCCAACTTTAAATTTCATCTATGAACAAATAAACAAAGGAATTGACTCCAGGTGTAGTCGGAAACATTGCAAGTCTACCAAAACCTAGCCCAATCCAATCTCCTCATTATAATCTATCGGCTACAAATCCTATAAAAGCCATCAAATCTGCATTTACCCCATGCACAAAGCTCCCTGATTGCCACCCTGCTTGTTGCTAGGTGTGTAGGTAATCTTGCCTTTCATGCATGTATTCAGTTACCTGTGGTAATTACACAATGTCTTAACACACAGTATTGTTTGTTTTCTATTAAGGAAGGACAGTGTGACAGTTTTGCCAAACAAAACAACACCAGTAGCTGCAAATGAATATTAGCCAATAAAGGGTGGAGTTGTTGGGTGGGGTTGTCATAGGATGGACCTGTTACTGAGGCAGCTGTGGGAACTGGCCAATCATATTACAAGTTTCTTAATAGTGATTTCCAGAGTTGTGCTGTAATCAACAGTGTCAACTGTCAGATAACATTAATAAAAGGATTCACCAATAAAAGCAGCTGGATAATTAATTGTGATAATTTGTGTTTATATATATATATATATAATTTATATATATATATAAACATATATATATATATATATATATATATATATATATATATATATATATATATATATATATATATATATATATATATATATAAATTAAATATATATATATATGCTATGTTAGAAATAGTCTATTTCCGACACAGCATACATATATTATATATATATATGTGTGTGTGTGTGCACGTGTGCATGTGTGTATATCTGTATGTATATGTGTATATATAGATATATATTATTATGTATATATATATATATATATATATATATATATATATATATATATATATATATATATATATATGAAACCATCAATCTTTAAATAATTGAGGCAGATAATATTAATTTTATTACCAGTCAGTGTTTGGAAAAAATGTGTCTATGGCGTGTTTCCAAATGTAGAACATTCATATGTTAACTTCTGAACCGTTAATGTTGTATCATTATGGTGGAAACAAATTAGCCATTATTTTGTCAAATGCAATTTTTTAATTGCTACAATCAAAAATGTATATTGTAATAAGGTTTTGTCAACAAATGAATGTAATGCTGACATTGCATTATATAAAACAGGACAGCGAAGTTGTAACTGTGGAATTATACTATGAAGATGGAAAATACATTCAGATTGCAGAGTTAACATTCAAAATTATTAATAATGTGTGAAAATATTACAAAATGAAATATTCACCTACTGACACTGCATATTTGGACACCACTGAACGATAGGTTAAATCAACTGAGGAAGCAATTTTAAGACAAATGACCAAATGACTGTAATAAATAGTACAAGTAATGTCTGTGAGTTTTACATAAAATCAGCAGTTGTAAAAATGCTTGTCACTGTGAAATTCTTTATACTGGTACTGCTCATCAAAGTAGTATGCTTGGAATGTATTTTACAAAGTAATTAAACAAATAAAATATTATGACATTTTCCTACATTGCAGAACTAATTTAACATAAATTATAGCTTTACATATTCAATTAATTTGGATTATACTTAAAGACTGAAATGGACTTGAGTAACAAAAGCTGGAAGCAAAACAAAACTTTAGCCACATAAAGAGGAAAAATTTGAACTGGAGAATCAGACAATGCTGGACATGACAGAATGCAAAAGGAGAAGAGGATACCTGAGAGATAGATGGTTGGCATGCCACGAATCGATGGAAATTCGAAGAATACAAATGCACTGGCAGTAGCCTTAATTTAGGCGTACTGCCATTCCCAATCCAACATCAGTCCCACGTATATTAAGCATAAGCATCATAAGCTGTTGAATGTTGGGGCGCCAACGTTTATTAAACATATACCCACTGAAATATTGGGAGGGCCCCGCCCCCTCTGGTTCCGACACCTATATGAAGACAACATTCACAGTGGCAGGGTTCCACTAGCAGTTAATATATACTGTAATAACGATTCCCTGTACTTCACCCCACTGGGCAGTGACAATTTAACTTGGCTTGTGCCTCTACAGAACACAGGTAAGTGCAGGCATTGTGTCAAACCACAGGTGTGAACATAGCAAACAGATACACAGTTACAAAGGGTAGCACCCTGGGTGAGTAAGTACCCTGCCCTGAACCATAGCTTAATTCAGCCACAGCAATTTCACAGGGCAACACTAGTGCACTGGCTCAGAAAGTCACCCCAATTCAATGAGACAGGTGCAGCATAGAGATGTTAAGGGGGTGACAATGGAGGATGCTCTGGAGGGTAAGGGGCATTGTTAGGGCATAATTAAAGGGTGTTAGAGTGTGCCAAGCACTTGTCATCCTCTCACCCCCACAGTCACCTCTCAGTAAGTCTACAGTCAGACAAATTGCTAAGCAAACCAGCTGAGAAAGTAATGATGGATAATTGTATAATTAGGAAGTGAAAGTTACATAGATCTGTGAAACTGTATCTGGTGTTTGCTTTTATCTGAATGCAAAATTGCTGTGAAATGAATGAACATGTTAATTTATATAGGAACTCCATTAAAAAATTATAACAATCCCATACAATTAATATACATACATCATTGCATTATGTACATTCCAATATCAAATAATTCTATCATCACACACACAAACACACAGCATACATACACAGCATGCATGCATGCACATATGTAAATGTCTCTGTTATTGAAACAACATTGGTGAAATGTAAAAAATCGTCCTGAAAGAACTTCTACACAAATGATTTGCCTGTGTCAGGGAAGTAACCAGTACGACTGGTACGAGATCATGTCAGAACAGCAAGACAAACTGTATACATCCAATAATGATTGGCAGCATGTCCAGTTAAATCCTGGTTTGCACCTAAACTCTTAGCACTGCTAAAGTTTCCTTTAAAACTCTCTGCACTGGTTCCTTCTGGGTGGCTGCACAATTTTATGATTACCATTTATAAATGAATGGTGGACATTGTGCCTGGACCCATGCTAATTGGTTTATTCCATACTACATTACACTAGGGGTTGTTAGTAATTGGAGTCAATTAGCAAAGTGGTCATGCATGGGTTGTATTACTACTTCAATTAATACCCCACCCCACAGTGAACCAGATCACCTGCAGTGATCCTATCAACTAAGTAAGACCCATCTAGAAACAATAATAACAAATAGGGAAATTGAGGATATACATTACAATGTGTCATTAAAAGCAAAGAAGAAATATTACTGTTAGAATTTAGAATGCCTTTTAAAAAGCATAATAATGAATGAAAAGTGACCAAGATAATTACTTGGTAGTTACTGATTTTTTTCTAGTTTGCAGAAAGTATAGTTTTAACAATGATAACTACAAAGCATGAAAAGAAAGAGTAAATGATAATCTGATACCCAGTATATGGCATTACTGTGAAATCATACATATGGCAATCTTGGCTAGTGCTACCAGTGGCCATTTGGGCAATAGGCCACATTGCATCAGATTTGGCTAAACAAAAGTCACCCATTTGAGCCGATTTAGCCACCAGCACTTTCGTTGAAAAGCATGCAGAATACATGAACTTTTGTTGTTGTATTGCACATAAAAAATGGCTAAAACAATTTGTATTTGGCCCAAACAAATGTGGGCATTTAGCCAAAATGACTAAACACTTTACAACATCAGAACTATCCTAGGCAATGAGTGTAAATGTGCAGAATGTGCAGGGTTAAGTAGTCATTGTTTCAGGCACCCACTTAGAGTCCAAATCCAAAATGATTGTCATAAAGTATCATAGACAAGTGATTACACTTAAATAGTAAACATAAACAACCGTTTTGTCAAGTATTACTTTTGGTTTGTCATATTTGCAACATGCAAACTATTTTACTATTGTACATTATAGGAGGATGAAGGAATAATTATGCCATGTTTGTACAACTATATTTGTGCAGCTTAACACATTTTAGTGTCCACTCTCCTTTGGCCCCGCCTCTGTTTTCTCACCAGCATTTCTGGTTCTATGCCCTACTGGTGGTGTTACAAATAATTATTGTAATGAGTAATAGGCATGTACTCGGTGGAGCTAGTTTAAAGCAGGGTATTTTAGCAACAGTTTTAATTTCTTCCCTGCAGTGATCAGGATTTGTTGCAACAGGTTTCAGCATGTTGTCATCAAGACAACTGAAGTAAAATAAATTACTATAATAAAATATAACATAAGTCAGTCAAAAAAGTGTAATTCAAAAACGTTTTGATTGCCCTCCTGAGTTTGATTAAGTTGTATTATTAGCATCTAGACAACAAAGACTTGTTACTGGTGTGCCTTTATCTATGGACATATTTTGATAGGATTGTTTTCACTTGCTTTTAGTTATCAATTAGGAAATCTCAAATTGTGTAAGTTGCACATGTAAAACATTTGTCCAGGTGGTCAACACAGTACAGTACCTGAGAAATAATCAGAACTGACAATTTTGCTACTACATATGTTATCCATTCCTGTATAATTTAACTTAATTTAGCTTGTGATTGTTCCTAGTTGAACCACTACTAGGACACACCCTATACTACAAAACTTACCGACTTGACAGCATTTGCAATATCTGCATAGGAATATTTACATTTCTTGGCCACAGCAGTAGCATACTGAATTGTAGTTATTCCCAGAAGCCGTGCAATACACCTGTGTACATTTACAATTACAGACCTCTCACAGCTCAGGGAACAACTTGACAACTAATCACCGTGTCGCCAAACAGTTAGACCGGATCCGACAGTAAATGTTACATTTTGTAATCGCACCATCGCCCGCGTGTAATCGTGACCAAAGGATGACCGTAGTCCAGGGACAAGTAAACACATAGCTACAAACACAACTTGTCAACTTACCCAAGTTGGTACCGCTGTCGCAGTACGTTTCTGCCTTCGTGTGCAGCATTTGATTCGACGGTGCCATGCCGCAGTTGCTATCCATAGTAGTCCAGGCGTGCGACGATGGCGGCGGCGCTCTGTGGGCCCCCGGCGTGCGAGACAACAGCGGCGGCGGTGGCAAGGGCAGGTCGCTCATGGCCATGTTATTCAGCGCCGGCCTGTGGAGCAGAGAACGGATCGAGCGTAGCGGTATTATTGGACGGCCCACATATCGAGACGGGCGATTGTTCGCTGCAGCGGCGACGTTTAATTCCGTTGAGCGAGCACAACTAACGAAGCATGGCCAACCGCTGGCCGTGGGCCCGCATGTCGCGCGTTGATTCTCCGTCAAACTCGACAACACCCACCACCCGCTTTTCACCCGAGCACGCCCACTGCCCGGACGCCGCTTAATGACAGATCTCTCCGGCGTCGCGACAATCAGAACGCCGCTGGGAATAACTCTGACGTTTCCCGTTAAAAGTAAACAACAACGGAAAATCGCCAACACGTGTTTGCAGACCACATTAAATGTAAGAACGGCGCACTTATTATTTCTTTACGTTTAGCAAACTGCAGGCACTTTGAACTACCACCTTTTACCGCCCATTCTGAATAATCGGGAACAATTTCCACATTCTTAATGCTGCGTTAGATTGTGAATAAAGCAGACATACATGACCACCTTCGTCGAACTGGCGCTTTCGTCAAATGTCGTCTGCTGCTGTCAAAACTGCCGGGCCGAAGTCGTAGATAGCGGTGACGCGTCTCTACTGCATATTATTCCGCCGACGAACACAGGCAAGTGAGTGCCATCGTCTGGATCGTTTATTACATTTTACAAGAGTAACGTAAGATATTATGCGCTACCAGACAACACAGTCCATGGCACAACATATTTGATTAAATAGATTCGCACGAATCTGCATTTATTGCGCTGGTGTTCGAATTCTTGGTGAGGCGGTGATACGGCGAGGCAATGCACAGACGACTTTGAGTAGCAGCGTTGGCAGCAGTCGAGCGTTGCCACATTGAGTAGGACTCGCTGCTCATTCCCTGTAGCTAGTTCTGTTTGATACATTTGTGTTCTTGCAGATAAATGGGTAACCGTAGACAGGTCCG